>BCLF01000142.1:493714-524331 GCA_001602275.1 Zoysia japonica
CCCCCCCCCCCCCCCCCTCTTTAGTCATACTAGTAGCCAAGCCCCTTTCGGTGTCTATCCATTCCGTTAGGCGCACAAACTGGGCGTGACAATTTGTTTCGGCCAGTCCACTCAATTCCATGACTATAAGAAAGTGCAAAAATCAATTTTTAGAAGGAAAATGGAAACTAAATGTGCATTCTCTTAATTTTCAACTTTTTTCAAGCTGGTATTTCATCCGGTGGTGGTTAAGATGTACTAGTTGTCAGCGTAAGCTTGATATCTTTCTGCAGGCATCCTCCAGATAACTTGCCTCGACTTTGCATTGGGAAAACTAGCCAGCCATTGTACCTTGGGATTTAATCGTTACTCCATCCGTAAACTTTTAATTTTCATTTTAGCTCCGTGCATGGGAGTTAAGAGAACTATTTGGATGAAAGAGGTGTATTGGCAGGAGGGAAATTGTATTGGAAAGTGAGATATATGTGTTGGAAAGAGAGAAATATGTATTGAGAAGAGAGAAAGTTGTATTAAGAAGTGAGAATGCCAAGTATTTAGGAACAAAATTGGTTGCTAGAATGATAAATGATAAATAAAGTAAACAAAGGGAGTAGTTTATTATAAAAACTTAAAATTTAGCCCAAGCAGGGCATACTCGCTGTACAGCCATACAGGTACTCCTATACTTCAATCGAATTGGTAAGACATTCCTTGATGTCTATTGTTCCATTGATCCTTCTTCTTTTTTTTTTTTGACCTGAATGAGTGAATAGTGATAGACACAACACTTATCTAAATGCATGAACAGAGAGCACATAAATTCTAGTATCTGGTTCCAATTTGGATTCAGTTCAAGTTGGCTACTCCCGTCAAGCAAACTTGAGCACGTTCATTTAGAGAACACTGCCACTTCTCCGGAGACAGAAGTCATGGCTGAACCTGAACGTCGCACCGTGGACTCGGCCAGAACAGGAACAATATATAATTACTCTGTTTGTCCAAAACCAATCATGGTTATGTTTTAAGAGTGCTGGGAGTTTAGAACAGTACTCCACTATGCAGTAGCAAAGCGACAAGAGCAGAATAAAATCAATGTATGGGACGAGTACTGACAGTCGATCTGAAACTGGCCCAGAGTATTGCAGTCTTAGTCTAAGTCGTGTGGCGATGGCCGACCAGCAGCTCAAATTTGAGATAAACGCATAGCATATAATCTGCATCAAAGAAGAGACACCAACTAAACAACTTTGTTTGTTGCACGTATCACCGGTCACCACCTGTCACCTGACATCACTTAATATACGACAAGTGAGTTTCGCTCACCGGCATAGACAGGTTGAGGTTGTGAGTGACGACAAGTACTCCAGTCTCCAGTAGGCAACCTCTGGCTCTTGAACAATACGGATCGTACTTCCAACTTCCAAGCAGCTGGTTGAGCAAACATGAACTGCGGCTGCGAGCGCATGAGCTCACCGGCAAGGCGTCACCTGTCAATGCGTGTGCTTCCGACCAGCACCATGAGACACCGTACACGGTAGCTCGCTATGCGAGTCCTTGATCTCGGCCGATCACATGTTGATTACTGCATGCATCTTACATTAGCCCGCATTCCTCTGCTTAGCAAATTGGTTAGCTGTGCGCCAAACCCAAATCTCACAGATAGTCTCAACCAACTTACACGATCTGCTCCATGAGGTGAACAACTGCTCCTACGATTACTATATAAGGCCGCTCCAGCTTCCAGTCCAATCTCAGAGCTCTTCTGTCCAGTGCCTAGCTAGCTAGTAGTAAGTGATCATTTGCAGACAATGGAGAGATGGGTGTGGGCTCTAGGTCTCGCCGCACTGGCTGTGGTGGCTGCGCATGGGGTGATCGCTGATGCGCATTCCTTGGAGAAGCGAGGATTGATGGGTGGGGGAAACAGCTTTGGTGGCGGGGGTGGAGGTGGTTTTGGTGGTGGTATTAATGGTGGTGCTAGTGGAGGAGGTGGAGGCGGAGGAGCCACTGCCGCTGGCTTTGGCGGTACACGTGGAAGCGGTGCCAGTGGAGGCATTGGATTCAGTGGTAGCATGGCAGGTGGCGCTGGTGGAGTTCAAGGAGGAGGTGCTAGGATGGGAGGAGGTTCCGGTGGTGGCGTAGGTGGAGGCGCTGGACCTAGTGGAGGTGCCGGCATTGGTGGAGGAATTACCAGCGGCGGCCTTGGAGGTGGAGCAGGCGGAGGTGCTGGACTTGGAGGAGGTGCCATTGGCGGGGCAAGCGGAGGTGCTGGTTGTGTCCATGGGCATGGTACAACTGGAGGTTCCAAACTCAATGCAGGCTTCAGCAATGGAGTTGGTGGAGGCAGCGGTGCAGGTGGAGGGGCTAATGCTGGCTTCGGTGGAGGCAATGGAGGTGGTGCAGGGGGTAGTGGGTTTGGTCGCGGTACAAATGGAGGAGCTGGTGGTGGCTTCGGAGGAGGCAATGGTGGCGGTTTTAGCAGTGGAGCAGGCAGCGGCAATGTTGGTGGCAGCTTCGGTCGAGGTAACGGTGGTAGATTCGGTGGAGGTAATGGTGGCAACTTTGGTGGAGGCATCGTTGGTGGCAATGGTGTCGGTGGGAATTCCAATGGAGGTTCTGGTGGGAGTAGTGGCTTTGGTGGAGGGGCTGGTCAGGGAATCGTTGGAGGGTTTGGTGGCGGTGCAGGTGGTGCACCTGGTAGCTTTGGTGGAGGTAATGGTGGGAATTTTGGTGGAGGCATGACTGGTAGTAATGGTGGCGGTGGCGGTTTCAATGGTGGTGCTACTGGAAGAGGCAGTTTCAATGGAGGGAGTGGAGGAATCGGTGGAGAGTTCTGATTACAATACAGATAAATCATGTCTTGCAGTGCCTGAGGCGCTCTTTAGAGGCATATTATAAATTATGGTATGGTCTGAGTCAACTTTGTGTGTTTTAAACTATGAAGGTGATGTGTTTTATGTGATATGTGTATGTCTTTGATTCGGTTGCCGTTGTATCTGTATGTTTACAATATCACTACAAAATATATATGTATATGTTATGTATAGTCAAATTAATGTCCACACTTATGGAATGAGATGATGTTCTTGCTTTAGGATGTCCACATACTATGTATCATTACAACTATCGGATGTATGATAGGTTCTAATGTTTTTTTAAGGCAATTATTTCATTCTCTCTACTTCGAGTTTAAATTTTGATTCTGTTCCTAATTTTTATGGTGAATTATTTTATTTCTTGACAATTATTATACCCCTATCCTGTCAAGGGCACTAATTAAAAGTGTTGAAAGACCAACAAACCCTTGCAGATTTGCCCCTACTTTTTCATAGTACTTTATGATTTTATTCCGATTTTGACAAGTTGTGTAGTCTAGTTTGAAATATCTTTAGATAATAAAAATTTTAAAAGACAGATTTTTTGTTGCATATAATTCAAGCTGTTTTAAATTTGACAAAATTGATAAACGGGGAAAGAATTTGTTTAAAATGTGGATAAAATTTTAGCAGCATTTCATTGGTCTCATTGGTCTAGGTTCGGTTGAAACCAACATGTCACATGTATCCACTTGCTTTCTCGGCCGTAAATTTGGTGTCAAGCTAACAAAATTTTGGAGAAAGGTTCATCTGTCCCTCTCGGCAGAAGCATCCATTTGTGGCTACGCAAAAAAAAAAAATCTAAGGACCGTCAATGAAAACATACAGTATATAGAATGAACAGAACTTTTGTTACGACACAATGAATCCGGTCAGGCAAATTGCATGAAGTAGCGGCCTCGTGGCGCGCAGGCATTCAGGCAAGGCTGGTCTCCAGCGAGCGTGTAGCTCGCCGCATTAGCCTCCAGTGGGCTAGCCTAGGTCGTCGTGCGCCGCACGCTGCAGGTAGCCTCACTACCTCTCGCAGCTGCCTAGACCTACACCAGGGCACACCCCTTCCAATTTTTCATTGTTTATAGGACGTGAATGCCAGAAGCGATTTGATGGTTTGAAGTAATGAAGTTGTACTGACGTAATGAATTCGATGTGCCTGGATAAATCCAAAATTTTCAGCTTTTTCAGAGCATGCAACTTACGCATCTAACTTTCCTAAATGCATGAAGCCGTGAATGATGCATGCAGAGAAATACAAATCTCATTTCTCCTTGCTGTTCTCATGATCAACTTCAGTACAGTCACGAAAATGTCCTGCCCCACACATACCATACCACTAGCTAGGTAGCCTGTAGGTTACAGAGCAGGGCTTTAAATTCTATCCTTGTTTCTTGCAAGCTATTTAGCTTGAAATTTAAGATTTTACGTTTTTCTCAAGTTCAAAAATAAATCTATCTCCAATTTATACGGTGAAAGATGAAATTGGATTCTATATATCTTTATGCTACAATTCTATTCTTCAATTTAAAACACATTTTTTAACTCACTTCTCTACAATAAAAATGCAACATATAAGTGTGTCTTTTGTATACTAATCATAAATATACAAATATATTTCATATACAACTATATTAGCTTAATTAATCTATGCCTAAATTGTAATTTTTAAAATAAATTTAATTCCAAGGAAACAAACGAGCCCTAAGAGATATATATACTGATGCCTGGAGTGAGTTTCCGACTTCCCTCTGCCCTCCCTAGGCCCCCTCCTTTTTAAATCCTACATTTTTCTGTGAAATTTTTGATTTCTGCATTCGAAAGAAGCATAAATCTCTTTGGTACAGACCAAGAGTTGGCCTGCCCAAACCACTGCCCAGTTGCGCTTTTAGCCTAGAGTACACGTACTTCCCTGTTCGCCATTAGAGAATCAGATAACATGCTCAAGAGAGTAAGATGTTGGAGTGAACTGAAGCAAGAGCTTACTATCCACATAAGCCGAGTCTGAAACTCATCCTTGGTCTAGAACCATTGTGGCCTATGTGTATTGCAAACGAAGTCCAAGTGACTGCAAGGGTTCAGACCCGGTCGTGTTGGCCAACACAGATCCGGTCGTACCACTTTGGAATGGATGGCTGTCTACGACTGCACACGCGGTGGCCGTCCATATAAGCAGCATGACCAAGGACGGGACACGTTCGTTTCACGAGCCAACAGGTCGAGAGATGAGTTTGGTGCGTGTGTGTGAGTTGTGTGGCAGTCTGGGTGGCTTCGTATCTGTTGTATTGTATCAGTTTGCGTGCGGTATTTTCTTGGAATTAAGCAGTGCAACTTCAGGTCCTTGATAAATTTCAATTGTCGGCTCATTCTTCGGGGCCGATTGTGAGAAATATGGGATCGATGCTCATCATACTATACTGTATACAACACATTGTGCCTGTTTTGTAACCACTATCATCATTCAAGTAACACAAAATTAACTAGATCCTGATTAAGTTTTCAGATCACAAGCAAATACTGCTATGCTGTCAATCCAACAGAGGAGAGAACTGCAGAGCTCAAATCCAAAAAGAAGTGAGAAAATTCCTTCCCCTAAAATTTTTAACACTTACTTTATTGACTCTTTTCCAAACAAACTTCCTTATTACGATAGATTTTCATTTTCAGTTCTTTATCTGACTTTTTCATCAATTTAAACAGTTAACAGTGTTATATGATGGTGAAAATTACCATTTTACATGATGACTACAATCTTCTGCGTCATCAGGAATCGGGCGTCCATTGTTTGAAGCAGGTGGGTACTCGTACAAAGCCAAACATATCTGCCGTCTCGAGGAAGTGCAGCAGGTGAAAACCTCGAACACAGCTAGGTTACAATGGTTGTAACTTGTCGTCGTCTGCTTGGTGCGTGTGGCCTCTGCAACATCATTCCGGAGACTAAGGCCTGCAGCGCCTGCCGGTAGCGTTTGTCTCTGATGGGTTTGGTTGGGTTAAGTTTAGATTTTGGAGCTTCTGTCTCTGCATTTGGTGGCCTGCTCCTGTTGAATTTTTGGGCGTTGGACTCGGTCTGCGTAGGCTGCAGATGTCCGTGGAATCGGTCTGCTTATTTTTCTCCTGAGTTTGGACATGCAAAATTTCGTCAGTTCTTTCCTTCCCTATTCAGGGCTGAAATTTCTTTGGTTCAGAAGTAATGTTCTCGAAATGCGATTTATTTTGTGCTTATTTAAGTACTACCCTCCGGATTAAACAAATTAACGTTAGGATATGGTTATTAATTTAAATTAAAAGTAAAAAACCATTTCCTAACGTCGATAAAAAAACTAGAGGGAATCCGTTACTATATACTCCCTCCGTCCTTTAATTAATGTCGCTGTTGACTTTTAAATTCAATTTTGACCATTCGTCTTATTTAAAAAAATTTGTTTGAATGTGTAAAATTTTAAGTTGTGATTCAAATAACTCTAATGATAATCAAATTACATAAAAATATATGAAATTTATCAAATTTTTTTGAATAAAACAAATAGTCAAAATTGAATTTAAAAGTCAACGGCGACATCAATGAAAGAAGGAAGGGAGTATCATGTTGAATCGCTGAAGTCTTTGGGGATTGTTTCCCCTTTTTAGATGTTTCTTCAAGGTTTTCATCATAAATATTATGGCTGATGACAAAGCTCGAGGAATATCACGGAACGGATTTCTCTCAATTAAAGGTCAAAATTCATGGAAGGTATTGTAGCTGGAATTTGAACAACTTTCCCACCATCCGATCCAAACCGAACAGTCCAGATTTAATGCTACAGAACACATGAACAATGTCTGTTGCAGTATTTTTAAAAACAGTAACAACAAAACTGTTTTGCTACTATACTGATTCACTGCGCTGTTCACCACTTCTCATTTTATCATAGCAATTGCTACAGTTCTCTGCATTTTGAACTATGATGCATATGATCTGGACTCCATAGGCACAAGATCGAGGGACCAGAATTGTGCCAATGGTGAGTCATCCAGCAGTCTAGATACTCAGCAAGTCTTGTGACAGAAAAGATTAAATAGTACTATTTAATTAAGAGATAAGAGCAACATCAGCACATCACCATCATTAAAAAAATAATGGATCGTCCATGGATAACAAACAACTCGACACTGGAGAACAACCACGCGTAAGAGAACAACAAACTCTATGAACAAACACGCAACACGGTGGAGCAGAGCACGGCGGCATCGTCGTCGTCAGTCAGCAGCAGAAACAAAGCGTGTCCTGATCAGCACGGCATGGCGACGGAGCAGCAGCTGCCGGCCGCCTGGACGACGACGGCCGGCCCCGTCGACCGTCCGTCCCGGCGCTCAGAAGCACATGTCGAGGAGGCAGCAGCAGCAGAGGGCGGCGCAGCTGCGAACAGGCGCGAGCAAGCAAGGTCAGTCATGAACGAGCAAGGAGAAACAGTGTTGCTAGCTGCTACGCTTGGCAGTAGTAGCAAAGAAACGCACCATCCTTTCCAGAACCCGTCGCCGCGGCTGGTGGTCTCGTGCTTCTGCTGGTGCTGGTCCTGGGCCGGCGGGTACGCCGGCGGCGGCGCGACGTACGGCTGCTGCTGCTGGTAGCCCGGCGGTGGGTAGGCGGTGCCCGGCGGCGGGTAGCCTGTGCCTGGAGGTGGAGCCTGGTAACTCATGGCGGATGGACTCGAGCGTCAAGAGCACGGGAGCCGGTAGGAGGAACGCTTGCACGGTCGGGTTGGTGGAAGGAAGACGATGATGATGGCAGGGAACTGCGCGGACCCAGCATATATAGAGCCCGGCCACGCGCTAATAAACCCTGGGTTGCATGTACGCGTCGTCGAAATCCTGGTGACGGGGAAAAGCTGAAAGCGACGTGAATAAGAGCTCCAAACGGACGGTCCAACCGGCCGCTGTCGCCGGCGGCAGCCTGGTCAGCGTCGCGCCATTGGACGCGCTTTCTCTTTCTTATTTTTATCCTCTCTATCTCTCTCATCTGATCATTTCGCATGACCATGAACGTTCCGCGGGCGACGCGCTACGGGGCCGTCCCGGAAGGAATCCAGCCGGGGGAGGAGCCACGTGGTAGGACCTGAGGAGGACGTTGCCAGGACGGCACGCCTCTGCTGACGGCCGGACGTGTCCAGCGCGGCGCACTGTTGGTAGGAGTAGTAGTTGTCGAAGTTGAACGCTCGCGGTTGACCGGCTGAATCTGGACAACGCGTCCAATCGGCGAGCTTTCTTCAACAGAGTAGAGACCATGTTTCTTCGCAACATCCAGGTCTAGCAATCAATCAACACCTAAGACTCCCATGGATGAAAAAACCGTCTCCGTTTTCTTAGCTGAAACCGATCGGATTCAATTTCACCAGTTTTCAGTTGAAAAAAGTTATTTTTAAAAAAAAATTGATAAAAAATTTAAAATTTGCAAACTAATCAAATTGATTGGTAAACTAGAAAACCTGTTCAGTTTCAAAATTTGAAAACTCAAAACCGATCGGTAATCCAGAAAAAGCCGAGCGATTTCGATCAAATTTCATTCAAATTTAAAATTTAAAACTTATAGTATTTTCAACTTATTTTCACAAAAATTGATCCAACTGGTAACCTCCAGTTGAAGGGAATTACTAATTTCGTGTCACTGCACGCTGAATATAATTAGAGTCTAAGGTTATTTTGCTGTTCCACGAAAACGAGCCACCTGAGGTAAGAATTACTCCGTAGTAATTTCCTCCGTTTCAAAATCATTGTCACCTATCTAGTTTAAATTTGAACTAGACAGCGAGAACAATTTCAGAAGGAAGGGACGGGAAGGTAGCACTTTTTGATTCATATAAGATCGTTATACGTTAAAAAAAATTCAGCGAGCGGCGCAGGCATATATTCTCCCAGAAAAAGGATCCTGGTTAATTAGGAAGAGCGAAAGACTCCATGTGCAAGGACCAGCTTTGCGCCGCGAACTCGTTTTCGTCATCTGCTTTGTGGAATTATCCTATCCGGTTCATCATCAAAACGCTGGAGGAACCGGATTCCTTATTCATTCACAGGTTGGTCGGAAGCATGCCCTGCCCTGCGTGCCAGATTCGCTTGAGGTTATGCTGCTGCAATCTGCATGCAAGGTCGCAGTGAACACAACACATCGAGTCCAAAAGAAGACGAGTCAATATATTTTGATTGGGCTGCATGAAATGCGACTCGATCGACGTCCACATACGTATGCAGCTTCATCATTTTCTATAATTCTTGGTTCATCCTAATTGATTTGAGGAACTGTAATAAGGTTTACCGCATATTTCCATTGCAGAGATGTGGACTTAAAAATGCTGCTGTAACGTTAAGAAGCGGAGATCAACGAGCATGGGCGGCTAACGCAAGCCACAATCCTCTTCATCGTCAGCGTTGTGGTCACGACCACGTCTGCGTAGTGTGCTGGTACTGTAATGTGGCCGACAGACTTTTGATCGATGATGACCCAGCTAGGCTTCCTTGTGATTGGGCCGGTAATTAATTGGTTCGTTTGTTAACTGTTGCTTGGTTCAGGGTAATCTCTGACACAAAGGGGTTCCTTTGCGTATCCTTGGAGTGCTAGTGCAAATTGCTGCATGGTCAAGCTCAACCCAGGTGTACACTGCTGGAGGAAATGTCTGTCATTGCACCTATTTACACCCCTACATGAATAACTTCTTGTTTGCATGCTGTTTACATATATTCTTGTGTCGCTCATAGTATTATATTGTCACTCCCACTATGTTTTGAAGTGCCCAACTAGTTGTTGCTTTAGACTTTCAGAGCCGGCGGGGCGGTTCCTGATCTTCCAGTACGGTGTTACTGCCGTACTACTAAAATATGAATCTACCGCAAAACCAAAATTAACAAAACCATGATCTTACTGGACCAGTGGGGACACAAAGGAGTATGCATGTTTCATCAGAGAATAGTCTTTCTTCACAGCAGAGGGGCCACAAGTACAAAATAGAAAGCAGCATCCAGCATGTGAGGCTACAAATATGAATATCATCGATTCATCCAGAGACACAGGTAAAATTCCAACAGCAGATTCATGTTCACAAGAATTACTCCGGATGCATCTTGCTCCATAGCACATGACGTCTGTATCCTGTGTTGTGTTACTGTACATTCTAAATATGCAGCCCAATGTTAAAAACATTTACAGCCAGGTACTTAGAGCCACTAAAAATGTTGATGATGCTCTACAACACAATACACCACAAGTTCATTGTGAATACAATCTAAACTACACAAGCATGCCTACTCGTCATCTTCATCAACACTACTTCTGTATCACCTATCTGCACATCAGCCAGGTTCTTTCCCAGTTCCCGGTTTCCTCTGCTTTGCATCTCTCTTTTCAGCTTCACTCTCCGACATGCGCTTTCGCCGGGGGCTCTGCACCACCCTTGGCACTACCGGAGCTGGAGCTAATTGTCCGTTTGACAAAAAGCTTTCCATTTGGTACGCCATTCTCCCGGATGAACTCTGCCAATTTGTGGACCATCACATCACGGTTAGAGCCTGTGATCTTCACACTCTTCAGGTTGGTGCACGAGAATGAACTTCCCAGCAGATCATGCCGACTCTGCTCTTGAAGGCCTATTGCAGAACAATAAACAATGCTGTTCTAGGAATTGAGGATAAGCTAAAACTGTCTGAACAAAGTGACCGTGTTTGCGAGTTATTTCTTACCAGGTCGAGGTGAAGAGAGAGGTTCTCTAGATTCGGTGAGTGGTTAAGTATCGTTGCTAATACATCTAGCTGAGGGGTAATACACCATTCACCAAGGGACAGAGTCTTCAGGTTTTTGAAGTAAGGGCACGATTTCAGTTCCCTCGTCAGCACCACCTGCAGATTGTACCAAAAGTGCATTGTCCTATACATTAAATCTGATTGCCAAAATAGAAAAATAAATACCAGCTGCACGAATTTAAAATATTTTACAGTTTACTTAGACGTTGAGTGATTAGAAAGGCAAAGAGCTGTAATCTTCAGATACAAAATTGTGCAACAAAATTTACTAAATTTCTTAGCGTGCAGTTCACGCATTATGAAATACAACTGAACAATCAGTATTAGTCTATTTATATTTCAGGTCTAAAGTTCAATAACAGGAGTAATGATGGAAAATACTTTTGCATACTGAATGCTTGCACAACTAGATTAAGTTCAGGACGATAGAAAGCATAGTAATAACTTGAATTAGATGGACTGTACTAACAAGACTACTGAGGAATTTTTAAATATTTACGTCACACAATAAGACAGACTGACAGACATACGGAAACGTTTCTAGTTGATTGGAGGGCAGTGCAGTAAATCATACTCCCTCCAGGTTTTAATTATTGATGTTGGCTACTAGTACAAATTTGTACAAGCAAACATTATATCCATCCAAAAATGTCATTATTCCCAAGATCTCACAGAACCATATTGATTTACATTTTGTTGTGATCTAAACAACTCAAAATTCCCATACCTACTAAAACAGTTGAAGCAGATGTTCTAGGTACTATATTAGCTCGTTCTTAAAATTCCCCATACATACTGGTGAAAGGCATATGAAAATGAAAAGGTGGTAGTATCAGCAACGTGATTAAACCGTACCTCTTTTGAATGAGCAAACAGTTCCATCGTTTGAACATTTGAGAGGCTGGAGAGCATACCACTACCACCAAAATTAGGGTTATTTCCATAATAATCTCTGAGGCTATCAGCCCTGTGATTACTGCCATGAATCAAGTACTTGGACGGTTTCTTTCTCCTCTCACCTGCAGTATTACTGTAGCACACAAAATGGTCATCTCCCTCATCATCACTGTCCAGACCAATCAGAATCATAGTAGTTACTATTATCATCAGAGTCACTGTGATTGTTGTCACAATATTCCTTAGCGGCAAGACGTGTAAGGATTTTGCCATCACAGTGCTTAGAGCCAGCACACCCAAAGAAATCAACACAATCATCAGATTCATCCTGTTGATCCTCCTCCGGTGGCCAATGAGTATCATAGCTCAAGCACTGGTCATCAAGCATGATAGTCGCTGTGACAAGGTCTCCCATGTTCTGGATCCTTGGAACGTATGTATGAGGTCTGATGCAGCGCAGCGAGACGAGGTTAGGAGAGCAAACCGTGAAGCCATGATAAATGTTGCAGCTGATCATATTCAAACGCTTCAGAGACATGGAATCGATCTCCTCTCCCGCTACCCAACACTCCTCGAGCTCTAGCTCTTTCAAAGAACAGAGCAACCTGAGGGCGGATTATCCACCTGGAGAGAGACGAGCTTCACAGTCTTGATGCGGATGCCGAAGGCTTGGTCGCGGTGTACGAAGCTCGCGCAGTCCGGAGACGGGAGCAAGATGTGATGCGCCCCGGCGAGTTCGATCCCCTTGGCGCCGTGCCTCACGGCATGGGCGATCCATAGGTGGGCGTCGCCACTCGGGTGGCTCCAACAGAGGCGGAGCGCGTCCAGCTTCACGAGCTGCCGCCGGCGGAGAAGGAGGTTCTTGACAAACGCGACGAACGCCTAGTCCCGACTCTTGCGCCACACGCCGCGGCAAAAGCAGTCGCAGGGCTGCCGGATGTCGAGGCGTGGCGCGGAGGCCCACAGACCGCGCCACCTTGTCGAGATCAGGCACGCGCGCACCGCCTCCCACGCCCTGAGTTGGCACAGGACCTGGACGAGGATGCGGTCCGGGAGGTCGTTGAGGCCGCGGCCGCCGCTGCCACCGCGGAACGCTCCCTGACCTGCCATGTCTATCGGGGGCATCTCGTAGAACAGACTGCCTGCACGGAAACGGTGGCCGGCGTGAGCAGTCAAGAATCAAGAAACCTGGCGCGCCGGCGGAGTTCCGTCGAAACACATTGACATCCAAGAACAAGAAGAAAAGGCCCTACGGTGAAGGAGGAGAGGGAAGAACTTGTTATAGTAAGCCCAGGATAACTTCTTCTATTCTAGGAAGTAGATCAGTGCGCGATCACCTTCCATTGCTCGCGCACGACGCACATGCCGCGCGTACTTCACGGCACGACCCAGGGCGCTGGGATGGTAGTGGCCGATCACGAGCGTGCCGTGATTCCCTGGCTCCCTAGTAGCCATGTAAAGCTGCATGTATTTCTATTATATAGATTAATCAATCAACTGAAAACGCTGCCGTTTTCGCAGCACAAAATCTGTGTGTCCACTTGTGTTTGCGTGTGTCCACTCTCATCTAACAATTGGTACCGGAGCTAGTTTCCGCCGCCGCCATGTCGCAGTCACCGGCGAAGAAACTGGAGACTGGCGATGGCTCCGGCGACAAGAAGCCCCCTCTGTCGCATTCACCACCACGCCGCCGTGGTCGCTCCCACCGCCGCCGCTCGCGCAACCGGGACGCCGGATCGCGCGTTGTAGAGCGCATCGTTGAGCGGCCATTGGCAAGCGTGGCGTGGCTGATACTCACCCGGACTAACTACCCAGAGTGGGCTCTGGTGATGGAGGTGAATTTCCGGACTCTCCGTGTCTGGGATGCCGTTAACCTCGGCATCAGCGACGATCCAGACGATGATGAGTACCACGACGACAGACAAGCGATGGCCGGTCTCCTGCGTTCGGTACCATCCGAGCTCTGGAGCACCCTCGGCCGCAAGGGCACCGTGAAGGAGGCGTGGGACGCGGTCAAGAACTTGCGGATCGGCAACGAGCGCGCACGCGACGCCAGCGCGCAGCAGCTTCGCCTAGAGTTTGGCGCTCTCTCGTTCAAGGAAGGGGAGACCGTCAACGATTTCGGCGTCCGCATCACCACGCTCGCCACGAACCTTTGCTCCCTCGGTGACAACATCACTGACGCAGAGGTAGTGAAGAAGTTGTTGCAGGTGGTCCCAGACAGGCTATCGCAGGCCGCCGTCTCCCTCGAGATGTTCCTTGACCTGAACAAGGTCACCATCGAGGAGGTGATCGGCTGGCTGCGTGTGTTCGAGGAACGCGCCAAGCCCAAAGAGGTCACGGACGCCATGGGGCGTCTCATGCTCTGCGAGGAAGACTGGGAAGCCCGCTGCAAGGCACGCCGAGAGGAGAGAACTTCGGCAGCAGCGCGGGGTCCAGTAGCCGCGGAAAGCGCCGAGGGCGTGGCCGCGGTCGCGGGGGCGCAGCTACTCCATCGCGCGATGGCCGTGACGGCCAGAACGCGGGCGCCGGGAACACCGGTGGCGGGAGGCCACCGCCCGGTGAGCGCTGCAAGAGCTGCGGCAGAACTGGTCACTGGACCAAGGACTGCCGTGGCAGGAAGAAGGCCACGGCGCACGTCGCGCACGCCCAAGAAGAAGAAGCGGCGCTCATGTACATCGCCGCGGACTCTGAGGCGCGCGTCCACCTCGTCGAACGAAAGGTCCTCCTCCACCTCAGCGAGGAAGAGAAGGAGGCTGTGGGGCCTCACCGCTGGGTGCTTGACACCGGCGCGACGAACCACATGACGGGGTCGAGATCTGTGTTCGCCGAGCTGAACACCGGTGTCGCCGGAACCGTGAAGTTCGGTGATGGATCGGTGGTCGCCATCGAAGGAAAAGGCACCGTCCTCTTCGCCTTGAAGAACGGGGAACACCGGCGCCTTGACGGCGTCTACTTCATCCCGCGCCTCACCACCAACATCGTGAGTCTCGGACAGATGGATGAGGACGGCTTCAAGGTCGACATCGAGTCCGGCATACTGCACCTCTACGACCTGCAGCGACAGCTCCTCGCTAGAGTACACCGCTCGGCAAGCCGGCTCTACTTCCTCGACATGAACGTCGTCCCCCCGGTGTGCCTTACCGCTCGTACCGGCGACGTGGCCTGGCGGTGGCATGAGAGGTACGGGCACCTGAATTTCCAGGCCCTGAGGAAGCTGGGCCGCGAGGACATGGTGCACGGGCTGCCCGCCATCGACCACGTCGGACAGGTCTGTGAAGACTGTGTTCTGGCCAAGCAAAGGCGCACGCCATTCCCCCGGGCGGCAAAATACCGAGCTCAGGAGGAGCTTGAACTCGTACATGGAGATCTGTGCGGGCCGATCTCGCCGCCAACTCCAGCCGGCAACCTCTACTTCCTGTTGCTGGTTGATGACATGAGTTGCTTCATGTGGCTCACGCTTCTGCGTTCCAAGGCGGATGCACCGGCGGCGATCATGGCGTTCAAGGCGCGTGTCGAGCGCAAGTGCGGAAAGAAGCTGAAGGTGCTTCGCACCGACAATGGTGGTGAGTTCACCTCAGTGGAATTCGGTGAATACTGTGTAGGTGAAGGGATCGACGACATCACTCGGCGCCGTACGCACCACAGCAAAACGGCGTCGTCGAACGCCGGAATCAAATGATCGTGGGCACGGCCAGGAGTATTCTGCGCGCCCGCGGCATGCCTGGGCGTTTCTGGGGCGAGGCGGTCCACACTGCCGTGTTCCTGCTCAACAGAGCGCTGACGAGCGCGCTCGACGGCCTGACCCGTACCAGGCATGCTACGGCAAGAAGCCACCTGTGCACTTCCTCAAAGTGTTCGGGTGCATCGCCTACATCAAGCGCCTCCGACCACACCCCAGCAAGCTTGATGATCGGGGCCAGAAGGTCGTCTTCATCGGGTACGAGAGCGGATCGAAGGCGTACCGCTTCCTCGACCCCGCCACGGATCGTGTTCACGTCTCGCGCGACGCCGTCTTTGACGAAGGCGCGCGCTGGGAGTGGACCGAGGCGTCATCCAGCAACAACCAAGAGCCGTTCACCGTCGAGTACGAGTACGAGCTCAGGCGGGAACCCTCTGCGGCATCGACCTCGAGGACGGTTTCTCCCGTTCTAGGACCTCCGCCCGCGCCGGATGCACAGTTTGTGCGAGCGCCGGAGGAGCAGCCTGCGTCACCAGCACCAGCAACTCCTAGCGCCTCTGCGGGGGTGCAGGTTGAGTTCGTGACACCGCTCGCCGTCGACCCCAACCTCGACGCAGATGACGACGACGACCTGGAGCATCGCTACAGGATGCTCGAGAATGTGCTCGGGACGAACACCGTACCCGGGCTGGCTCACCGCGACGTTGAGGACGCTGAACTGCACAACGTCAGTGTGGAAGAGCCCAAGTCCTTCAAGGATGCCGATGGTGATCCAAACTGGAACGCCGCAATGGAGGAGGAGCTGAAGTCGATCCGCGACAACGACACCTGGGAGCTAGCCGAGCTTCTGCGCGGCCACCACGCCATTGGACTCAAATGGGTGTACAAAGTCAAGCGGGACGAGAATGGAGCCATTGTCAAGTACAAGGCTCGCCTTGTCGCGAAGGGGTACGTACAGCGGCCCGGCATCGACTATGAAGAAGCTTTTGCCCCCGTTGCACGGCTGGAATCAGTCCGCCTGCTCCTTGCCATTGCTGCGCACCATGGCTGGGACGTTCACCACATGGACGTCAAATCGGCGTTCCTAAACGGTGAGCTCCAGGAGGAGTCTACGTCCAGCAGCCCCCCGGTTTTGTCGACAGCAAGAACAAGCACAAGGTGCTTCGCCTCCACAAGGCTCTATACGGGCTCCGCCAGGCTCCACGGGCCTGGAATCAGAAGCTCGACGCCGCACTGATCGGGCTCGGCTTCACCCGCTGCCTCGACGAGCACGGGATGTACACTCGCGGAAAGGGGGCAGGGCGCCTGATCGTGGGCGTCTACGTTGATGATCTGATCATCACCGGTGGCGACGAAGGGGCCGTGAATAGATTCAAGGCCCAAATGATGAGCACGTTCCGCATGAGCGATCTCGGCCTCCTGTCGTATTATCTCGGACTGGAGGTGACGCAAGGAGAGGCCGGGATCACGCTCCGCCAGTCTGCATATGCCGCCAAGATCCTTGACAAGGCGGGTCTGGCAAGCTGCAACGCCAGTGCCACACCCATGGAGCCGAAGCTGAAGCTGCTCAAGGAGGGATCCACTCCGAGCGTGGACGCCACGGAGTACCGAAGCCTCATCGGCAGTCTCAGGTACTTGTGCAATTCCAGGCCAGACTTAGCGTACCCGGTTGGATACCTCAGCCGGTTCATGGAGGCGCCGCGCCAAGAGCACCTCACTGCAGTCAAGCGAGTCCTTCGGTACGTGGCAGGCACACTATACTGGGGTTTGCACTACCACTCGGGCAGGAAGTACGGAGGTGCCCCAAAGCTGCTGGGTTACTCCGATAGCGACCTAGCTGGTGATGTCAATGACCGCAAGAGCACCAGCGGCCTCATCTTCTTCCTGGCGGGAGGGCCGGTTGCTTGGCAATCGGCGAAACAAAAGGTGGTTGCTCTGTCCTCTTGCGAGGCGGAGTACATCGCAGCTGCTGCTGCGCGCGAGGCAGTCTGGCTGGCGCGTCTGCTGGCTGAGCTCGTCGGAGGAGCAGTCCTTGCACCCAAGCTCAAGGTGGACAACAAGTCCGCCATCGCCTTGATGAAGAATCCTATGCACCATGACCGGAGCAAGCACATAGATGTGACGTTCCACTTCATCCGGGAATGCTGCGACAGGAAGCTGATCGACGTCGAGTTCGTCGGCACTGAGCTGCAGCTGGGCGACATTCTTACGAAGGCACTCGGTCGTAGCCGGTTTCAAGAGCTCCGCAGTGGGATCGGCATGAAAAAACTTGTGTAATTGTACTCCAGGGCTTAGGAGGAGATTGTTATAGTAAGCCCAGGATAGCTTCTTCTCTTCTAGGAAGTAGATCAGTGCGCGATCACCTTCCATTGCTCGCGCACGACGCACATGCCGCGCGTACTTCACGGCACGACCCAGGGCGCTGGGATGGTAGTGACCGATCACGAGCGTGCCGTGATTCCCTGGCTCCCTAGTAGCCATGTAAAGCTGCATGTATTTCCATTATATAGATTAATCAATCAACTGAAAACGCTGCCGTTTTCGCAGCACAAAATCTGTGTGTCCACTTGTGTTTGCGTGTGTCCACTCTCATCGGAATTCTAACAGAACTAACCAATAGGTTCAAGGGCTCGCCGAACCCATGCGCGAGTTCTTGGATTCCTGCGGCGTCGGTGGCGCCAGAGCACTGTGAGCAGCATTGGCGTCCTGGTTCTTTGTTGCCGCTGGGGTTGCAGTTGGAGCGGGAAGGGGAAATTTAAGGCCAACAAAAGAATGAAAAACAAAGGAATAGAAAAAAAATTATAAAAATGAAAAAATAGAGGATTGGAAAAGGAGAAAAACTGTAGGAATTTAAAACAGAGGGCTGTAATTTTCTTGTGTTTGGAGCACAGGAAACTCGTAACATAGGAATCAAAAATAGAAAGATAAATATAATTGATATAAATGTACTTAGAATTTTTTTAAGGCATAACCTAATTGATAAATACTAAACAGGCCAGATAATTGCTTAATTAACTTAAAATTGGATTATAGGGAACGAATTCATGTGTAAGATCAGAAAATTCTTATCCATAGCTGATTACATATATTCTGTAAAGGGCATATCTTTTTCACAGAAACAATCCGTTATTTTTAGGTCCAGAAACAATCAGTTTTCATCACCTCTTTGAGATCCTACCACGAAAGCTCCAAGCCTCCAACCTGAAAACTCCCAAGTTCGTTCGCTAGTCTCCCAAACTTCAGCACAATGCGCAGCCTTTCCGTGGAAACAACCAACAGACGCCTGAATCACTACCAAAACTCTCAATTCTCTCCCATTCGCGGTCACACACACAAGCAGCGCTCGACAATTTTTCCTGAAGGCACGCTCTCCGCAGCGGCAGGCTGGCAGCCCCTAGCCAGAAATGCTGCTCCGCCTGTGGCAATCTCCATTTTTTGTGGCTCGGCTTTGGATCAGGGGCAGGGGCCGCGCCCAAGCGCAGGAGGGCGAGCGGGAGCAGGGTCGAGGCGCGAGCGCGAGAGCCATTCGTTTAGCTCGGAGTGGATTCTTTTGTTCCTGTGAAATTAGCATTCCTCCGTCCCTTCCCGGTGGAAAGGAAACCAACTTTCCTCCATTCCGAACGCAGCAGTTCGTTCCCTTCCGGAGGAACCTTTTCACTAAGGACCCGTTTGAAACCTATAAATTTCACAAGAAAAAACAGAAAAATTAGAAAAATTTCTCCGTTTTAAACAGAGCCTAAAGAAAAAAAATTTATTTGTGTGTTTCAGCTATCACGAGTGTTCGTTTTTTTTCTCTCAATTACAAAATTGGGTACTCAGACTGGGTACTCATACTCTTTCAACTATTAAGACAACAGTTTTGATATTTGAGAAAATTTGAGTACCTGGTTTTTATAATTAAGGGAGAAAAATGAACACTAGTTGAGGGAATAGGATTTTTTTCCAAATTTAAATGAAAGCAAAGATGAGACCCGATGCCTTTTTGGACCGGTATCTGGTATGGGTGTTTATCTACGCCGTGCCAAAGGCTGGTAAGCCGGGGTGGGCTATCTTTTGCGTAGGCCGTCAAGAGCCCATAACTTGACATGAGCCGGGGTGCTTGTTTGAGGATTGGCCGGCTCTGGGGCATGGCTATGAGTGTGATGACCTAGGGCCCAAACCAAGAATGGGGCTCAATATTTTTTGTACATATATATAGTCGGTGATAACATGAAGCAGCACAAATCTGATTTCTGGGGAACGAGCCGCTAGGTAGCCATATTACTCCTTCCAGATTTGCTGCCATTGTATTTCTTTTCTTCCTCTTTACAGCAGGAGCTGCCATCATATTTCTTTCCTTTCCTTTCATTTGAGCTGCTACCATTGAGGCCCCATTTAGCAGGGCTTTGTCTTCTTAAAAAATAGCTTTTGCTCTAGCTTATAAAAAAAATAATTTACTCCTATTTGGCTTTAGCTCTATCTTATCTAAAAATATTTAGTAAAACAACTTTTTCTAAAAACAAAGAGCAATTTTCAATATTCATGTTGTCTAATTCTCGGATCCGGCTCCATGCAGCGATTTCGCTACCACTTTTGTTTGTCACAATTTTTACGGTTGTCCCCTTTGTAATTTTTGGAGCTTTTGTACTTGTTTAATATTTTTTGAAGGACTGTTGCCTTCAAGAAGACTTTTTTAAGAAGTTATTATAATATCATAATTAGTTGCTGAAAACTGACAGCAGCTCAGTTGGTTAAGATCTTTAATTGTGAGGCCACTCATCAGGGTTCAAATTCTGATGCGCACAATTTATGAAATAAAAAAACTCACTCGCTGTGTCCCATTTATTCGGTGCCGTTGGTCTTTGGTCCTAAAGCAGGACCAAATTCTGTCGCTTTGGTTTCGCCACGCGGAGTCACGATGGCTGGGCGTCGGAATGCCGCACCGCTCTTTCTGACGGCGGCAGCATCACCGTCGCCTCCCACTCAGCCCCGCCGTACGCAAGTGCGTATGCAAGTTGGAAGCCGAGGAAGGCCGACGGGTCCACTGACATCGCGCACGACAGAACCAACCGCACCGGCAGCGCCTCCGGCCAAACCTTTTTGTAGTAGTGTATTTTTCCATTTTCTTGCTTTTCTATGTTCATAACTTTTTTATTTTTATATTTTACCATTTTCTTGATCCCGCCTTCTTCGGGTATCTGCCCAAGTGAGCCAAGTTAAATGGGTCGGCAAGGGGCTCGGCCCAAGCACAACACATCAAGATGGGTGTAGATAGGCTGACAAGCTTGAAGCACGACATAGGTCGCCTGGACTTGGGCATGGGACCACTGGACCTACGTACCCATCAGACCTGGCCTGACCCGGCAGACTTTTATTTTATAATAATGTTAAAATACATGTGATTTGACCTATTTATATTGAAAATTTAAAATTTTGAATCTTATCCAGTTCATTTTCAGTATTCTTACAAAATACTCTATCCAGTCCCATAATTTTTTATGTTTTGGAAAACCACAAAATCTTCAAAATGCAACTTTATTTCTATTTTTCTATAAGCTTTTATTTGAAAGTGACATATGTATACTTTTATTAAAGAGTTTTTTTAGACAAATATATTCATATAGTTTTCACATTTTCAAACTTAACTATTTTAAAGTTATTTATAATTTATGTTTTTAATGTTTGACTCAAATTGTATTCAAAATGTCAAAAATTATGGTAGCGGAGAGAGTAAAGAATTTTCTTTCTCGGACTTGCCTGACTGTTTTTACACGAGCAGTGACTAGGCCCTGGGGAGCCAGCCCATAGGCCGGCACGGCAGGGCTCCTCCTCGGGGCCAGCCCGAGCCCAGCCGAGCGCACGTCGTGCCGGCCTGGCGCACCCGTTGGTCACATGTACTGCATGTTCGACGATGAAACGGGCCCTGTAAAAATCACTTTGGAGCACTAGTAGTCCATGGGCCGAAGCAATATAATTTCAGAAAAGCCCAGTGCAGTAGATCCATAAATGAGCGGCAAACCCACCCGTCCTGTTGACCGTTGCCCATTTGAATTTTGAACACCTCATTAAAGGGCGAGTCACGAACTCCCAAGAGGCCAAGACCGTCCCGTCCCCATTTCGAAGTCCGATTCTTCGAGTCACGTCGTGCTGACCTTCTGGGCGGCGAGCGCCGGGCACAAGACCCACTCGACGGGATGCGCTGAGCTACGCCGCTCCGCTATCGCCGCACCGGCGAGGATGCTGCGCGCTCCGGGCCGGACCGCCTCAGCGCTCTCCCGGACGCGCTCCTGCACCGCGTCATGTCGTTCCTGAAGGCGTGGGAGGCGGTGCGCACCTGCGTGCTCGCGCGGCGGTGGCGCCACCTCTGGGAGTCCGCACCCTGCGTCGAGCTCGGAGTCGGTGGCGGCGCCATAGACCGCAACGATGCGCCGGATGATCTGGCCAGTTTCGCGCGCTGTCCGTTCCAACGCCGCGACGCGTCCGCGGCCGTGGACACGCTCCGCCTGCGGTCGAGCGACGAGGACGGCGCCTTCGACGAGGAAGACGCGTGGGCGTGCGTCCGCGCCGCGATCAAGCGCAAGGCGCGGGTCATTCACCTGGTCGGGCATCGCGTCGGACTCGCGTCACGGGAGCACGCTGCCTTCGTCTCCAGGCACCTCAAGGTCTTGAAGCTGTCCTACGCCCAGCTCGACGACAACATGTTCAAACAGCTCTCTTCGCGGTGCCCGTCCTTGGAAGAAATGGATCTAAAGGACTGTCCGCTGTCTGGGCCCTCTGGGGGTGAGATTTCCTCGTCCTCCTTGAACACCCTGGCAATGGTCGACTGCGACCTGTTTTGGGGCCTCACTGTCTCTGCTCCCAACCTTGTAATGCTGCGCTGCGTTACACCGATCAGCCAAGCTCCGTCATTTAAGAGCTTGGATTCGCTTGTCTCAGGCACTATCGTTCTCGATGACTCTTATTTCAGCAGTGATTTTGAGGACTTAAGCGAGGAAGAACTTGATGATACCACTGACGAAGATGATGAATTTTACAGTGATGCTGATACAAATTTGAAGCGCAAGACTGGGTATGGATTTAGTTTCCCACAGAAAAGGCATAGATCTGGTAGTTACAACGACTGCAAAGAATACTGCAGTGACATTGACAGTGATGACAATGCTTACCAATATAGCAAAATTGCAAATGAGTTTGATGAGTCTGGTTATGATTGTTCTGGCCAGAGTTCTAGTAAAGATGCTACCCGTCTGGTCTATGGTGGAAATTCTGGATGCAGTATTGCAGTGACAGTAAGATTTTAGGTGGCTTCAATGTTCTTCACAGCCTCTCCCATGCTACAAGTTTGGAGCTCTTAGCTGACGCTGGAGAGGTATGATCATTATATTTTTCTTACTTATGTATCTCGTTTGCAGTATGTTCCTTTTATTTTCCTGAACATAATCAAAATTGTCTGTCATAAGTGCATTTTCCGATATTTGCCAGTGGATATGTATTTATGTTTCCCAAGATCACAGGGTGTCCAATACACATCCTGTCGTTTTACCATTGGTACATCACCTGATATAAAAGAGTTTGAGATAGAAAGTAACTGTATGTTTTCTGCTACCAACTACAGCAGGGGAAGTTAAATTTACCCCTAAAATGATGGTTCATTACCATCGTTTATCATTTCTTGTTTTACAAGAGTGCACCTCTCAAAATAATTGATGTCTATGTGTTATCACAAATATATTTTTTTTGTAGACATGTTCTGTCTTGAATTAGTCAACAGTCAATTCTCTAAAGATCAATCCCATCTTAATAAAAAACATTATATTCTTCTGGTTATATATAACAGACTTCTTTTTAGAAAACACGAGAGCTGCATATCTTTGTATTAAGGAGGATCCAGCCCTCTCCCTTGCATGCTTAACAACCTCACTCCGGACCAGGCAGAGGGTGATACATTAGAGATTTAAACTGATAGAAACGTTCAAACCAGCAAACATAGCCTACCGCTAAAATGTTAGTAGTACACAGCTGCTGCACCTTGCTCCAGACCCTGTAGGTTGCACGCGCCAGTAAGACACCAGAGATGGTGCTCATCTTCGAATTGGTGCTGTAATCTGTCAAGTTGTGGGTGTGCTCTCTCAAACACATAGGTGTTCCTGATGCTTCCATAAAATGCAGGCTCCTAATGCAATCAAAGAGTTTAAACCTTTTCTTTTTTTATCTTTGGCCACCCACTTGATTGATTTCGTCCACCATGAAGGAAAGCTACTAGTGTGAGTGTCACGGACTAGGGATGAGAAACCTCTGGAGACCAAAATGTTGTGCTCTTTACTAGCAATATTCAGAATCACACCTAAGAGTTAAGCTGATGAGAATAATTTATTTTTCACTCATCACATGTAGCAATTGAATCATTTGCATACCAAACATACGTTATTACAAAGGATTATCATTTGTCATTTCTTATTGTTGCAATTGTATATCTCCTAATTTTTGTCTATGTAAAATTTTATAATTAATTCCTAGAAATATTTGTGCAGCCAACTTACAATTTCACACACTCGATACTAGAAAATAAAGATTCACCCTAGTAGCACAGGTAACAATCCCTTGGCAATGTGTCACTGTTATTGTTTTATTTAACGGCGTATGAGTAACTGGATGTATGGTCATGAGGAAGGTTAATAAATTGACGCCGTTATTTTTTAATGATTGCAAAGGTGCCCAAGTTTTATTAACCTGAAGACCTTGTCCCTTGGTGAATGGTGCATGGATGCTAACTTCGATCCATTAGTTTTCTTGCTGCAGCATTCACCTAATTTGGAGAGAATTTTTCTTGAACTCAAATTGGTATGAACGTTTAAAACTCCTATGTGCTATTAACCTGAGTTTCGAGTTTCCAGGCCCATGTTTAATTATAATCCTGTTGTCCTGCATACAGAATCTCAACACCAAGAAGCCAATGGAAAGCAGTGTCCGACCCAATGGAGGATCATTTTGTTTGCAAACACCTTCAAATGGTGAAGATCAAATGCTGTAAAGAAGATGTGAGAGTCCATAAGCTAGCACATTTGTTCAAGGCTAATGGTGCACCAGTTGAGAAGATTCTAGTCCGTCGTACTGGGAGCACCTGTGAGTCGTAATGTTTCTTGACATATTTGATTTCATACTTGCTTAAAATGCCAGTGTATGCTACTATTTTATTTGCTTGCCTGCTGTCCTTGAAACTTCAAATAGAGTGGGTGAATTATTTTTTTTCAGTTTTACCAAGTGGGCATGCAAGTCATTTTGTTAACTAAAACATTGTTCCTTTGTGTTTCACGTAATCCACGCTCTCATCCATTCTTGGGTACTTCTACCAGATCTTCGTGGCAAGAAAATGAAGGAACTTGCCAGGCATGAACTGCAGTTTTGGGGGGCGTGACTCACGCGCTGCCAACTTTTTCTGTGTTTCGACATGTGCACTTATTATGTGATGAGTGCAATTAATTAGGAAAGATGAGTTGATTAAAACCATGGCTTTACAAAAAACTCTGCTCATGCTTTTCTAACTTCGAAAAAACTGAAGCCTATTCTGGCTAGCTTGTAAGATGGAACCTATAAACGTTTCGCTGTCAGGAGGCTGGAGGATTCATATCGTCCATGGTGGATTATTTAAGAGGCCCATTACCTTTGCTTCTGATCGTTATTGGTTTAACGAGCTAATCCGTTATCTTCTTGAGTGTTCCAACCGTTTCTTGCTTGAGCTGTGAATGTGCAGATGCCATTTGTCAGTTTTGTTTTTGCAATGAGTCCTGTACTGGTTGCCAGGAAGTTGAAGACAAATTTTAGTGATATGCTGAGAGATTTGTAGCTCTCGTACCATGTAAATGATTTAGGAACAGAACACAACCTTTGCTCTGTTTTCGATAGCAAAAAAATGATGGATGATACAAAGAGATTGAAACCGCAATGTGCTCCACTAGGCCAGAGCAAAACAATCCCACAACCACCATCAATAATAGCGAAATGTTGAATGATTTGGTGGGCAACACCACAGACGTATTGTATGTCGCTGTGTGTGTGTGTGCTAGCTGTGGGATAATGTGCTCAACATGGAATAGGGCAAATATAATGCAAAAATTTAGATCCAGCTTATACTGATTAGTTCTCCGGTTACTGTTATCATCGTTGACTCAAGGCTTATGAATGGAGATAACGTTAATTAACATGAGGACCAAGCAGAGCCATGTCGATGAGTTTATAGAGTGAATTTCACAGAAACTTTTGGCAACTGTGAACATAAGCATGGATATGAAAAGAAATAACAAATACCACGAACTTTCTCCATTTCTAAAACAGGGCCGTAGAGTTGCACGACAACAATCTCTACTGAAAGACACAATCACACATACTAAATCCTCCTCCCAACGTACTGGCTCAGCCAAACAACCAATTTGTATCAATTCATATTGAATCAATCCATCCAGAATTATCCAGTACAATCCAACTTGGTGCAACCAACCAAACACTAGCAAGTGAGCAGTTGGGCACCACCTAGAACCTAGTCATTACTAAGCGACGCCTAGGTTGTTCTAGGCATTTCTTCTTTTGGCTAATAAATATAAAAAGAAAGGAGAAAATAAGGAAAACATTTCATATGACTATATAATTATAAAAAAATAAGATAAAAAAATACTTAACTAACAACTTAGTTAATTGATAGCGAAGCAATGGAGATTGGTATAGCTCCTAAACGGCTTAATGGCCTAGGTGGCCATTTTTTATAAAAAAAAAACCGAGTGAAAGAATCAAAACACACATGAAAAAAATAGGTTTTCATGCACTTGATTTTTTAGCCCTATATGAAGACAAACACACATTGTTTCAGCTTCACAGCAGGAAGAGATTAGCTACTGTTCACATAGTAGCTAATTAGAGGCTACATCATGTATAGAAAAGAGATTTATCCATCTCATCATACCTCTCACATATAATTAATTCTAGTGTGAGAAAAATATCTTAATTCCATCGAAATCTAAGGATTAACGCCGTGCCATGGTTAGATCAAGCCTCAACCAAGCTCATGCATAGAAGTCAGCATCAGCACGAGGTGTCTGTCCTCTTTATTGTTGCGGATTCTCAACGCCTCCCATTCCCACTGGATCTCGGCAGCTAAAATGAGCTACTCTTCCATTTACCTGTTGCTGAAAGAGATGCAACTAGCTGTTTGGTCTGCTGTATACTATGCTCAAACACAATTTACATGGATGCACTCACGGTGTTTTCTTTCTGTGTTCTAGAATCCCATTTATACATGGACCTGTGTACAGCTACGTATTCAACAACCATCAAAAACTTTGAACGATCTGGTGGGCAATAAAAGCGAAATGCTGCTGTGGGGCACTCAGTGTCGAATAATTAAATAAGAAAAATTCAGATCTAGCTCACTGATGAGTGGTTCTCCGGTTACTGTTATTATCGTTGACTCAAGGCTTATGAGTGAACATAACGTTAATTATCATGAGGACCAAGCAGAGCAGTGGCAATGAAATTATAGAGAGTAAATTTTACATGAACTTTTTGTAACAGTGATTGTGTTGATGTACTCTGTTGTAATCTGTAACGTATGTTCCATAGCTATAATCTATTATCTACTCTCTCCGTCTCAATAGAAGAAGTTTATTTTTAGCTTTTGTTGACTACGACTTTGACCAATGTTTTGATAAATTTAATTAAGTTTAATAACATAAATTATATATATTATGAAAGTATTTTTTTGATGAATATAAAAGTACAAATACTAGATTTTTCAATTTAAATGAATCTATAAAAATCATTGGTCAAAGTGTAAGTCAACAAAAGCTAGAAATAAACTTCTACTGAGACGGAGGTAGTATAACTTGATTGGAAAAGGGAAACTTTATTCTATATTGTATGAATCTCATTTAAAACATAAGCATGATACGGATAGAAATAACAAACACCAAGAACTTTCTTCGTTTCTGAAACAGGGCATGCATGCTTCGGTTTCAGTTCTGGTAGAGGCTTCTTGCTGAACATACAACTGATATGTGATGACTGCCCACCCCCTATCGTGCCTTCTCCACATGTGCTGCAGAGGTCAGGGTACAATGATCCCCAGGGACCTGCCCAATTTGCACACATGAGGTTTTACATTGGCCGGGTCATGTGAAACGCAAATGAAATAAAGTATCTAGCCGAACATGCAGTGAGTTCTTCAACGGCTTCATCGTGGATTCTCAATGCCTCGCATTCCCACTGGAAGCCGGTGGCTAAAATACTTGCATATAACACTCTTGAATTAAACCCTTCAATTTTGCTCTTCCTCCATGTGTGAGAGAGATTTTGATGCACCTATATACGCTCAGCCACAGTTGACATGCACACGCGGTGCTGTTTTCATTCTAGACCTTGTCTAGGTATCTGTGTCAATATATATATGGATTCACAACCATCTTTAATAAGCTTTTATTATAAGGTCTCCTTTAAAATGAAAGAATTTCATAGAGGAATCATATAGGAATTTTGCATGCATTAGTTCACAGGGAAAGCACAGAATTCAGGGCAAAAAGGATTCGTGTCTTATATATAGCCGGCCGCTAAAACCAGAGAATTTTTGTACTTAGTAGCAACAACTGAAATTAGACTGCTCCTCGTCTTTCATATCATGTCATAAGAAAGAATAGAATAAGATTTTTCATAAATTAGTTATAGCAAATCAATTAGGATAATTAACTTATAAAAATAAATATCCTGTAGATAGCTAGGGTGGCGTAGTTAATGTTTCAAGTCATTTACATAGCTGCGTTGAAATAAAGACCACAAAATTAAGTGCCGATGCTGATGGACAAAGCCATGGCCAAGCTTCCACACCGTTGATCGAGCGCATTTAGAAATCGTGCGGACATGCCATCCTCTTTGTAGGTGCCAAATGACTGCGCGATTCAACAAAGAGCCAGGTGCAGATTCAGCTGCTTCGTCAACGGCGCACGGCGCAAGTATGGACGTACTGCACTGGAACATCAACTTCTGTGAGGCCCCTTTAAAATGGAGGAATTTTTTCCAATTCATATGTTTTTCTTGTGAAATTAAATTGATTGTTGTTAAATTTATCTAGTGAAATTCCTGCATTCAAAGATGGCCTCCGGTTCTTTCCGTTAAAAATAAAAAAAAAACTTCTCTGACTCCCGAACGTGCAGCTGGTAATGGAAGCCACCCACCCCGGTTCTCCTCCACAATGTGCTCCATATATATGGCCAGAGCAAAGCAATCCTACAAAGCGAACCATAATTTATGCTGTTCACGTTATTGTTCACTGGTATGCACTGGCACTAGCATCAAGTGAAATTGTTCATTAATTTGATTATATGTTGCTTTATATAAATTATAAATTTAAACTTTTGCTTGATGGCAATGAAATGTGCACCATCTTTGTCACAACTCTAGCTTCATCATCGGTCACTGGGAACACAAACACAAGAAGTAAGTGGCAGATCCAAAAATCGACAGCTGGGTATTCCTAAGAAATTTTTTAGCACAAGAATTTTTAATTCATGATGATTCTCATATGTATGTTGTAAATTTATATCCATCTAGACGAAGAAAAGATTTTTTTTGACCCAATGGTAAATTGCACAATTTTTCCTCAATTGATGGATGCTCAAGTGTATAAACTTGTTAAATACTGCATTGTTTTGCCAAATTGTTGAGTATTATCAGAAAACTTAGGAATCATGGTAGGTTCGCCCATGACGGACACGGTGAATCATAGAGGTCAACCTGAGTTCGAGGTGCCTGTATTCTTTTTTGTTGTGGAATGTGGCTTCTCAGTGTCTTCCATTCCCATTGGACCTCGGTAGCTAATACTATCTCTTCCATTTATCTGTTGCTGAAAGAGATGCATCTAGTTATTTGGTCTGCTGTATATATATGCGTGTGCTAGCTCTAGGATACGGCGCTCAATGTGGAATAACTAAATAAAAAAGTTCAAATCTAACTTACTAACTATGAGTGATTCTCCGGTTATTGTTATCATTGTCGATTTGAGGCTTATGAGTGAAGCTAGCACTAATTAGGCCTTGTTTGGTACAGATTCTTAGAAAACAACTTCTTTAGAAAAATATCTCCAAAATAATAGCTTCTCTAAAAAATAGATTCTCTACAAAGACTATTTTTCAAATCGTTTGGAAAATGACTTTTATTGTGGCTCCCATGTGTAAATGAGAGAAGAATCCATAAGCACCATTTTTAGTGCTTTTAGCTCCTAATATAAATTAGAGAAGTGCTTCTTGTTGAGGGAATCTAGAAACACTTCTTGTAAAACCGTTTGGTGGACATTTTTTAGAATCTGGAGCAGAAGCACTTTGAAAATCCATATCAAACGGAGCCTTAGCATGAGACCAAGCAAAGCCATGCAAATGAATTATAGTGAATTATGTTACAGCACGTTAGCTAATGATCAATTATATTAGTTAATCATGTAATTAGGAAATGATCATAGTACTTAGGGCCTCTTTGGTAGAGCTCCATTCACTCTTTATTATTCTGTGAAGTGATTCTGTGATCAAAAGTGATTCTCTTTAATTCTCTAGGATAAACTTTTAAAATCAAGACAGAGAATCACTTCACAGAATCAGAAGAAACTATTTTTTTTACTCCCAGCCCCTTAGTTTGTTTCAAAGAATCACTTCACAGAATCAGACAAGAATCACTTCTTCTGAAAAACAGCGTTTGGCAGAGCTTCCCAGATTCTAACTGACGATCAGGAGCTGAGAGCTTTGCCAAAAGAGCCCCTTAGTAAAATGGTCAGGGGACACCTATTCCAATAGGTGTCATCTCGGCTGTTGGTTTGATATAAATATATAATCCCTGCATGAATGGAAACAATCAGTAATTTTGTTCTTCCAATCTCATTATCAAACAAATTTCACAGACTTTTGTCAACAGTGAGTGTGTTCTATAGCTGTATTATCTAATGTGTGTACCATAACTATGTAATCTATAACTCATAGGGAAAGGGAAACTTGATTCTATAATGTATGAATCTCATGTAAGGAAACACATGCATGGATACGAAAAGAAATAACTAACAGCACAAAATTTCTCAGTTTCTGAAACAGGGCCATGCTTATTTTGCTGTTCTGGCAGAGGCTCTCGACAACTATCTCTGCTGACAAAACACAATCCCACGAGCATGGATTCCAGTGACCTTCAAAACTTCTCTCTGGTGCTTGTTGCTCAACATACAGCTTGTAACATCCCAAAATTCTCGAATTAATAAAGTGGCATTTCCCCAAATTTTCGCTTTAATTAATTTGTCTGTTCCAATAATTCGTTCTGTTCAAAATTCTTTCGTACCGAATTTCGTTTCGTTCAAATCCGAAATCCGTTCGTCTAAATTAATCCGGTGCCGAAATAATTTAGTCCGCGAAATTTTTACGTTTGGACAAAAAAAAAAA
>BCLF01000143.1:1713-15393 GCA_001602275.1 Zoysia japonica
ACCCCCCCCCCCCCCCCCCCCCAAAAAAAACATTTCGTTCCTGATTGTTTCGCCTGTTTAGTGCGTCATGTTCACGTTTGAATTGTGCGTTATTTTCTTGACGTATTAATGTTGACGTTTGATTAGTGACCTAACAAATTGAAATGAGGGGGTACTGAGTATTCGGTGTGCACCGTTTGGTTTATAGGTGGCCAGTTGGGTCGGGTCAAATGGGTCAGCCCAAGGCATAGTGATTTTGGCCTTGCTCGTGCATGATGGGCAAGTGGGCCGAGCCGGCCCAAGACATGACACAGCCCATTACTGAGCCCATTTAGCCCGGTATAGCACGCCCAATCCGCTTAACCTGATTATTATTTTACTGAAAAGTAATATTAAAATATATGTAATTAACCTATTTATATTTAAAATATAAGATTTTTATATTATATAATTATTTTTCAATAATTTTTCGAAAGATTTTTTTCTGCTTTGAACCGACCCTTCCCGACACAACTCAGCCCATGTAAAATCACCCATGTCATGTGTAAATATTAAATAAGAAACAAGAATAGAAAATAGCAGGTCAAAGTGAATTTATTAAAATAAAATCCTCCAAAAGGGTACATCGGCACACAGGTCGAAAACATCTCAGAGCAGATATATCACTATCGAGAATCTAACAAGAGCAGCAACGGAAGCATCAACGTGGCAGCAGTAGCGAACCTCCTCCACACAGGCTAACTTGAGCGCAGGAGCGGACTTCACGGTTCGTGGGAGACGTAGTCAAAGTCGAAGCTGCGAGTATTCTCTGAAAACAATAAATTAGAAAGCCGTGAGTACGGATACTCAGCAATCCGCTTACTACCTAACAACAATAAATGCATGCAAATAGTTTCAAAGGTAAAGGCATGGCTCAAGTGCTAAATGCAAGTTTAAAATATTATATCTTATTTTAAAGATGCAAGAAAGCTTTATTTTAAAACTGTCAAATTTTATTATCTTGCTCCACAGGGATCTCCGTTATCCGGACGGAGGTTCATTTTAAATGCCGGTGTAACCTCCACACTCGGCCACAGCTCAAAGGCCGGAGTCCAAATCATTTTGAAATAGAAGAGAAGGGAAGAAAACAAAACTACTCAACGAGAAGCACAACTCAGAGAGGTATCCTTCCAAAAGGACATGGCAATGTGCATCGACTAAAACTCTGCAGAGGTTATGCACCTGGACCCACGAGAAGCGCCATCGGGAACTACCGTCGTAGTCCCGACAAACACACAAGACCCATCCACCCGTCCACAAGCTTTAACTAGCGTCATCTGTCCTTCAGGATAGAGATCCTAAAAGCCTACGCGATCGGATCTTAGAGCTGTGAAGAGCCTACTGCTGATTAGATGAGATATCTCGATATCATGTAGGGAGTCATAGCTCTACACCACACTAACACAACACCGCCAACCCACGGGTAAACAACCAGTCTCGGCAAGCTTCAAGATCAAGCCAACTGCCCATACAAGATAACGTGGTGTGCATGGTTGTGAACTGAGCGTACAAGGCTCGAAAGACTCGGTCCTTAATTGTTGGGGCAGACACCATCTCCAACCTCAACGCCAACAAAAAGTCTCACAGAAAGATCCCAGCCCAGATCTTTCCGTTGTACCCCGCAACAGGTACGCTCACAGAGACTTTCCAAAAGTCCACTAGCTCTACATACTTCAACCTGCCCCCGTTAAATAGTTATGCATAGTTATTTGCAAAACTCACATTTGAATCACAGTTCAAAATCATTTAACACAAATTCCACTTTTGTAGTGATAAGTGTGAGATAAAAATAAATGCGACTAAGCATGGCTAAGCATAAAAATAAAATAAGTATTCTAAAGCAATCCTAGGGTTCATATTTGTGAAACAGTAAATAGGCACGGCATAGAAATGTTGCTAGCATATTTTAAAAATAGTTTACATGCAAATTAGGGTTGCAAACAAAACATGCAGTTTAAAATACTGGGTACAAAATGATCAAGGAACGCGGCTTGCCTGGCAACTCGGAATCGACGTCGGGATTCGGATCGTCGAACTGAGCGGGCTCGCGGAACTCCTCCTCGGGAACACCGACTAAACACAACAAACAAAGAATCAGACACGACAATTTAAACCGGAAATTAAATCTAAATTGAACTACTAGGCTAAACGTGCGCAAAACGTTCCTCAAAAAATCCTACACGACGATCACGACGAGACCAAATTAACGGAACAATTTTGAGAATAATCAAAGATCAAACGGAGTTTTTAAAAATCTCGAAAATTAACGGATCAAAAGCCGCGCACTAATCGATCTATCGCAGATTAATCTAGAAACTACAGCAGTACTAGATGCTACCGAGAAAACACTGCCATACCAACTAACTCAACTACGATATGAACAAAACGAGCAGGAACTAAAGGTACATTGATATGCTCACCGAGCACTTGGACCAATGATGAAGAACGCACCGCTGTCAGATGAGCAGAGTCGGCTCGCGGACAGTTGACACGGAACAGCACGGGGAACTGAGGATTCGAGAACCAAAGCGAGACGGAGCAAGCAAGGTCGACGCACGGCCCCAGCGCCTGCAGGCGGGATGCGTGACGGACCGGCAGATCAGGCGGTGATACAGCGCGGCTGTCCCAGGCGACGCGTGACTCGAGAGGTCCAGCGGCTTGGAGGCGTGCGGCGACGAGGCAGCTTCCAGACCAACGGGTGCAGCGCGGCAGCAGAGGACGATTCAGAGGGGCGACGCGGCTACAAAATCGGAGGCAGGCTGAAAACCAACGCGCGAACAGAGGAAGAACTGCTGGGTACTAGAGCGATTCGTACCGGCTGACGCGGCGACAGGGCTTCACGCGGGAACTCGGGCGCTGGCGACGAGGGTAGGCGCGAGGATCCAGACGAACTCGGAATTTAGATAAAAGGATTTCGAATTTAGACGGAACGAAATTCGGGACAAATGATTTTTGAACAGAACAAAAATTGGGACAGATAATTTTTAATCAGAACAGAATTTGAGAAATTCGCCGCTTTATTAATTCGAAATTTCGAGATGTTACAGACTCTCCCCTTACAAGATCTCGTCCTCGAGATCAAGGAGCGGACTCAAACAGATAGGGAGACTCTTTTCTTAGATCATTCTCCTTCTCTCAGGTAGCCTCTCGCTCAGTGTGGTTGCTCCACTGAACCTTGAGAAACTTGATCTTGAATCTCTGCGTTTCCTTGAACGCCTCATCAAAAATCTTCACCGGGTACTCCAGGTACTCGAGCGTGTCCTGAATATCCAAAGCATCAAGGACAACTTGCTCTTCGGGCACTCGAAGACACTTCTTCAAGTGAGAGACGTGGAACACCGGATGCACACCCGTAAGCTCGGATGAAAAGTTCAACCTGTAAGCAAGCTCACCGATCTTCCTGAGAATCCGGAAAGGACCAACAAACCTCGGAGCCAACTTCTCTCGGACATGGAAGCAACACGTGCCACGAAGAGGTGACACCTTTAGATACACCCAATCATCAACCTCGAAAGAAAGGGGCCTCCTCCTCTTATCCGCATAACTCTTCTGACGACTCTGAGCAACTCGGAGATGCTCTCTGATCTTCTCAACCTTCTCCTCAGCAGCTCTGATGGAATCAGGACCAGAAAAAGACCTCTCATTAACCTCTGACCACATGAGCGGAGTACGGCATCTCCTACCATACAACGCCTCAAAATGTGACATCCCCAAACTGGCTTGAAAACTATTGTTATAAGAGAACTCCGCAAAAGAAAGACTGTCCTCCCAGCTCTACCCATAGGTGATCACACAAGCCCTCAACGTATCCTCCAGAATCTGGTTCACACGCTCTGTCTAACCATCGGTCTGAGGATGATAAGCTGAACCGTACACCAAGTGTGTGCCCATAGCCTCATGCAAACTCCTCCAGAATCTCGCGGTAAACTGAGGCCCGTGATCAGACAGAATGCTCCTCGGTGCACCATGCAACCTCACGATGTGATCGATGTACAACTTGGCCAACTGATCAACCGAGTACCTCTTATTCACAGGGATGAAATGAGCGGTCTTAGTCAATCGATCCACCACCACCAAGATAGCATTATGATGACGAGACGTCAACGGCAAACCCGTGATGAAGTCCATACTGATGTCATCCCACTTCTATGAAGGGATCGACAATGGCTTCAACAATCCAGATGGCCTCTGGTGCTCAGCCTTAACTTGCCGACAAACATCACACAAGGCAACATACTCAGCAATGTCTGCCTTCATGCCAACCCACCAGAAACGAGTCCTCAGATCCTCGAACATCTTGGTGCAACTAGGGTGTATAGAAAATCTCGAATCATGAGCCTCTTTCAGAATAACATCCCACAACTTTAGCACTCTCGAAACACAGATACGGTCCTCAAACCACAAAGCACCCTGCTGAACCACACGAAAACCCAGTGCTTTGCCTCTCCTCATCTTCTTCAAGATCGACTGAACCTCTCTATCATGCTTCTGAGCTGACTTAATCTCCTCAATCAACAACGGCTGCAACCTGAGCTCATGCAAAAAACTCTAAGGAACAATCTCAACTCTCAAACTGGTCAGATCTGCAAGAATCTCTGACTGCTCAGACATCAAAGAAGAATAATAAGCCTTACGACTCAAAGCATCGGCTATCACATTGGCTTTATCCGAGTGATAGTTGATGCTAAGATCGTAATCCTTAATCTACTCAAGCCACCTCCTCTGCCTCATGTTCAGCTCTGACAGGGTGAAGATATACTTGAGACTCTTGTGGTCGGTGAAGATCTCACATCTGTTGCTGATCAGATAGTGCCTCCAAATCTTCAAAGCATGGACAACAGCTGTCAACTCAAAATCAGGCGTCGGATAGTTCAACTCGTGCTTCTTCAGCTGCCTCGAAGCATAGCAAACCACCTTCTTGTCCTGCATCAGCACACAACCCAAACCCTGACGAGAAGCATCACAGAAGACCTGAAAGTCCTGGTGAATATCCGGCAAGGTCAGAACAGGCACAGAAGTCAACCTCGTCTTCAGCTCCTGAAAGCTCCTCTCACAAGCATCAGACCAGACAAACGGCACTCCTAGCTGAGTCAACTCGGTCATAGGCTTAGCAACCCTGAAGAAGTTCTCAATGAATCGGCGATAGTAACTTGCCAATCCAAAAAAACTCCTCACCTCAGAAACTGACCTCGGAGACTCCCACTCGACAACAGTCGTGACCTTCTCTAGATCAACGGTAACGCCCTCAGCTGTAACAACATGGCCCAGAAAAGCAACTTTCTCAAGCCAAAACTTGCACTTGCTGAACTTGGCATACAGCTGATGAGATTTTAACCTCTCAAGCACAACTCTTAGGTGTTGCTCATGCTTTTCCGCTGGCTTAAAGTAGATGAGGATATCATCAATGAAAATCACCATAAACTTATTCAACTCAGCCATGAACACCTTGTTCATCATGTTCATGAAGTAGGCAGGGGTATTAGTGAGTTCAAAAGAAACAACCATGAACTCATAAGACTCATACCTCGTCACGAACGAAGTCTTCAGAATGTCGGATGGACGAATCTTCATCTGGTGATACCCCGATCTCAAATCAATCGAGAAAAAGAACTTCGCACCCTTCAACTGATCGAACAAATCATCGATCCTCGGCAAAGGGTACTTGTTCTTTATCGTCACCTCGTTCAAAGAACAATAGTCAACGCACATGCGCATTGACCCATTTTTTTCTTCACAAATAGCACTGGAGCTCCCCACGGCGAAGCACTGGGCCGAATGAACCCTTTACTCAAGAGCTCATCAATGTGCTCCTTAAGTAAAGCAAGCTCATCGGAAGACATACGGTACGGCCGCTTGGCAATCGGAGCGGTACCAGGAAGAAGATCGATCACGAACTCAACATCTCGATCTGGAGGATGTCCCGGCAACTCATCGGGAAACACCTCTGAAAATTCACGAACAACAGGAATCTGCTCCAAAGGTATCTCCTGCAAGCTGCAAACTGAAAGTGGAATTCTGAACGCTCTAGGAGCACACACCACTCGAACATTATGGTGGTTAACCAAAGACATAACTCTCTCAGCACAAGTGATGACTCCCTTGTGCCTCGCTAGCCAATCCATCCCCAAGATGACATCAATGTCACACGAGGGAAGGACAATGAGATCGGCTAGAAAGACCACACCCTCTATCAAGATCCGAACACCTCTACACTCAACATGACTCTTATAAACTCCAAGAGGTGAACTGGTAAGTGTAGGTATAGCTAAGAGTGAGGTAGGGAGACTGTGTGTAGATGCAAACGTCGACGACATAAACGAGTAAGTAGCCCCCGAATTGAACAAAACCGTCACTAGGTGAGAGTCAACCAAGAACTCACCAACGACGACGTCAGGTGCCTCCTGAGCCTCCTCCACTGAGATGTGGTTCAGGCGGCTGCGCGTGACTCTCGGCTGAGCAGCGCTACGGCCTGCTGAACGCACTTCTCGTCCTCCTGACTGGTGCGGTGGCCTAGCAGGAGTGGCAAACTGAACACCACTTTCCCCAGGTCCCTGCTGCTGGCGCCTCGGACACTGAAACGCCTTGTAACCCTCCTGGCCACACTCGAAGCAGCGAACCGAGGGCTGACCCGCCGTTGGACGAAAAGAGGACTGCTGCTGTTGAAAGGCACCTCTCTGGCTCTGAGAACTCTACTGCTGGACTGAAGCTGAAGCAGGAGCAGTGGATCGGACGAAGGTGGGCTGTTTCGATCCCTGCTGGAAAGAACCACTGAAACGCTGACGCTGCGAAGCCTCACGACTGGGTCCCTGATCAAGAGCCCTCCTCTTAGCATCTCTGGACCGATCGAGCTTCTGAAGTGACACCTCTAAAGCCAGGCATTTGTCAATCAGCTCACGAAGACTCCTCTGAACGCCACCATCCAGATACGGAAGCATCTCAAGACGTAGTCCCTTCCGAAGCTAGTACATTTTGCGACGCTCAGTCGAGACCTCCTCAGGTGCAAAACGGCTCAGCTGAGTGAAGCGGTTGGCGTACTCAGTGACACACATACCTCCCTGACAAAGAGTACGAAACTCCTCTGCCTTCGCCTTGATGGCTCCCTCTGAGATGTGAAAACCACGGAAAACGGTGACGAAGTCGTCCCAGGTGAACTGCTCAGGCTCGTCTAGAGTGGCGTACAAAGTACAGAGTGTCCCACCAAGCACCAGCTGCACCTGTCAACTGGTGAGCTACCAGACGAACTGCCTCCTGGTCGTCACACTGAATCAAGTCCAGCTTCTTCTCGATATCCCTGAGCCAGTCGTCAGCATCCAGAGGATCGACTGCACAGTCAAAAGTGGGAGGGCGCATGCTAAGAAACATCGCCATGCGAGAACCGACTGACTGGTGGTACGATGCTGCGTCAGGAGCAGAAGCACGACCACGAGGCTGCTGCTGTGACTGCTCGACGATACGCTCAAGCAGAAGCGTCTGTCGGGCCATCACCTCCGCCAGGTTCGGAGCAGCTGGAAGCTCCTCACCAGGCGCGGCAACACCAGCAGGCTCGAACCTAGTGTCCTTGGCATCTCCTCTGCCATGACCTCCAGCAGGACTCCAGCACGGCCACGCCCTCGACCAACGCCAGGCGCGTCAGCCGTAGGTGGCACTGGTACACGGCCTCCAGCGCCGCGACCACGACCTCTGGGGACAGCACCACGACCACGCCCAGCGGGTGGCGGTACCTCAGGTCCTCCAGAGCGGCCTCCTCAAAAAGAGCGTGAAGGCGTCCAGATCTCCTCAGAGCCATCTGTTGCAGAAAAACAATTCTGATTAGAAAGATAGCATTAGCAGAAACAGAATTACCGAAGAAGATAGAAAGCCAGCAGATCAGAACGAAGATAACTAAACAAGCACTATTCTAAACAAACAAGACCTCCATCAAGCAACGACGAGACTTAAGAAAACAACTTTCACGATGAAGGTTTGTTAGCAGATAAAGAAATCTAGAAGTATTCCTTAGTTACGTCCAGTTATACGGTTTCGCTCCTACGGTCAAGTATGGCTTTGATACCACCTGTAACGACTGAGATTTTTATTACCTTTCGATAAGTCTCGATCTTCTGTGACTTTGCCAATCCCAGGAGTTTGGCAAGCAGTACATCACAAGCGATCAATCAAAAAACTATAACAGAAATATTAAACAAGAAACAAGAATAGAAAATAGCAGGTCAAAGTGAATTTATTAGAATAAAATCCTCCAAAGGAGTCCATCGGCACGCAGGCCGGAAACATCTCAGAGCAGATATATCACTATCGAGAATCCAACAAGACCAGCAACGGAAGCATCAACATGGCAGCAGTAGCGAACCTCCTCTACACAGGCTAACTTGAGCGCAGGAGCGGACTTCACGGTTCGTGGGAGACGTAGTCGAAGTCGAAGATGAGAGTATCCTCTGAAAACAACAAATTAAAAAGCCGTGAGTACGAATACTCAGCAATCCGCGTACTACCTAACAACAATGAATGCATGCAAATGGTTTCAAGGGTAAAGGCATGGCTCATGTGCTAAATGCAAGTTTAAAACATTATATCTTATTTTAAAGATGCAAGAAAGCTTTATTTTAAAACAGTCAAATTTTATTATCTTGCCCCGCAGGGATCTCCGTTAACCTGGACGAGGGTTCATTTTAAATGCCGGTGTAACCTCCACACTCGGCCACAGCTCAAAGGCCGGAGTCCAAATCATTTTGAAATAGAAGAGAAGGAAAGAAAACAAAACTACTCAACGAGGAGCACAACTCAGGGGGTATCCTTCCAAAAGGACATGACAATGCGCATCGACTAAAACTCTACAGAGGTTATGCACCTGGACCCACGAGAAGCGTCATCGGGAACTACTGTCGTAGTCTCGACAAATACACAAGACCCGTCCACAAGCTTTAACTAGCGTTATCCGTCTTCTAGGATAGGGATCCCAAAAGCCTACGCGATCGGGTCCTGGAGCTGTGAAGAGCCTACCACTGATCAGGTGGGGTATCTCGATCTCATGTGGGGAGTTATAGCTCTACACCACACTAACACAACACCGCCAATCCATGGTTAAACAACCAGTCTCGGCAAGCTTCAAGATCAAGCCAACTGCCCATATAGAGTAACGTGGTGTGCATGGTTGTCAACTGAGCGTACAAGGCTCGAAGGACTCGGTCCTTAATTGCTCGGGCAGTCACCATCTCCAACCTCAACGCCAACAACAAGTCTCACGGAAAGATTCCAGCCCGGATCTTTTCGTTGTACCCACAACAGGTACGCCCACGGGGACTTGCCAAAAGTCCCCCAGTTCCTCATACTTCAACCTGCCATCGCTAAATAGTTATGTATAGTTATTTGCAAAACTCACACATTTGAATCACAGTTCAAAATCATTTAACACAAATTTCACTTTTGTAGTCATAGGTGTGAGATAAAAATAAATGCGACTAAGCATGGCTAAGCATAAAAATAAAATAAGTATTCTAATGCAATTCTAGGGTTCATATTTGTAGAACCGTAAATAGTCACGGCTTAGAAATGTTGCTAGCATATTTTAAAAATAGTTTGCATGCAAATTAGGGTTGCAAATAAAACATGCAGTTTAAAATACTAAGTACAAAGTGATCAAAGAACGCGGCTTGCCTGACAACTCGGGATAAAAGTCGGGATCCGGGTCGTCGAACTGAGCGGGCTCACGAAACTCCTCCTCGGGAACACCGGTTAAACACAAAACGAACAGGGAATCAGACACTAATTACGCGACAATTAAAACCGAAAATTAAATCTAAATTGAACTACTAGGTTAAACGTGCGCAAAACGTTCCTCGAAAAATCCTACACGACGATCACAACGAGGCAAAATTAACAGAACAATTTTAAGAATAATCGAAGATCAAACGGAGTTTTCAAAAATCTCGAAAATTATCGGATCAAAAGCCGCGCACTAATCGATCTATCGCAGATTAATCTAGAAACTACAGCAGTACTAGATACTACCGAGAAAACACTGCCATACCAACTAACTCAACTACGATCTGAACAAAATGAGCAGGAACTAAAGGTACATTGATATGCTCACCGAGCACTTGGACCAACGATGAAGAACGCACTGCTGTCAGATGAGCAGAGTCGGCTCGCGGACAGTTGACACGGAACAGCACGGGGAACTGAGGATTCGAGAACCGAAGCGAGACGGAGCAGGCAAGGTCGACGCGCGGCCCCAGCGGCTGCAGGCGGGACGCGTGATGGACCGGCAGATTAGGCGGTGATACAGCGCGGCTGTCCCAGGCGACGCGTGACTCGACAGGTCCAGCAGCTTGGAGGCGAGCGGCGACAAGGCAGCCTCCAGACCAACGGGTGCAGCGCGACAGCAGAGGACGATCCAGCGGGGCGACGCGGCTAGAAAATCGAAGGCAGGCTGAAAACCAACGCGCGAACAGAGGAAGAACTGCTGGGTACTTAGAGCAATTCGTACCGGCCTGACGCGGGGACAGGGCTTCATGCGGGAACTCGAGCGCTGGCGACGAGAGCAGGCGCAGGGATCCAGACGAACTCAGAAGATGGTGCGAGTATCGAGACCCGAGGAGGCAGCGGTCGACCGACTCTCGACCAACTTGCGCTAGAAAAAAGAGATCGAGGAAAAATGTAATAGAGATTAGGGATAGGATTAAAGAGGTTAGAGAAGGTATTTATAGTGGGAAGAGATTAATGGAGAGGGTTAGAAATTAATCCGAAAAATTAACTAAAAATTGTGAGATAAACAAAGGTTGAAAAAAGAAACAATTTAGAAAAGATATTTAGGAGATTTTGAAAAATAATTTTAGCCCCAACGTAAAATACGCGGACTAAATTATTTCAGCACCGAAACAATTTAGATAAAAGGATTTCGAATTTAGACGGAACAAAATTCGAGACATAATTTTTAAACAAAACAAAAATTGAAACAGATAATTTTTAATCAAAACAAAATTTGAGAAATTTATCGCTTTATTAATTCAAAATTCCGAGATGTTACATCATGCTAGGCAGTCAACGTGCGGGCCGACACAGCCTAGTCTAATCAACTAGCCGGGCCGATTGAGGCAACCCAAGCCCGGCCCGTTGGCCGCTATAATTCAAATGTATATTTAATAAGTACTACTACATTCATGAATAGGTGTCACTTTTAACATCAATTTAATTTTTGTTTTCAAAAAAATAATAAATATTATATATTTTATTATAATAAGCTTCATCACTAAAAACGATGTTCAACAACAATTTAATAACAGCAGGTGTACTAATTTTCTTGTAAGAGTTAACTATTTTCCTCTTCAAGCATGACCGTAATATTTTCTTGTAAGAGTTAACTATTTTCCTCTTCAAGCACGATAGTAATAACCCTTTTTATTCGCATGCATATGTATGTTTAAGATTTTTCAGCAGAAACACAAGTTATCTCTAGTTCCAATGGTTATGATTTTCTTTCTTTTTCCCCTCCGTTACATTCATAATAACACAGCACCAAAATTTATAGCCCGTACACTACTGGTAACACGGCTATAGATCCCACAACTATTAGCCTCAATCCGAGGCCTCTCCTAGAAAATCCTATCGAAGATTAAATACACGACAATGACATTACACGGCAAAAAATAAAAAGGGATTGAATCAAGAAATTAGTTTCTCCAGAGATTTTAATAGCCTGACTGAGTTCTGCTTATTCCTGACTACAAAATTAATTTCATCAAGAGCTTTATGCTTGGCAAGATAGCTCTCAACTGCTACGACATATGGGAATTCGGGACCAAAGAAATGAGAAGCACAAGCTGCCTTAAAAGCCAGGAGCTTGCAATCACCTGTAAACACAATATTTGAGCTAAGATCACATCACAGGCATCTAAAATAGCATTGCTATATGACTGGAAACCAGAGATGAGGAAGATCATGAAAAAAAAAAAGATGATGAAAAAAAAGATGTTTATACTGGCGCATGAGTAATTCAATACTAAACCATAGGCTGCAGTATTCAGCAAGTAGAAACCAATCATAATACTGATATAAAGTTAATGCCTTACCCAAATTTCAGCAACATAAATTTTAGGAACAAGAATATGCAGCTACCTGTCAGGGTTTCCGATGTATAGGCGCTTTGGCTGAAATGATGGCGCATCCACCACCTGCATCGGACCCTCCATGATTCCCTTGTAGATGGTTTAAAAAAGACGGATGAAACTTTACTCAAAGCGCTTAATGCTTTATCTCCTCGGACATTAGTACATGATGTACAATCCTCGTAGTCAGCAGACCAGTCAGAAAAAAGCCGATGTACGCACAATACAAGCTCCTCCCAGATGCAAGGTTTCCCCTTGGAGGAATCTAGATATAAGGTTATTGATTCGAGTAGTTGGATGGTATTATAGCATCCTGATGCAGCCAACAAAGGAAAACAGAATGCAAACATAGCTTGTTAGTCTATAATACCAAAATGGACACTGGATGCAGTTAACTTGAATCAGAAACATATGTTAATACTATAGAGAACTGTTACAAAAAAAAAACTTGTACCCAACACTACATTACAGTTCTAATATTAGCAAGATATTCTGGAAAGTATCCATGCTTACATTAGTCTAATGAATTTCTGCAAAATTACATTAGTTTAGAATTATTGCAAGTCCTATAACTCTGCATAAGCTCCGTTTTGAAGTAGCAATGAGAAAATGAGGATAAGTTGTGAGATGATATGTCAATTAATTATTGATAAAACAGCCAGCATCATTTGAAAACAAGGGCTACTCGACACTGGAATATTTTCTATGCATCTAGCAAGACAGCCTCAATTGAAACGAGTAAAAAATGTGGATCTTGTCTGAAAATCCGTACATGATAAGAGAGCCAATCACATTAGCCAAATGAACCCCAACTCTAAATAATTTGTCAGCTAGTCAATCAGTAACTGTAATTAAATAGTAGAGCAATCCAGGAATGAATAAATTCGGGCAAACCTTTTCTATGCATCGTGATTAGCCTCTCAATTGAGTAGCTACATGTAGGGTCTCTTCTCAAAGCTTCCTCATAGCAAAAAGAAATGGTTGATAATTGGTTTTGTTCAAAATACTCTAGCAGCTTACCTCTCAACCTGCAGTAAGAAACAAATTAACTTCAACAAATTTGAAAAGCTACATCCAATGTAGGCATTAAAAAGAAGATGCTAAGATGATTGAAAGATACCATGTAACCTCAGATAAGGGACAGTGTTTTACCTGAAAGGGAGGGCTATATTTGAACTTTTGCAGATCATCTCAAGCTCGTTTAGTGCGGGTTTTAGTTTATCACCAAGCAGGAGAAGCTGTACCTCAGCAAATGCAGAAAATAAAAGCCTTGACTAAATGGTCAAAGCAAAATGCATACAAGCAAACGAAATGCACGGTAATGCAACTATATAGGCGTTGTACTTGCAGCATACTACAGGTAAAACAAACAAGTGAACTACCTCTCAACCTGGTTACAAAAACATAAAAAGAGACAAAAGTGGGCAGAGGCAGTGAATGGGCGGAGTGGGGGTGGGGCGTTAGCAGCCTAAGTAATTGAGTTCTAAAATGTGCATATAACTCATTTACCTAATCAATAGAGTTTAAAATATTGCAAATAACAAACTGCACATATGCCACA
>BCLF01000143.1:15423-27641 GCA_001602275.1 Zoysia japonica
CCCCCCCCCCCCCCCCCAAAGACTGGTTAAAATTTGATGAATTGCAAAAAAAAAAAAACTAATGTGTATGATGAGATTGTTCAACGAATACCTGTATCAGTGGCACTAAGGCTGCCATCACTGGAGGATTAGAATGAAGAGCCAATCTTAGACATTTTTCTGCATCTTCATAGAAGTTATTAGGTGCTGACTTGTACCTCCAATATGAATCAAAACAATCATTTGAAGTCCCAGTAGCAAGGTTCAGCCGTAGAGGCAACAGGCTCGTTTCAAGTCCTGCAAAGGCAGATAAGAGAACATAATATGTTCTTATATAATCACATGAAGCTATACATAAAGAGTTCTAAAAGTTTTTTTTTTAAAAGGTAACCAACAAAGGTGTATACTAGTAAATCAGTTCGAAGAAGTTAACGGTTCGGTGGTTAACCAGACAGGAGTCACAGGTGAAGCTAAAAACCACTTCATGCAGTAGGTCTATAAAAGAAAGTACAAGTTTGTTCTCCATCCCCATCATCGCGATTGCAACAAGATGCATGTGCATACAACAGAAGAAACCTCAACTTAAGCATACGCATTGTGCTGTTATTGCCTATCTTTTCATTTCACACTAACATATAGTGCATAATTTAACATTGCAATCTATTGCTCCATTGCTCATACAATAGAAACAATAATTCAGATTGAAGATCATGTATCAAACAATTCGTGGTAATGGATTCAGAACACCATTGCAGAGGTGCATGCAGAAGTGTATGCACCAAAAGCAAAATTTGGGCTAGAACCATCATCACACCAATTTTGTAGGTGCTGCAGAATATTTACTATTTGAGTGTTATTTTTAAGATAAGTCCTATAGTCCCAAATATGGTGTTTTCATCCACATTCTTTGTTCACATTTTTTGGAGCGCATTCCTTAAAGGAAACGGATATAAAAGAATCACCTCACAACACACAAAGCACAAGTACGGTAAGCATGGTACCTACCACAGGTAAGACCATCAGATTTATTGACAAATATGCTTCGAAAATCTTTATCAATTGATTCATTCAGTGTATCATGCTCCTCCTTAATACAAACAAATGAAGGTCTAGAATTCATTTTTCTTTCTATGTCCTCATTGTTGATGGAGCCTTCTGTAGAGCAAGCAGGAAAACTATCATCATGGACCATGCTATTGTCATCTGAATTATCCAAGAGATTAGATTCTTCACAACTATCTGATGCCATAGAAGTAGCACATGAGTCCTTATAAACATCAAACTCCTCAACTTGCATGTCCTTTGGCAAGCCAGAGTACCACTTATCATAAGATATCAATCCATGAATGAGATTTAGGATTGGTTCTTTCTGCAGTCCTTCCTTGCCGATAAGGCTGAGAAAACCAAGGAACAATCAAGTTTTCAGACCAAACAAACATTAAACTTAGCAAGTGTTGCTGCCACTGCACATAGAGCGGCAAGAAACATTAGGAATCATTTTGATAAATTAGTGTCTAATTTATGAAGCAAAGGCAGGAAGTCCATATAGACTTAAGAAACAAATCCTATATTGACTCTTCCCCTGACACAGTGTGTCTCGTGCCTGATTGTCATAATCGGTGTTTCATCTCCAATGGTTTCAAGTCACCCGATTAATCACGATTAGTCAGCTTCATCGGCTCTTTAAGCTCAATTAGGGGTAACAATCTGATTAGTCCAACTAATTTGTCACTTAATCATGATTAGTCGGACGATTAGTGGTTGTGGCAATCAACTGCTACTTGGTGGGGTGCTGTGGGCGGGCTCCTGGGCTCTTACTGGGCTTCAAATGGGCAGGCTACTGACCCCACCTTTAGTTGCCCTGGTCGACGACTAATCGCAACTAGTCGTCTGGTCAATCCGAGGGAACAACCAAGCGACTTGAAAACATTGTTTATCTCTACAAGAATGGTGTATAGTTGCTGACTAGCCAAGACTATCACAAATCCTCATTTAATTGGACTTAGAGCCAGCTATGTTGATATCTCATGTCTGACTGTCACAATGAAAATATATTACATGCCCAACAAAACAAACTGCGCTCAATATGACATTTTTAGATTTCATTACTGGGTTCCATATAGTAAACAGAAGGTAAAGATAACTGACTTGTAAGAAAATTCTTTTGATTGCCTTAACTACAGGTCTATGATTATTTTGTTTTCCTTTACTACAAATCTACAGCAGACCATGAGGTAAAAATAAAAGGAAAAAAGATAGAAACTGTACAATTGACGCACGTTCTGGTTGCATTGTATGCATTATCGATGTTGCCTTGTGAAAGATAAAACAGTGCCAGCTCAAGTTTAACCAAGTGTTTCTGCCAAAAAAAAATACTGACATGGTCAAACAGGTAATAAAACATAAATCATCATGTGTTCAATCTATTACCTCCTCCAGTGAAGAACACTTGACTTTAGGATAATGATTGGAAGCCACAATCAATGTCCTAACATCAAGCATTCTTGATTGGAGGGAATAGTATTTAATGAAAAGCAACAAGAGAGCATTCACCTGTAACATTGTAAGCAGCACAATACTATGTGCACTAAAGTTTGATACATATTCACTTGGTCATCAGATTGAGGGCATGCAGAATTATATAACATTGTAATGTTTCCTCCAAAAGAAGAAAATTTTGATCGAACGTGTATTAAATGATATTTATGTGTGCATATACAAAACTGTTATACTCACTCTGTATTAAATTCTTGTAGTTCAGACGGCGCTCATTATTAGGTATATCTTAGTTAAGTTTGCTGGTTCGAAATGACAGTATTTTGGGAATGGAGGAGTATCCAGTAACTATTTCCAATTTAAAGATAGCAGCAGATGCTAACAAGGTAATACCAGTTGTCATCTCAAATCCTGTACGCTTGAGTTCTCTCTTTTTTTTTTTTTTTTTTTTTTGAAAATGGTACGCTTTGAGTTCTCGACAGCATAATTGAGAACTTACTTTCGGAAATTTGGGAAACCAAATTAGCTTCCGCATCCAAACATCAAACAACTTCTGCGTCCTGAGATAGTAGCGGCTCCTAGTGCCCTGCTGTGGACCACTGTTCTCACCAAGCCGCTTATAGATCTCCATGGCGGTCTTTCATCGAGCACCTCGCACACATTAGAATAACCAGCATCCACCAAGCCAAGAATGAACTTATAGAAAGGTTCCAACATGCTAACCACTTACCACGAACATGCTACGGGTCTCCTCGAAAGAGCCAGGCTTCCGGGGGGCGTGGAGGAGGGTTGAGACGACGCTGGCCGCATCATGCCACCTGTGCGCGCGCGCGAGCTCGTGGAGGATCCCGCCGAGGCGGCACCGGTTGAGCCGGAGGGTGGGGGGGCCCGTCGGCTTGGGCCTCGGACAGGGATTGAGGTCCCGTGGCCCCCGTTTCCCGGCGGCCTCCGCGTCGGCCCTGCTGCCGGAGTCGGGCTCGCGCTTGACGGAGACGGACAAGGGCACCGGGTTTAGGACCTCGACGGATGGGCCCGACGGGGCGGTCTGGGGCGATAGGAGGGGACTCAGGGGAAGCTGGGTTGGCGTCACCGACTTCCGGCCTCCTAGGCGGCGCCTCTTGCGGGGCAGGGGCGCCGGCGTGTGGAGTGCGGGATCCGCCGCGTCGGGATCCCTCTTGACGGCGCTGAGAGGCGACGGGGTCGGCTCCTGCATCAGCTGCGCCATGGCGGGGAGGGGAGGCGGTGGCGGTGGCGGTGGCGGCGAACGGCCGGGTCAAGGGTTTTTAGAAGTGGGCTTCAAAAAAAAGGGGTTTTTAGAATGTAGCTAGGTCGACAGAATTCGGCCCATTGGATTAGTTTATTCGAAATTTCAGGACCGTGCGATGCGCTGCGACATGCGAGCCTTGGGCCTTGGGCCTTGGCCCGCGCGAGCTTGCGCTCGGTGTTTCTCTCTCTCTTCCTCTTCCCTAGCCGCCAGAGGAAAACTAGGCGCAGCCCGCAGAGCGATTCGCCGCCCCGTCCCGTCCTACCCGTCCCGTGCCGCCGCCCCGCTCCGAGCCGCCGCGCCCTACCTCGATCCGTGCCGCCGCCCTACCTTGCCCTATTGGTAGATTTTCCTCTGGTGTGAATTGAAAGAATGAGGAAACTCAAGTACCACGAGCAGAAGCTCCTCAAGAGGACCAATTTCCTCGAGTACAAGAGGGAGGACGGCCACCGCGAGGCGCGAATCACGCAGCGCTACCGCCTTGTTGAGAGGGACGACTACAAGAAGTAGACTCCTACCCCCCACTTTCTCTCCCTTGCCTTTTGACTAGCCGTGCACTGATTCAGTTGCAGGATTACATTTTGCTGATCGTTAATCGAACTTTGATGAAGGGCGCCATATAAATTTGTGATTGTTGGGTGCCAGGTACAATGGGATCTGCTTAATGGTGCAGAAGCTCGTTAACATCATCAAGCAAATGGACCCAAGAGACCCCTTCAGGATCGAGATGACAGACACACTTCTCGATAAGCTGTAGGTTACTGCTAGTCCTCTTTAATTAATTTGGCTCCGTATGCATTGCTTATGTGAATTTTGAGCTAGACTATTAAGATTGCATCCCTTGAGCACCGAAACCTTATAAATTTGCTCCCTTAAATTGTGATTGAACCATCCATTTGTTGTAGAGTTTACGCACGAACTCCTATAGGTATTGTGTCAAGGAAGGGCAGAAGGACAGTAATATATTATACAACTTGAGTATGGTTTCATTCACTACTTAAGATATATGGACAAGATTAAGCCTTTTGGAACACAGGAATTTTTCCCGTTTCTTGCATTTTTTCTGTGAAATTGAACTGATTCTTATGAATTCCTGCGTTTCATAAGGGGCCTAAATCGACTGCACTGTCGATGTATTGAGCTATTATTACTGTATAACTCATGTTAATCAATTCTAAGGCCCTCTTTGGAACATGGGAAATTTTTCTTGCTTACGTGTGATAATATAATCCACTACTGATATTCATCTTGGCCTGTAGTTAGCTCTCAACATTTTATATACAATCTGAGTTTAGTTGACATAATCCATCGTCACTACCAGCTCTCATGCACTGGGGTTTAGGGAGAATGACCATGGATTGTTTGTACTGGAAAATATTACTTATTGCCAGCCAATGAGATTTGGAATCATGAAAGTGATTTCATTTTTGTTGAGTCTGATGTCTTAGTCACTGTTGTGTAAACCTTTTTCATTTTTACCGTGTCATATAAGCTTACAGTTTTTATCTGATACTTTTACAGCTCTACACGTTTGTATTTTCTGACTTTCTTACATTTCAGGTACAACATGGGTGTGATTCCAACAAAAAAGAGCTTGTTAAAATGTGAGAATCTTTCAGTAGGCTCCTTCTGCAGGTCTCTATCCTATTAACACACATGAAGTAATATTTTCTCTTTTAATCAGTGCAAGGATTTTGGAAATTTCATTTTGCTGATTCCAGTTCTAGTGTTTACTTTCACTAAAATGTTAGTGTTTAGTTTCACTAAAATATGTGCTATAGAATCTAGAATATACTGTTTAATATGACTCTCCATTTAACTTGTTACTCCTACTAAATAACTGTAGGAGGAGACTTGCTACAGTTATGGTAAAGCTGAAATTTGCAGAGCACCTTAAAGAGGCCGTGACATACATCGAACAGGGTCATGTGCGTGTAGGCCCAGAGACAGTCACTGATCCAGCCTATCTGGTAACCCGAAACGTGGAAGACTTCATTACCTGGGTGGATTCCTCGAAGATCAAAAGGAAGGTCTTGGAGTACAATGATGCATTGGATGATTTTGATGCCATGGCTTGATAAGAATCAAAGTTCTGTGTCTATTGGTGCTACTAGTAGCTACTACCCATGTATTCCGTATGATGTTTCTGAAACCAAACTCTTTAGCCTACTAGTTGTTGCAGAGTGACTTGCGCAAGCACTTGCCTTTTTGTTGTACTTCCCTTGGTAAATCGATTTTTTAGCTGTCGATACCATAGTGTCACACACAAATCTTGACGTCGGTTCACATGCTGCGATGTTGTATTGTTAACTAGTTTATGCTACATCGCCACATGCTTACTCTGCTTCTCGTGTAATCTGAAGTGAGCTCACTATTTTTTTTTGTTATGCCTACATCATTTACCTGCCTAGTTATAAACTTGCAATATTTTTTTTTTTGCTATTGTAATTTATCCCAATATGACATTTGCCATCACTTCACCTTGTAAACTTCTTCCTCCAATTTTAAAATATTGATATCATTGATTTTTAACATCAATTTTGATTGTTTGTTTTATCTAAAAATGTGATAAATATAATATATTTTATTATAATCTATTTTATTATTAATATTTTCAATATTTTAAAACCGGAGGGAGTAAAGTTCAACCATACAAGGGGGCAGGATGTGGGTTTGTGTGCTATGGTAGTATAATTGCTAAATTGTTGCCGGGCCGATTGATGATACAATATTTTTGTAACATACGGATTAAGAAAAACTGAAAGGGGTGAAGGTAAAAAGGAAAATAGAACTTAAACTAATGTTGAGAAAAAAATACTGTACAGTCCACGACAAAATAAAGTCTTGGGAGCAAGAAGTTTCAACTGCTCTCCTTCCCCTTCTGCAAGAGAGCGTTATCCAGTCCAATAACAATTCGTACCGCCAGTCCAATACCAGGTGTCAGGGGTTTCAGAACATCGTAAGGAAGGCAATAATCCAAAGACAAACATAGTACAAAAATGAAATATACAAATTTTTACCCTTGGATGAGCAATGTTTGCACGAAAAGCTCTCTCAGGATCATTGATGATGAGAAGTTGGCACTTTGACATACACTTGGAAAACACTGCTACGCTGGCCTCTTATGGTACAACACAATGAATAAAAGAATGGTGAAAAAGAAGAGAAGATGCCACCTAGCCTCATCAGATGATAAACAAACCATAATGATAACAGCTTAAGTTAACAGCAATCTGGCAGTATGACTAGTTGAATGATAACTGGGTAAAATTCAGATACATTCTTATAAAGTCCTTCCCTTGGTCAGATAAGATCTTGCACCTGCATCTGCATTCACAGAACAGTTTTAACTGAACCATAACAAAACTATGGCAGCAGTGCTGGTGTAGATAAAAAATTTGGCCCACTGGATCCAGTTACATCACAAGGCAGAGAATAAACTGCCACATAACTTGAATCAGACGTATTGTTTAGTTAAACAGGGCAGTAGATCCAAAGGATGAAACTGGTTAGCTGTACCGCTTCTCCGCAACAAGTGAGAGCTCAATCACTGCATGTTCTCCATTTTCAATTTGATTCCAGCAGTTCAGCAGTAAGAGATATGTCAGATGTCAGCCCAAACACAAAAGAACTAGCTTTGCTGTTTTACTCATAGTCTTTTTCTCAAAAATGTATTGGTATAGGCCAAGAAACTATCAAGAAGTATTAGTGCTCTGTTCTGCACATGCACTCTGGACATCGGGGGTGTCTAAATATGCTTCTTGCAACAGGCCTCTCATGAACTTGCTTTGTTTGCTGTATGAGTTTTCTTACTCTAGTTTCAAATTCTTTCCATTCAATCGTGGCATTCTTCACAAGTATGCTGGCTAGCCGACGCTTATTTGGTCTTATCGTGGGAAGGTCCCCACCACCATAGTACATGCGGTAACCTTGAACAAGGGAAGAAAATTGACTTCCTGGGTCAGTCATAGCAAATGCATCGGCAGCTGCACAAGCAATGAAATCAAGGGCTGCCAACTGCAAATGGAAGGAGCAAAAACAATGTCACATACTAAGCGTGGTCAGAAGATACTAATGTCAAATACAATAACTCATAATACTTGTCGTATCCTAAATGCCATTCAAGTGGTTGATGGCTTGCTGCCCACATGAATTATCTTTAGAATAGATATGGATACATAACTAGCACTTCCCGAGCTCTCCTTGTATGTGATACTCCCTCCATTCTTTAATTGATGTCGCTCTTGATTTTTAAATTCAACTTTGACCATTCGTCTTATTCAAAAAATTTGCTCGAGTGTGTAAAATTTTAAGTTGTGATTCAAATAACTCTAATGATAAATCAAATTATATCAAAATATATGAAATTTATCAAATTTTTTTGAATAAGACGAATGGTCAAAGTTGAATTTAAAAGTCAACGGCGACATCAATTAATGAACGGAGGGAGTAAATGGTTATTTTCTCTAGGCAGAATCTACTGAGCCAGCATAGGGACAAAGTAGTAGCTCATAGACTACATAAAAAACATCTATTTGGATTATTACTTTCTATATATTCTTGCATGCTGCCACTGGCCATGCTTCTTCTAGGTCATACAAGAAGCGATCAAACAATATGTCCCAGAAATTTACCTGAGATGAGAAGTTTCTAAACGGTTCAAGCTCCGATGGAGAAAGAAGGGTTTCTTTAGTTACTAAAGCAGGATAAAGACGACTTATAGCTGCCATCCTATGACTCCCTCCATAAATTTCAGCCCCTGCAATATATATTTTTGTGCTGCGTTTGAACCCAATGGCAGCAAGCATAAGCACAGCCTCTTCAGGTGCAAGGGGGCATTTACCTTCTGACCGTAAGAAGGCAGCAGAGGGCAATCTAAATGAAAATGATATGGTTGTCAGAAACATATCGGAATTTAAAAATTAAAAAAAAAGAAAAGGTAGCAACAGAACAATAATAGAATGTCATTTTGGTTTAACATTAGCTATTTCAAAGCATAGATAGGAAAAAAGACAGTTTACGGTGATTATATAACAGAAATATAGAACTGCATGCATACTTTGTTGTCTTCTTGATTTCTGTCAGAACAGGAAAGTGAATTTGGCGATACGCCTCTAACTCATCCTCCTCCTCTTTGCCACCACCAAAGTAACACAATGAGTATGCAACCATATCAATTTCAAACCGCAGATGAACAGCCAGATATTTGGACGTATTGCTCGTGTTCCCATTGGGGATAGATTTGACAGCAAATTGACCTAAAAGATTGTCCACCAAAGGCGATGAATGGGGCCTATAGCCATGCAACCTCTCAATGAGAAGTGCCCCAGTTTGTTGTATTTTGTGTACAAAACGAAGAGCATGGAAATTACATCTGCATCGTAGTCTCTGTGAAAGAGTAAGTATACATAGATAGTCAGAGTACGAACTATATTTTCCTATTGCAAAGAACACATCATATGGATGAAAAATAACAAGGAAGCCAACATTTATCTGCAGAATACTATATGCGGCCAGTCATTCATATCTTTATAGTTTAAAGATGGAGCGGATGATCGATTCGCATAGAAATTGCCCTACCCAACTTTAGGCTGATATATACTTTTCATGCGACAAATGCCACATAAAAAATAATATACGATAATGATAATATGATATTTGCTTCAATAAATTTACGATTTTATCTTATTTCCCTTAATGATATTTTTGTTTCTCCAAATCTATAATGAGTTAGAGCATGAAACTTGGTCATATACCATAAATAGAGTCTTCAGTCCTCAATATTTTATTTATTTATTTTATACTTCACAAAATGTTATAAGTTGCATGAAAACGCCACTAGAAATGGACAGTTTATTCATCGACGCTTATGAATAATGTTTAAACAATCCAAACTCTCATCCATTGCCACAACAGCGTCGAAGGGGAAAAAACAACTTTCAAGCCCAACACTCAAAACTATCCTGCCCCAGTATACTAGTGTGAAAAATGATTGACTAACTTGCAAGGAAGCTGTGCAGATAAATGCCAGCAATCAGAAAATATGGTAACCCCTCTGATCAAAACTGTGGTATCTTCCTCAACTAAAAATAATCCTAGTTGCATTAAAATGTGCACCATCAAACTTCTTTCTCGAAACAATCAAACAATCAAACAATATGCCATCCATCTCAAAAAATACTTTGATGTTAAAAATTCTGTTCGATGCAGCAGTCATCTTACACTTAATATAAATTGATGACAAAACACAGTTACAAATGACCATGTCAATATCTACAAGTGAATGCCAGAATAATACCTGAAGTTCAGAAGGTATCGGGTCAAAAGATAAGCGATTGCCAAATCCTATGAAGTGAACAACTCTGTTCTTCAGTAAGATTGGCAGTATTTTTTTAACATATACACTTGGCTTTGCCTCCTTCATAACATCTGTATCATTTACCTACAAAAGAATAAAAGTTATATGAAAATTACCATTTAAACCAAATTTCTCCTACTTTCTTGAAGTTTAAGAAAACTGAGATCAATTCCTTACAAGGCTACCAATTGCCTCCAAGTCCAACGATTGCAGCTCTACTGGAAGATTTTTCACAATCTGAATATCAGACTTCAAATAATTGATAAAATAATCCTCCTGATATATATCGCCAAACTGACTAAGATAGTAAATTCGATTTGTCACTTTTGTCGATAAAAATATGCAGTATTTGAAACAAGCTATATTAAATATAAAGAAGGCAGCATAATTTTGAGAAACAGAAATGCATACCTTTTGTCAAGCCAGACATTACTGTACAAGAATTTTGGGATGACAAGAGTTGCATTGAGCAATCGAGTAATGGTAACAGCATTACAGATCTGTTAATAGACAAGAAAATAAGTGATAAATATCACTGGCACATCTATAACTACCAGCTCAAGAAAAGAAAAACATAAATTTTCGACTGCTGTTTTCTCAAGCAAGCTGTTCAGAGTAAGCCACAGCAAACTAAATATACTCTTGGCTCACTAGCAAACTAAAAATGTCCCTGACTCAAGCATGAAGGCCACAGCACTTAGTCAATCATTCGATTTGACCCGAATACAAAGCATGCATTTCGAATTGTGGTTGACAGAAATAAGGTTTGTTGTCGCTTTTGACTAAGCTCCATTAATGCTGTAAACATATTTTCCCCTTATAGTTGAGGGGATGTCTAATATTCAACTTTCCATCGGAAGAGTTTTTTTTATTTGTGAAGCCCATATTAACATTCAAATTTTGAACCTGCCAATCAACCCTGATAACATTTGAGGAACAATACAGTCCTTCCCTAACAATGTATCTATTGCAACAGTGGCACATAAATGCCCCTATAATTTGTGTCAAATCTTTGATGAATGGAGTTTGAATATATACGCAAAATGGGCAACTGGACCACTCACCGCAACCCTTTGTTGGTTTATCCCACCATTTGCACTAATCATGATGTAACGATTGGTTCCTTCATTCACAAAAAATTATGCAAGTTAAGAAAGAAAATTAGTGGCTCAAGATATGAATGAAGCAAGAAACCAATACTAGTATAAGAATAAGGCACACTAAAAAATGTTGGGTAACATTAAGTGAAAAGATTACCTGACACTTGCCAGCCCCTTTGGTCAGAACAAGGTCTCCACATAGTAGCATTTATTGGTTCTTTCCACAAATCCTCAGGTTCCGGCCTGGTTTCTGCCTAGGTAATTAGCATTACACATTACCAATGGCATATCTCAATGCAGATGTCTGAGCAGTATGTCAACTGATTGTGAATGTACAAATTTCATTAGCCGCTGACTTCATGAGTGTTACCTCTGCCAAGGCGTGGGCTGCTAAAGCAAGCAGACGGGTGAGCATAATCCTGTGAGGTCTCTTTCCCTTTCCAGCGCCAGCCACCTCTTCCTTTAAACAGTTCATGAGTTAAAATTGCGGCTCAGTACTTTTCGTACTTTTGCTGCTAACTGAAGATACTAATGACCGTACTAAGTGAACCTAGTGAATTTTTGTAGCAAGAGATGTAGAATTACAAGCTTGTGATTGCAGAAAGAAAAATGCATATTAGCGAGGTTTGAAACATTATCACAGCTTACGCACTCTAGCTCCCTATCTTCATTCTAAGATGCTAAATTTCTAAACTAAGTAGGTAGTGAATGAAAGGACATATCCTCGGCTATCATTCTGAATCGCTAAGCGACAAGTCATCACGCATTGACTCATCCCAACAGCCTAACCACGTCAACCAAACGGATTAAATCCATTAAATACTCATCATCAGTAGACAGAAAAACCTGGTAACAGCATTACCAGAGTTGACAGAGATGAGTTGGTATCGTGGGCCGCGCGAGGCGGGTGGCGCCGTAGCCGGAAACGGGGCCGCGCGGCAGGGTCCTGTAGGCGGGAGAACATCCACCAGTTCATGAGGAAGAAGAAGGCCACCAGCGCGCCCCACGCCAACAGCCCGCG
>BCLF01000143.1:78603-92170 GCA_001602275.1 Zoysia japonica
GCGGAAGCTGAAGAGAGAGCAAGCAGGTCTGAACGGAGCCGCAGGGCGAAGGGATGTCGGGGGCGTGGGGCGGCACCACGCAGAAGTGCTCCTCGTGCGGGCGGACGGTGTACCCCGTCGAGGAGCTCGCCGCCGACGGCCGCGTCTACCACCGGCCCTGCTTCCGGTGCCACCACTGCAAGAGCACCCTCCAGGTCCTACTTCCTACAGTATTGTTTGCTTGCCTGTTGATTCTTCGGATCCTCCCTGATCTTGTGAAGTGGTAGTTCGGGTTTCGTACTGTACTTTCGCGATTAGTATTATTACCGCGAGCTTGGACTTGGACTGGTCCAGCATCTAGTGTCGCTTATTGTCCTTGCTTCGAGTGCTTTAGGTGCCCTGTTGCTGTACTTTTTTGGCCCGGTTAAGTTTCTCAGCCAGACATGTCGCGAAGTCCGGTTGTACGTTGTGTTGACTATTACTTACTATGCAGGATTAGCGCGCAGAACGTGTTGTTCACAACTGAATTCACATATCCACTAGCTCATGTGTGATAGACCGATAGCAAACTGGATACAGAACACGAAAAATGCAAGATCGAGGCATCGATGAAGCATTATTTTTTAAGAAAACTCTATTGGTTCATAAAACATTTTTTTGTTCACCATGGTGGCTCACTGACTCTGAATATATTTTTCTCTTGCAACCATATGGGGAGGTGTAACTCTTATTTATTTATTTTATTTTTGCAAACAAAGTGCAACTCTAATTGATTGGTTGAGTGGACATTTACCTATCTTCTTTTGATGAATGCATTATGCATTCATAATAGCCGATGCATATTCTTTTAACTGTAACATGGTACTACGGAATGATTTTGTGGCATGTGTCTGGCTGTCCTTATGAATAGAGTATTAGCATATTAACTTTTGGAGGATTCCATCTTCATAAAGTACTTGATATCACATCTTGTTTAAGTGCAACTATACCTTGACCTCTTTGTACTTGCTTTTTGTGGCACATGGGGTGTTTCTTCCCCCAACCCATCGGGAAAAAAGAGAAAAAAAAGTCATGTTCCTAGCTATCACAGCTGTCAGAAGTTCACATATTCAGCAATAATGCAATGCAATACAAATGACTTTCTGATATATATGCTGTTTAAGTACCCAATTAGGAACACTATATGGACATTATTTCATAGAGTCTGTGGCTTTGTCCAGAGTAGTAAATGATTAAATCTTTTGCGCTAGATCATACTAATTGTGAATTCTAAGCAAACTAATTGTGCAACTAAATTTGTTCCTTTGATTCTTGATTCTGCAGTTTAGTAACTACAATTCCATCGAAGGCGTCTTATACTGCAAGCCACACTATGATCAGATATTGAAATCAACTGGCAGTTTGGACAAAAGTTTTGAAGGTACCCAATACAATCCCGTGAGACTCAGATGCTTTGATTATTAGTATTATCCACACAAATTGCCCTTACAGCTTGCATGTCTAGGTCTATAATACATGTAAATCTGTTTGGACATATATCTTCTGTCTGTATAACCACTTTATCCTATGATTGAATATTTATTTATATTGCAAATATATATCTCTCTTTTCCCTCATAGGGTTGGTAATTTTTAGTTCCTCAGAGGGCCAGCTTATTCTTTTCGGCATTGTATTAATATAGCTAAGAGTTCATTCTAATTTATTATTGTCAGGTGTGACCAGATCAGCTAAGCCAGAAAAATCAAATGGACCTAAGGTATTTTGAGCTTTTCTAGATGGCACCATTTGTGCTGTTTAAGCATTTGCTTGGCAACTAAATTATTTAGCTGGTGTAACATGTGCAACGAACTTACGTGGATTTCCTCTGTATTCTTACAACATGCAGGGCCAGCAAAACAGTAGATTCTCTAGCATGTTTATTGGTACACAAGAAAAATGTGTCGTTTGTAACAAGACTGTGTACCCTCTTGAAAAGGTCAGTTTTATTTATTTTCTGACCTGAACTACTTCAATAAATGTTATAACTGGCTATGATAATTTAGCATAATTTACTTATTTTTCTCCTTTTTGACAATTAAATTATGTGTGGTAAGTAGGCCTAGTTACCTCACAACTGCAAATGTAATCAATGTCTTAGTGTTCGTTGGGATCTGCATAATAGCTGCGATTGTCAGGATAGACACATCCGGTCAGTTTTTGCCTTCCAGAACAAATCATATTAAGGATCTGATCTCTTTTCCTATAAAAATGAAAAAAAAAAGAACTTGATCTCTTCACCAAAGTGATGGCCTGTCAAGTATGCGACTTCAGTTACTTTCCTACATAGGTTGTAGCTGTTTGTGCTATAGCTTCTTTTTCAGGGTACAATTTATGCTGATATATTTATTTCTAGCATATGGGCTCTAAGTGTTTTGTTCAATTACATTACTCCAAGCCATTGTATCTATCTGATATCTACGTATAACACAATTTGAGTTTGATTTTTTTGTAGGTTGGCCTTAATGGAAGCTCATACCATAAATCATGCTTCCGCTGCACCCATGGTGGTTGTACACTTAGCCCATCAAACCATGTCATGCAAGAAGGCAAACTTTATTGCAAGACCCATCATTCTCAATTGTTTATGGTTAAGGGAAACTTCAGTCAATTTGAGAACTCTGGGAATGCAGAAAAGGCTACTGATAAACAACTGGAAACAGAAGAAGCCACCAAGAACCCAGATCAAAGTGACGATAAGCAAGTAGAAAGCGATCCAGCATCTGAAAAATCATCTCAAAACGATGTTGCAGCTGGAAAGCAATTGGAAAATAACAATGGTGCCACAGAACCATCTGAAAGTACTATAACTCTGCAGATTTCAGCAGAAAGTGAAAGAGTTGTTGAGAGTGAGTCAAAGAGTAATATTGTCAGCAGCAATCCATCAGAAAGTAGCATAGAAAAGCCATTACAGAACACTGTAGTTGATGTAAAGCCATCAGGAAGCAGTGCGGGAATAAGAAAACCGTGGCAGCGTAGCCTTCATACAGATAAACCGCTGCCGAATAGTATGGGAAATAAATCATCACCGAACAGTACTGCCACTGAGAAGCCATCATCAAGTAATGGAGTTGATGCAAAGCAACCTGAAAGCAGCATGATAGCAAAAAGGCCGTGGCAACGAAGTTTAGCTACCGAGAATCCACCGCAAAGCAGTTTACCATCGGATAAGCCAGCAGGGACCAGTGCTGATGATGTGAAGCCATCAGAAAGCAGCCAAGGGATCAACACACGCATTGTTGCCAGTGAGAAGCAAATCCAGAACAGCGGTCCAACTGAGAAGTCATCACCACCGACTGGTATGAAGCCATCAGAAAGCACCACACAAGTTAAGCGTCCATGGGAACGCAGGTTGTTCAATCAGAAGTCACTGAAGAGTAATGTAGACACTGAGAAATCATCTACAAGCATGGTTGATATGAAGCCTGCGGACACCAGTACAGCAGGCCCTGAGCCACAGCAACACACAGAAACCCGTGAGAAACCTTCAGAAGCCGGTGCAGCTGATGCGAAGGGCGGAAATGATACAAATCATACAGATGAAACAAAGAGTGTAGATGACACAAAGGCATCAGAAAACTCTGCCCGTATAGTTAAAAAGTTATGGCAACATAACATAGGCACTGAAAAGCAACCCCAGAGCAGTGCAGTTGATTCAAAGGCAACTGGAAACAGTGGAACCACCAAAAGGCTGTGGCAGAAAAACATTGCACCTGATAAACAATTACAAATTGGTACAGTGTTGGCAGCATCACAAAGCAGCGTGGTTGTTGGTAAGCCATCCCAGAGCACCATGTCCGGGAAAAAATCATGGCAAAGAGGTGTGGCTCCAGAAAAACAGCCTGAGAGTAGTAGTGGTAGCAATAATAAGACATTGCAAAGCACACCGTTGCAAAGCAATACTGTTGTCCAGAATCCTCTGGAAAGCAATACAGTGGTCAAGGAATTGTTGCCAGGCAGTGTAAGCATGGAGGAACAACAGCAAGTCACTTTGACCACTGAAACAGATACAAAGAAGAGCACTCATACTTCTGATACACCAGCAACAAAAAGTGACACGGCCAAAGAGTTGCCACTTGCTACTGATAAATTGCAAGATGATGTTTCCACAGAAACAACACCGCAAACTGACACGCCTACTGTGACACCAACTCAGATCTCAGAGCATATTGAGAAACCATCAGAAAGTGTTGGTAAAACTGAGAAGTCAGAGAGTGATGCTGCGAAACTACATCAAAGCAGTATCACTGAGAAGATGGAAAGTGTAGCAGCCGCATTGAAGCCATCTCAAGGTGATACATCTGATCAGAAGATCTCAGAGAGTGGTAAAAAGTTGGAAGATGTCATGGCTGGCGAGGTTCCACCTCCAATCACTTTAATCTCCGAGAAGCCATCGATTGGAGATCCTGCAGGGGAGCCATTACAAACTAATGAACCATCTGAGCAGCCACTTCAAACTGAAGAGGCTGTTAAGAAGCCATATCAAACTGAGGAGATTGCCAAGGGCACAGCACAGAGTGAAACATCTCTTGAGAGGCCATCTCTAAGTGAACCTGAAAGTGATGCCTCCCGATGCAAATCAACTAATGAATCGTCAGAACATGAAGGGCTTTCACCAGAATCTCAAAGCATTTCACAGGCTGTGATTCCAAAGGATCAACCATCAGAATGTCAGACCGATGCACCTATGGAGCAGCCACTGGAGCCTCAGCATGAAGATCCTGCAAATCCACTAGAGCCTGTGAATGACTCTACTGTCAAGGAATCATCAGAAGCCCATAGTGACATAGCTGCTGGAAAGCATGGAGAATCGCAAAACTATGCAGATCAGTCAGCCAGGCAGGCACCAGAACCTCTACATGACGAATCAGTTGAGAAGCCAGAAGTACATCAAAGTAGCACAGCTGGTGTTGAGTCTTCTGGGCTTCAAAGCAAAGAAGCTGCTGATGAATTATCAACACAGCCAGTGGAGTCTGAGAGCAATGCATCTAGCGATATGCCGTCAGATTATCCAACCAATGAAACTACCATGGAGCCAACAGAACCTCAAGCTGATGCTGCTCCTGATAAGTCAACTGATCAGCCAATGGCACCTCAAGATGATTCTTCTGTTGAGAAGCCATCCAGAATTGAAAGTGATGTGGTTTCTGAGAAACTGTCAGAAAGTAGCACACCCACTGATGCAATGCCTATACAAGACAGCGTTGCCGATGAGACACCACATCAAAGCAGTGCACCCTCAGAAATGCCATCAGGAAGCAACACAGTTGTTGAGGATTTAGCAAAAAAAGAAACCAGCAGTGAGCCATCACAAGGAAGCGTAGTTCTGGATAAACCATCTGTGGTAGGAAAGGTAAATACCAAGCTGTCCGAAGAAGGCAAGGCAAACAAAGAGCTATCAGGAGGTAATGCGCCTCTTGAGAAATCATCGGACAAAGACGAGGTTAGTGCGAAGCCATCTGAGGACAATTTAGTTCCTGAGAAGCTGTTGGAGGAAAGCGAGGCAACTGCCAAGCCATTGGAAGACAGTGGTGCTCTTGGGAAACAAATGGAGGTGGACGAGGCGAGTGCCAAGCTCCCAATGGGCAGTGTAACTTCTGAGAAGTCGTTAGAAGGCAAGGCAAGTGCAAAGCCATCAGAGAAAAATGCTGATCTGGAGAAATCAAAACAAGATGAGGAGGTCAATGTCAAGCCATCAGATGACAGCGTAGCACTTGAGAAGCCTTCGGAGGAAGGCGAGGCAAGTGCAGAGCCACCAGCAGACTCTGTTGCTCATGTGGAACCAATGGAGGAAGATACTGGAAATGCTAAGCCGTCAGAAGACAGCGTAGATCTTGGGACGCCATCGGAGGAAGTTGACGATAGTGCCAAACCATCAGAGGGCGAGGCTCTTGAGAAGTCGGCCACTGACACCCCATCAGAGGAAGAAGGCAAGACCAGCGGCAAGCCATCCAACGGTGCTGCTGCCGTCAAGGCGCCATTGCAGGATGACACGGGCAATCAGAAGCCCTCAGCTACAGCGGACCCTGCGGAAACCGCCTGATAGAGCGGTTAGTCGGTCAGAGTTAGTTAGCAACAGTTGTTACACAATGGACCCAGTACTACTGTTGATAGTTTGGTGTGCTTTGGTTTTGAGAGTTTTTCACTACATAAGGCTTGAGTTGTAAAATTGAGGGAAAACGAACTATAGGTATTGATTTGATTTGATTTATTTTGTTTACAAACAATAATGGCCTCTTCCCCATGTTTGGAGTTGTTGAGGTTGCAAATAGAATTTGTGTGCGGTTTGATTCTTTCCTGCTGCAATCTGTTCTTGTTGTACATCAGGTGATGTAAATGACTGGATGCAAATAATTATTTGTATTTGCTGAATATTTGGTTTGTTGCAGCCGTGACTTTCTGATGAAAAGGTGATGTTCTTTAGTTAAGTCGTAAGACCTCTTTGAAGCCCATAGTAATTTCACATGAATCACTTCAATTTCACAAGAAAATAAAAAAAAATTATGTTTCAAGGGAACCTAAGTTAATCGAGTAATACCATTGATTAATATCCTTCGATCCCATTCGAACCAGGTGTTGCGGGCCCGATTTCTCATGTCGACGAAACGAACCAAGCGACTTTTGTTTCGGGTTTTTTTTTAAAGCCAGCGACTTTTGTTCTTTCGAGCTGGGGTTTAATCTGATCATCTAAACCGTCGCGTCGCAATCCAAAGGTCATGGTTGCCCAACTTGCCCTCATCTAATCCGGTGCCGACGAGCAACATCAGCCCGCCGGATAGGAGCGGCACGATGCTCCCGTGCGCAGCCACCGCCCCTTTATCCCATCTCCCCTGCGCCGCCAACTCCCGCCTTCCTCCCCCTCTCTACCGCCCGCTTCCGCGGCGGCTGTGTGTTGCCCTCAGGGCCGCACCGCGCACCGTATCAACCGACAACGACGTCTTCTGGGAGGAGCCGGACGACGGGTCCGGGAGCGACTACGAGGACGACGATGAAGAAGCGCCGGAGCAGAGGAGTAGCTCGCCTTTATCGTCATCCTCGCCGTTCGCCAGGCTCGAGGCGGCGCGGCAGCACGAGCAGGAGCTTCGGAGAGGTATCCTTGATTTGGACAGACCATAGTATACGGAGACTTCGAAAAAATTGTGCAGTTGATTATGTGATAAATGGTTGCGCTGTTTATGCTTTTCATTTTTCAACATCCAGATGTAGTAGCTGCTTTGTGTTCTACACTTAATTCTGTTACTGTCATGTTTGACTAGAAATCGAGCTTCTTTTGACTCCAGAAGAAAGAGCTATCTTAGACCAGAACGAGACCCCTGATGTCAGCAAAATATCATCAGTTAAGTTTCTCCCACTGCCTTAAATTTACGAACCATCATTTGGTATGTGATAAATATCTTGCTTTGCTACTGCAATTTGGGTAATCGAAATATTTCAAGTTTGAAATGAATACATGGAGGGATGATTTTACTTCTTCTCTGTAATATCAGATATGTATTCTAAGCCCTGAAATTGGATTGTCTGGTGCAGCCAAAATGGCATCCGCTGCATAGCTATGCATTGGCAATGCAGATACCTCTCATGGACAAGCTTCTGGACAGTGGAGTTGACATCAATTTACTTGATAAAGTAGGTTATTAGTGATGATTATTCAATTTTTGATGGCTGAGAAACCACATTTATGATAGCTGAGTTAATTTTTGGAGTGTTTCTGGTTCAGGATGGTTTCACCCCTCTTCACAAGGCTGTTATTGGTAAAAAGGAGGCAGTTATTAGCCACCTCCTGAGAAAAGGGGCAAATCGCCATGTTAGAGATAGGGTAAGTGGGTAACTGGCACAATCTTGTTGTGAATTGTTGTTACATACTTTCGCAAGAGTTAAGTTCAGTTAGAATTTAGTCAACTTCTTGAAGCAGTGTTAGATGTAGTCAAATTGATTGATTCCTTAGAAACTAGAGTACAACTGCTAATTCTAATTCTGATATTTTCTCTTAAGTTGTATCTTGAATTAAATCTGCCAATGTGCAGGACGGAGCCACACCATTACATTACGCTGTTCAAGCTGGTGCCCTGCAAACTGTAAAGTTGCTGATTAAGTACAAGGTTGATGTTAATGTTGCTGATAATGTGAGTTAAATGTGTATATTTCGCCTTAACCCTTTTCAGGGACATGTAATTTCTTTTACTGTATTTTCCCTAAATGTAGGATGGATGGACACCACTACATATAGCTATACAAAGTAGAAACAGGGATATAGCAAAAGTCTTGCTTGTCAATGGTGCAGATAGATCAAGAAGAACCAAGGTATGCCTCTGCGGTGCAATGTTTTCTTTTACGCATTATTGCTGCTGCTTCTTCTATTTTGCTTACAATTTAATAGAGTATCTTTTTTGCTGCTTAACAAATGATGTCACCCCCTTGGATTTCTTGATATCTAAAAAACTAATTCTCTTAATGCATACCTTCAAGCTACTTGGACGAATGCATAACCTTTTTATGGGCCCAAATATCAAAATTGATGTCTTCGTCTGAACTTCTTTTCTGCACAATGCCACAGGATGGAAGAACTCCATTGGATCTAAGCTTATGTTTTGGAAGGGATTTCAAGTCATATGATATTGCAAAGCTTGTCAAAATTGTTCCTGGAAATAGAGAATTTTAATTTTGCCCAGCCATAAATATTACATGAAGGAAGAGCAAATTATTAACAGCCATGAGGATGAGTCTTGTGATTTGTTGAGAACTTCAGGGAATTGGTTGATGTTTCATTATGAATCCAATTCCATTGTTGTAACCCAGATTTATAAGTAACTTATGTAGAAGACAGCAAAGAACAAAATTAGCTTACTGTAATTATGTCATTTTGACCACACATTTTTATCAAATTGGCTACATTAGAAGGAAGGATACCTCAAATTCATAACTAACAAGGTTGATTTTATTTGCACGAAATAAAATTCCCATATGCTATAAAGAATCTTAGTAGTTAGTACACAAACAAACAATCCAAATTTTGCTGGCAAATGAAAACTTCAACAATGTTTTCAGGTTGCTAAACGAAATTACATAACACATAAAAAATGTAACTGGATCCAGGTAACCATAGCAAGTTTGCATATAAATATCAACTGTCTAGCTTGCTGCAAGTCAAAAAGAAGGGAGTTCAGAAACTAATATGGTCTTGCAATGTAGAGCTGGACATTTTCAACATGCGGGAAAATATAAACCTAGTGCTCAGCACATCTTCAAAATAAAAAATCTCATGAAAGAAAAATGTATAGAAATGCCACTGATACATGTAAGTATGTAACACAACACATAGTAGTGCATTACAGCTAATAACCTCCTAAGTTGCCTATTCTTCTTGTACGGAGACACGCCTAAAGATGGCCTGGAAAGTTTGCCCTCCATTTCTGGCAACCTTTTGGCCTTCTTCGGTGGCACTAGACAATAACTTGACCACTGGGTCAGCTTTTATCTCTTCATCTGGAACAGCTTCGAACAGCGGGTGTTTCTCCAGGCATGACCGCATCCACTCTCCAAGTTCCTCCACATCAGTAATGGTATATATGATTCCTCCCACTTCCATCACGTAAGCGTACTCATCGAGCAACTGCATGCTAATAACCCTCCTCCGGTGGTTCTTCTCCTTGAAGTGAGGATCAGGGAACAGGAAGAACATCTTGGTGAGCTGGGCCTTCCTGAAGTAGTTTGGGATGTACTTCATCGAATTGGTGCGTACAACAGATATGTTGTCGTACTGTCCTTGGTTTGATGCTCTCAAAGCCAAGATCCTCTCTTTGACATACTCAGTTACCTGTACCAGAGTACATGGCAAATTACATCCTTTGATAAGTACATATCCAAGTTCAACATGGTAGTATAACATCAGCTACACAGGCTTTGCAAAGGTGAGGGATATATCATAAAAGGATAAATTTGTGCAGGCCGATACAAGGTTAGTATGAAAAGCAGAACAGAACACTATACTGGAATAAGCAAGTAATTAGTCTACTACAAACATTTCACAATATTACATGGCATGGCATCCCGTTAGAAGGGAACACAGAATCGATACCTATCATCTTACGTGCATGACCTTCCATTAGAGTTTCTGAAAATATTGCATTGTAACTTGTAAGCCAAACCCACTGCATTGGTTACTTCATAACACTTCTAGTGACTTGAGGCTCGCAGCTACAAACCTACAACTACAATCATCCGAACAAATCAACGGAGAAACAAGAACAAGAATCACAATCACCTTGTCCCTGAGCTCCATGCCGATCATGAGCGTGTCTGGGAAGAGGGGCGAGAGCCCGACGAGCAGCCCGCCGAACCCGCACCCTACATCCGCAAAGCGGATCCGTGGCTCTGCAACCGCCTCGCCGCCACCCTTGTCCGCCGGGAAGTACCGCGGGTAGTGCTGCGACAGGTCGAACTCGTCGGGCGACACCGGGACCGGGAAGTGCGAGTCGCTGAGCGGGTTGCTGTGCGCCCGCGCGCGGTAGAACCTCTTCCGCGGGAGCTTCCCCGCCCTGCCGCCGGCGCCCGCGCCGTTGGTCCTCGTCATCGTCTTGTGGGAGTCGAGCCGAGTGGCGCGCGTTAGGGCGTCGGCGGGCGGAGCGTAGTTGGGCCGTGAGCCGTGAGCGGCTTGTCAGTCTACGAGGAAGCAACTGGGCTGACACGGGAAAGTTAGGCATGCGCGAGGATGCTCGGGGCTTAATCGGAACTCACGGGGCCTGTTGTCCGGGGCTCCCCGTTTCCTGTGACTGGGCAATGGGCCCCCTACAAAAATCCTCGTCGACTCGTGCTGGGCCGCACGCGCGCGCTCATCCTGTGGCTCTCGCCTCCCCCGGACAACGGTGCCGGTGACAAAATCCGGTTTAGGATGCTCGGCCTCTTTTGGCCGCAGCGCACGTTACTGTTTTAGCTGATTGGAAATTGGTCAAACCGCACAAATTTGAATGAAAGAAAATATGCTTGTTGTGTCGTGAAGAACTAACGCATTTTTTTAGGCAGCGATGCGAAAGTGAAGCAGAGGGTTTGCGTTCAGTATGACACTTTTAGGCTGGAAGTTTTGGTATAGTTTTGACTTTTGAGGGATGGCCAAGTTAGATACTACCACGACTATATCTTTTTCCGAAAGAAAGATGCCACCACTATGCCTGACCACTCTCTCCAGTCCCCACTTGTCTCTTGCAAACCGCTGCAGGTGATGAGTTTATGAGTTCGCTAAGTAAACGTTCTTTGATGACGAGTCTGCATATGATTCCTTGCTCGAGAACGATGCCTTGAATACTCTTGCCTTTTCGACTGTATCATACAAATGCAACGTAGTGTGCTGCCTTTACCAGGTGTTCACTGATGATGTGTGATCAGAGCTGGTTTGGTACCTGATGATTTATGATCATTCTGAGATCCAGCTTAGCAACGTTGTACACTTGTACTAGTACGAAACACCGAGGATCCTTTTAGTTGCGGAAAGTTAGCTTAGTTTAAAGTGGAGTGCAGAGGACATATTTAGTGCCGAGACAGCTAAGGCACATTGCCTTCGAGGCTTCGAACAGAACAAAAAAAGGGAGGGAAGATCTAAGAAGACACGGCTAGCGCATAACCAGAGGCTGTGCCAATGCGCAGCTTCGCCGATTGCGGCGTGCATGCCGACTACTGGATCCTTTCCATGACCTACCCTCCAACGTTCCCGACGCTCTCATCACCTTGCCCATCTGCAGTCACTGCGCGCGCACGGCCACGCGCTGCCTCTGCTTTCCAAGCTCCCAAAACCATGCATGCCGGTTACGTTCCTTTCGGCCCCAAAGTGTCCCATCTCAAAAGCGCCGATCCCGCTGCATCGGCGCAGCAGTGGACGCATGGGCGCGGCCAGACCGCTACGCAGTACTAGTACGCACCAGCCAGCGTGTTGCCGGTAGGCCGGCGCGGTTCGTGCGCACTAGCCAGAGCCGGATGGACGCCTGTGGTCTCCGCGGCGAAAAAAGGAGCCCGAATTCGCGACGCCGGAGTGGAGGTGGAGAGAAGAGAGGCTCTCGACCAGTGCGAGTGGCTGGCTGGCTGTTACGTATGCGCTGCGGCCGTCAGGGTCAAAGCGAGTAGCGAAAGCGGCTTTACTTGGCTGGTCAGTGCGGCGAGCATGGGAACCAGCAATCCACAGGCGGCTTCGTGCGGCTCGCTCAAAATCATCACGCAAGTCACGGGAATTTGGGAGATTCTCGTGGTTCTCTCACTGACCCGCACGTTTCCGTCTAACGCGATGTATTTGCAGGCTGTTCAAACACGACCCCTGATCATTGCTGGTGGTATCTCTACTTTGATCTCTTTCCACCAACCGAGACAATCATTTCCAGCACCCACCCTGTTCCTTGCACTTATGGATGCTAATGAGTACCCAATAGGTAGTTGTGGGTAAGTTTCTAGTTCAATTTTATATTTCTAACAATACAAGGTGAAATGAGAGTTTTGGGCTAACCCATTGACTCAAATATTAGCAAACTTGCATCCCTACTTCAACTCCACAAGTACTACGCCGTTCAGGTGTAACATCCTGAAATTCTCGAAATTAATAAAGTGGCATCTTTCCCCGATTTTCACTACAATTGATGGTCATTTTCAATATTTCGTTCCGATCAAAAATCTTTCGTATCAAATTTCGTTTCGTTCAAATTCGAAATCAGTTCGTCTAAATTAAACCGGCGCTGAAATAATTAAGTCCCGAAATAATTTAGTCCGCGTAATTTTTACGTTGACTAAAATTGTTTCTCAAAAACTCCGTAATTAAATTTTCGGGTCTCTAAATATTTTCTCCAAATTATGTCTTCAGCCGTGTTAATTATTTCGTGATTTTTAATTAATCCCGGAATAATTCCCAAACCTATTTTTCGCTCCCTATAAATACTCCCCTAACCCTAATCCCTTTTCCCCATCCTCTTTTCTCTAGAAAATTCTCAGCCATCTCGCCCCGCGCCGCCTCTCCTCGTTTTGCTCGTCGTTCCCGCCGCGGTTTTCGCTCTGCTCCACCTCGTCTCGCGCGCCGTCGACCTCCCTCTGCTGACGACGCTGTCCTCGTCGCTCGCGCGCGGTCTCTGTCGCCGAGTCGCCGCTCCAGTTAGCAGTCGTCGCCCGGTCGCCTCGCTCCTTGCGTCGTCTTCGGTAGCCGGTCCAGCTCGTCACTGTCGCCAGCGCCGAAGACTGCAGCCGTCCCAGCGCGTCGCCCTCCGGACCGAAGACCGCGTCGCTGCGTCGCCCGCGTGACCGCGCTCTGCTCCACGACGTACTGCGCCCAGCCGAAGATCACGTTGAGCCACCGGTCCGAAGGCAGACCTCTCCGCGTCATCTCGCCTCGATCGCCGCGCCTTCAACGTCGACAGCACCAGCCGCACCGCTTCTCCGATTTCCGCACTGGTTCCGATCTCCGATTTCCGTCTCCAATTTCAGATCCCGGTGAGAACAATTTTCCTTCTCCTGAATTGATTTCCCCTTTCCAATTAATTGCTAGATTAATTGCTAAATTGTTTTGCGATTAATTATTCTGCAATTT
>BCLF01000143.1:92175-103805 GCA_001602275.1 Zoysia japonica
GTGTGGCGTGAGCACCTAATTTGGAGACCACCACTCCTGTCTATGCATGAAAGTGGCGTGGGCTGCACCGCAAACCCACTGGGCTGGTCCATGCCACGAGCCCGCATGATGCTGTAATTCGGCCAGCGTAAGAAGAGCGGCGCCGCAAGGGCAACCCACATTTCCCCGCGGCGCTGCAACCCGCTCGCGCCTCCTGCCCCATCGCCGTCTCCGGCTCCCGGTGGCATCACAACATCATGCGTCTCCAGCTCTCAGCTGCACCGAAACATCCGGCTCGCATCTCCCGCCAAATCACCGTATCCAGCTCCCAGCAGCACAACAACATCCGCGAGCATCTCTTGCCGCATCGTCGTCACCGGAACCCACGTCGTCTACCCCGTCGCAACTGCCGCTGCTGGGTTTTGGGAGTACCCCAGAATTAGCAGGCCGGATGTTGCCAAGCATCGTTATTCCTTTGGTTCGTTGCTCATTGTGCGTCAGTTGCACGCCGAAGCGGGCTAGCGGCGCCGCGGTCTGCCGCGACTAACTCGCGGCGATTAGCGGCTTGCCGCTGCGGGCAGCCGTGGCCTCACGGCGCCTTTGCGGCGGTGGGGCGGGCAGCCGCAGCCCGCGCCACTTTCATGCATACCCCGGCCCCTTCCCAATCTGCAACCACATCTGCATAAACTGGAGTAAACAACGTATCGTGCGGAGGCGTAGCCAGTAGGTGCACCAACGCGAATCTGCGTACTCCTACTCATAAAGCTCGCGTGGAATCCAGCTCCTGCCGCACCATTGCAGCGGAGACCACGATTGCCGCTTTGGCCGGCACACCAAGAGACCATTGCAGTGTGTATCTGCAAAGAGATGGATGCACTCTACTGCTTCGCATCGTGTCTGAATGTAACAATACTACATCGCATCGCTGCGTACCCCAACTCCGAGATGCAAGTCTACACAATCTTCAACTCATCACTGAAAATGACCTGACTGAGATCTGTGACTTTTTAAGGATATGTTTGATATGGCTTCGCTCCACTGTAAAGCAGCTCTACTTCAAAACTCTTTGGTGAAGCTACTCTACTGTAGAGTTAGAGACGTGTACAAAGGTGTTTGGCTTGATGGATAATTTTAGCTCCAAAAAAGAGAGTATATTGGGTTGACTGCAATTGTGGGTAAATACTTTAGAACTCCATGCCTAAGTTTATTTTAGGGATTTTTGAATTTGGAAAATAGGTGCTTCATCAAATTGAACTGGGGTTCTACCAACTCCAAGGAGTTAGCTTGCTCTACAAAATTTTAGAGTTGAGGGGTTTGGCTAGATTTTTTCAACTTCAAACTAAGTTGAACTCTAGAGTCATGCCGAACACACCTTTGCAATAGGCAAGATTCGTGCGCCTAGGAGCACCTTCAGAACAAATGTTCGTCTTCGCTTCGTCCTGAACTGCTAACAAACCCAGACAGACAGAACTGCTAACAAACCCAGACAGACAGACATCTCCACCGGTTATAGCTGTACGCAACAGCGCGAATCCTCTTCCCGTCCGTGCAGGCGGGCTGATCGAAGTCGGATGCACACACATGATGAATTCCAGACCACAGATGGTTCGCCAGCTACCGATCTGTCAGCAGATCTGTCGCCTCAGCTGCTGACTTCGTCGATGCTGTGCAGAGAAGGGCGCCATTGGCGGTGCCTCACCCCAGAATGCGTGGACGGGTTGCTCCGGTTGCTGGTTCTCTCCTGTTGGAGGGGCGGCAGTGGAATGATCAGATTGTGACGAGTGTTAAGTTGCTTCCCTTACAACAGTAAAATGTATTATCTCAAAAGTAAAAAAAAAAAACATAAAGATTATGCGTTATCTGTCTTGTCCATTAGTGCCCATTAGCAATTAAATACCAAGACTACCAATGGTTTGTTATTCTTGGCCTCTCTGCTATAGCATATGTTATGTGTTGTAGCCTTGGTTTATTTAACTGATTGGATCGGAGAATGTCAAACTTGTAGGCATTCTAATAAGTTACTATATACTAGTACGATAGGAGGCAGCACAAAATTCGATCAGCTACCATCGCTACTTAGCCATCATTAGAATAAAGAAAGAATAAGCTACTTAGCCCAAGTTACGGCAGGATAAAAAGTTGACGAAGACAGTTATATTTTTTTAAAAGCCATCGTTAGTGCTGTTTTTTCTCAGTCAAATCAAACAGAGCATAGTGCGTGCCTGGAAACAAAAATCCTAGTGCTTTTGTGAACTCTTGAGATATTTTAAATTGTAGCTAAAACTACAAACAAACTTTCGAAGCAGAGGAGGTGAGCAATGCCATACGAGTCTGGTGCTCTTGTTGGAGTATGTTTTGTTTGTAAACTTGCTAGACATTCAATAGGAGGAACGCATATTCATCAATGCGTACCAAATATATCGATCGAAGGAAGTGGTATCACTTATGCTCCAACTAGGAGCCGAAACGTATGGCAATGTTACCTAAGGAAAACCGCTATGGATAAGAAAACAGAGGACGATTCTCAATACCTGATCAAGTCCGTCATCCAGCTGCGAGTCGTCACCGGAACCGGTCGTCCGGCCTCCGGCGTGCAGCTTGGATTGGGGAAGCCGTTGCAGCTGCCCCCTCCTGGTCTTGCCCTCCTTCTTGGCCTGCATAGCCTTGGTGACCTCGGCGACGGTGATGAGGCGGTACGCCTGGCCGAGCAGCAGCGTGTCCCGGGGCTTGAGCAGCTTCACCCGCGTCACCCGCGGGGCTGCTGTCGCCACGCGCTCCTGCTGCGGCTGCCGTTGTTTCTGCTCGTCCTTGCTGGGCTGCTGCTTCTTGTGCTCGTCGCCAGCGGGGCCGTCGCGGTGCGTGACGAGCGCGACGTAGTGGCCCGGGTTGGCACGCATGAGCTCGGCGGCGCTGGTGGCCCAGTACAGCCGCTGCACGCGCCCGTCCGCGTGCTGGACTACCACCGTCGCCGCCTCCGCCGCCTGGCAGTTGCCCATGGATGGATCCTCCGTCCTCGGTCTCGGTTCCCTTAAGCCTCCTTGCCGGGTGAGAGACAGAGAGAGATGCGCAGGCAGCGCAGGGGAGAAGAGAGGGAGACGATGGATGACGGACACAAGTTGGTGGCGGCCGGGCGCGGGCGGTGCTGTTATGATTTATGAAGCGGCGGTTGCAATTCCACGTATTTTTGTTTGTGGTCCAGGACTCGTTTCTCACTTTGAATTTGATCCAGTACGACTGGCCCGAAAGATCTTGGTCCACTCGACTTTCGTGCGAGGCCCCGGAGTCCTGGACGACACGAGTCAATAATAAGTTTGGAAACCAGTTGGACGCAAATATTTCATTTTAGCCCCACCCTGCCGCGAGTGCCGGCCGGCCCCTTCCTTCTCACCTCGTTCCCTCCCCTCTGCTTGGGCCATGGTTTCCTCTTCCTAAGCGCCACGCCACGCCACGCCGCCGCCCGCATCTCGCAGCCATGGTCACCAACTTCCTGCAGCAGTACCAGCTCCAGAACCACCAAATCCCGCTCCCCAAGAAGCAGCTCGTCATCTACGCCCTCTACGCGCTCATCGCCCTCGCGCTCCTCCATTACCTGCTCTTCTACCCTGCACCCGCGCCTGAGAAGCAAGTGGTGGTGCCGCGGGTGCAGGAGGAGGTAGAGACCGTCGTCTCAGCTCGAGTGGATGCGGGCGAGCAGCAGCCGCCGCCGCCTCCACCTCATGGTCAGCAAGGAGATGAACTGTTGGTGGTGGATCAACAAGGTACGCCGATGGGGAATTTCAGTTTTCATGTTTGCTTTTCAATGTTTATAGAGTCTTAGACATTTTAATTTTGTGAAGATGCTGCTGCTCGATTTGTTTTCTGCATATCACATTTCAGTTTGGCGAAGGTGCTAGCTCCATGTTAGATGCCAGTTTGGGCATCTGCTTTCTGAAATTTATTATGCAAAAATCAGCAATCGGAACTCGTCTTTTAAATCTTGATTGAGGCAAGAAGAGGCATTCTTGTGAATGCGAGCTGATCTTGCATTCTTGTGTTTCCACTTTCTGTAGCAGCAGTGTCGGCGCCGCCGCCATCGCCATGCGACTATTCCGACGGCGAGTGGGTACCGGACGCGCGGCCGCCGCTGTACAACGGCACGAGCTGCGGCACGATAAAGGACGGCCAGAACTGCATGGGGCACGGCCGGCCCGACACCGGCTACCTCTACTGGCGGTGGCGGCCGCGGGGGTGCGACCTCCCGGCCTTCTCCCCGGAGGCATTCCTCCGCTGGCTCCGCAACAAGCACCTGGCGTTCGTCGGCGACTCCCTGGCGCGGAACCAGGCGGAGTCGCTGATGTGCCTCCTCGCGTCCGGCTCCCCGCCGGAGCTCGTGCACCGCGACGGGGAGGAGAACAAGTTCCGGCGGTGGGTGTTCCGGGAGCACAACGCGACGGTGTCCGTGTTCTGGTCGCCGTTCCTGGTGAAGGTGACGGAGAAGGCGGAGCACGCGGGCGTGCGGCACAACAACGTGTTCCTGGACGCGTTCGACGAGCGGTGGATGTCGCAGGTGGGCGCGCTGGACGCGGCCGTGCTGTCCGTCGGCCACTGGTTCCTGATCCCCGGCATCTACCACGACGGCGGCCGCGTCGTCGGCTGCCACGACTGCGCCGAGCTCAACCACACGGAGACCGGCTTCTTCGGCGCGTTCCGGGACGCCATCCACCGGACGCTCGCCGAGGTCGCCCGGCGGCACGCGGGCGGGACGAAGGTGGTGGCGCTAACCACGTTCTCGCCGGCGCACTTCGAGGGGGACTGGGACAAGGCCGGCGCGTGCCCGAAGAAGCGGCCGTACCGGACCGGCGAGAAGGAGCTGGGCTACACGGAGACGGAGATGCGGAAGACCGTCGTGGAGGCGGTGGCGGCAGCCGCAGGCGACGCCGGCTCCGGGCTACGGTTCGCGGCGCTGGACGTGACGACGCTGGCCAACCTGCGCCCCGACGGCCACCCCGGTCCGTACATGCACAACGACCCGTTCGCCGGCGGCGCGCGCGACCGGGTTCAGAACGACTGCGTGCACTGGTGCATGCCCGGGCCGGTCGACACGTTCAACGAGATCCTCCTCCAGACCGTCCTCCGGTGACCGCGCCGACCGAGCGAGGACAGACATTTCTTCTGGCCATCATATCTTCAGTATCGCGATCTGGATAGGAAATCCACGTGCTTCGACGATTTCTTTTGTTCGTAGGTGAGATCGAAGAGCATCTCTAACAGATGCTTTAAAGGTGGTGTTTTAAAATCAATTTTACAGATCTTGTAACTCTCATTTTTAGAGATTGTAAGTGTTGTGCTCTAGCAGATATTTTAAAACTGATGCTTTATAATTGTTGTTCTATTTGTGGCAATTCATCGAGCACCTCAAAAGCACTCACCATGGTTCGTCCTTGCCTCATCCATACGCCAACAATGGATGATCGGAAGATGCTTCAGCTGCTGCGTTCTCATTGTGTATATCTCATTGGTGTCGTAGAAGCTCTCATGGCCGTTGTCGAGGCGCCATTTCCCTAGGCTTTATAGCGCCCTTGCGAACTTGCATCCAGAGCTTGAGTCGGTCGTCGACGTCGATGTACGTTGGGTGCAGGCGGGTGGCAAAGGGCACGATGGGCAAGCATGCAGGCTACGACACGGCACTCAGGCGAGGCGCTGCAGCTGCGGAGAGCACGGCGCGCGCGCAGGGTGGCGCGACGGGCTGCGGAGAGCACAGCACGCGCGTAGGCGAGGCGCAGGGGTAGCACGGCGTGACGGGGCAAGCGGGCTGTGGAGGGCATGAAGAACACCATGTCCCGCGAAGGGAGCGAAGGAGGACGAACACCATGTCTGGTGAGACCTTGGCGTGGAAGAGCCTTTCACCATGTCCGGCGAAGGAAGGACCATGGTTGGCGTGGTGGTGGTGAGAACCACGGCCACATATGGATCAACGCGTCGGGCAGGGCGCCGACATGGGGTAGCAGAGCATCGATTCCAGCAGGCAGAGCTTCGGGTAGGAAGAAGTGTCTCGCGCAAGTAAACGGGAGATATAGAACCAGATACAGCACGGTGTTTGGTGCTGTAGATATAAAGCATCAGTGAGGATATTTACAGGATTCTTAAAAAATTTTAAAGCACCATATCATTTTAAAGAATCTGCTGAAGGAAATTCATTCTTTATAATCCAAAATTTTAAAGCAACAATCTACTTTAAAGATGCTGCTGGGGATGCTACATGAAGATTGGTAGCGGTTGGGGCGATCCCTGATTCCATTTTCGGAAGTGACAAAGACAACGTTCAGCGCAGGGTTTCTGAGGCCGGTTTGGTTTTGTAGCCGTATGAATTACTAGTACTATGAAATTGAAATTGTGGCTTTAGGGCTGTTTGGTACAGCTTCTCAAAAGGAATATGATTCTATGCAAATATTGTCAAACGGTTTGAAACAAAAACAGGTTTTGCTCCCCATCCTGTTTCTTTCCCATCCCAAAAAACAACGCTCCCCATGCATAGTGATTTCAATGAGAAAACAGCGATATTTTGTGAAACACCATTAACACAGCGATTCCGCTACCGGTCAGTGCACGTATTCTATTCACTCATGTGAGCATCATAACTGATCTAAAGTCTCACCAACAAACCCTGATATTTTCTCTGTTTTTTAATTTATATCGCCGTTGACTTTTAAATTCAACTTTAATCATTTATTTTATTTAAAAAAATTGATAAATTTTATATAATTTGATTTATCATTAGCGTTATTTGAATTACAACTTAAATTTTTTTTGAATAAAACGATATCAAAATTAAATTTAAAAATTAACGGCAGCGTCAATTAAAAAGGAGTAGTTAGGAAGTCAGGATCTCCATCATATGCATGTGTTTCCTGGCACGCCGACGCCGCATGTGCCTTGTCCGGTCCGGGCCGGGCCGGGGAATAAGTGCCTAACCTCGTTCGCAAGTTTTGTATAGCTTGCTTACTTTAATCCGAATGACCTATGCTTGCAGGACATCTGTCCATCTCGAGCTCCACGCTGATCATGCATTTTTTCTAACCTTAAACTGAGCAAGCTTGTTTTGGTTCTCCGGACTTTACCGAACCAAAGCCAGCTGAATCGGGTGCAAATTCTGATGTGTATAATGCAGAGCACTGTGGTATTTTGATCAATAAATTGAAAGAATGCCAACAGTACTTTGCTGTAGTGCTGTAAGTACTGTAGCACCAGAAACTCCAAGTACTTATTCTTTACTGTAGCAATCAATTTGGTACGTCCATTTTTTATCCAAAGCTTGAAAAGCCATCTAAATGTCACGCCATAATGCGCCTCAGAATTTTTCTCGGCTTCTTTCCCTCCGTATAGGGTGGAGGGGCAACCTCCCTTCGCCCACCTCTTTCTGGTCCTAAATATACTAATTTTTTGTGTAAAATCTCTTATTACTCGTAGATTGTACCTTAATTTCTCCTCTTCTTCTTCACTTTTAGCTATAGAAATTCGTGTCACCCGACGACGACGGCGGCGGGGAAGGGCATGGCTTCGGCGGTGCCCCGCCGCCGGAGCCGAGCGGGAGACGCAGGCGGCAGGGGCGAACAGGAGATTCGACAGCGATGGAAGAGGGCGGCGGCTCTGACGGCGCGCGAGTGTGCAGAGCTTGGCTCTGGCCGCGCTCGCGGCCTGTAGCAGTTCCCTTCCAGCTGCTGGGAACAGTGGAATCTGACCGCATCTGCATCGTCGTCTTTCCGTTCCTCATCGCGGCGTCAACCGCACCAAAACAGGTGACTGGCCCGTGTCCAAAAACTGGGCGACACTCCGTCGAGCGGCGACCAACTTTGCAAGCTCAGCGATGGCAGGAATCACTACTCCCAACAGCAGCCGGTCGCCCGAGCATCCCAAAAGGCGGCCTGAAAAGGCCGATCAAGCTAAACTGTTAAGCTTGTCATCGGCAAGGCCGGCCCATTCGAAGCTTTTGGTAAGCCCAGGAGAAACTTGTGTGGGCTAAGGTGGAGCTCGTGGTGGCGAGCGGGCAGCGCCGGGCTTCTTCCAGTCCGTGCATATTTCGATCATGGGCCGACCTACGAACGGAAGCAGTCAGCCGTAGCCCATATAACAACGAACGGAAGTTTGATGTGCCCTCAAGCGTAGGGCTCAAAACAGACAGACATGGTTGAAAAAAATCTCAACTATTTTCACTTTTATATTTACAACATCCTACAGAAACAAAAATAGAAAAGTCAAAAACGAAATCGAACAGGTAAATACGAAATTCAGAAACAAAACAAAAAGGTCGATAACCGAAAAAAATATCAAAAATATGAATAAAATAAATATCGAACATTCACTGTATGATCTAAGTTTTACAATATAAAATACAAGTCACAACATACAACCCAAAAATATAGGTCAATAAAATGTTGTTTGGTTCATAACTTTTAATTTTTATTTTTCATGAAAACATGTTCAAATGAGATGTCATTTCCGTATTTGAGGAAAACAGTAAAAAAATGAAAAAATTCCGCTAAAAACGGGAATTCCGCTAAAACGGTCGAAAAAAAGTCATACCGTTTTTGTTACCATTTTCGTTTTTCTCCGCCTATATGAAAAAAGTACTGAAAAACGGTAAACGATACGCGGTCGGGACGGAAAATTTCTATACCATTTTCAGCTCTACTCAAGCGATTGTTATAACAAAAAGATAATCTATCCTGTCTAAAATTATTGTTTTCAACCTATGTTAAAAGGGAAGATAATTTTAACTAATTTATACTTGAAAAAATTATTGTCCACCAGATAAATTTAGTAAAAAGATTATGCACATTGTCAGAGTCAAGAAAACTCTGTTGCTGCGAGGAGAGATTATGCACTCTATACATATATCCATCGACAATGAAGCGTGCGTGCAGAGTGGTTTCGTCAATTCTGATTAGCCCACGCTTATTATCTTTAATCTTGGAGTAGCGAGGTTTGTGTGTTCGAAGTCAGTGTGCACTCGTATTATGTTTGGTAAGAAAACCTTTGTTCACAGAGATCCCGAGGGTAATTAAGACGATGCATGTTCAAAGAGCACCGCCTCTAGTTACCTGCGACTTTGCGAACGCATCAAGCAGTTTTTCAAAGGGTATCGGCGCGTCAAACGTTCTATGCCCAGCATCGCAGCCCGATAAGAAACCAGCCGCTTGCGTACTATTGACTGATGATCTGAAAGTCGCTGCAGATTTTCTTCAGCTGTTTCTATCTACCTCGACTTCTACGAGCCGTACGGCTAAGTAATTAGCGTACTAACAGCCAATATAATAGATACCAGTGAAGCACTCAAGCTGAAATCTTCTTCTCAACTTCGTCAGCTGAAATCGCGTTGGTCGTGACTCGTGTGTGTCCCCCTATATAGGAGTGCACAGACAAGGCTTCTCACCAGCTGCGGCATTGCTGCAACAAAAGCATCCTCTTCCTAAACCAAAACTACGTCACGCCGTCACGGGCCTCGCGGCCCTTGTTGTTTCACTCGTGCCGGCCGTGGCCAGCGCCTTGTACTGCCCGGTTTCTTCTCGGTAGCCAAGACCGACGAAGATGGGAATGCACCAGCCAGCAGAGCCACAGCCCGTCGTCATCGGCTCCGGCGAACGGTTACTTCCTCTCCAAAGCCGTCTTCGCCGGGCTCTTCTGCACGGCGCTCTGCGTGTCGCTGCTCCATCTCCTCTGCTGCGGTCCGCCCCGCGAGCACGAGAGCGTGGTCTCGCGCTTGCAACAGGAGAACGCGGTTTCCTCTGATCAACATCGAGGTAATGAGTGTAACTACAAACAATCTGACGTGCTTGTTCATTCTGGTGGCAGTGTGGCACCGAAAATTTTTCATGGTTCCAGCTCGTTTAAGCGCTGCTGCAGGCGGAGGGAGCGGCTGCGATTACTCGGAAGGGCTTTGGGTTCGGGATCCGGGCCACGCCCGGCGGTACAACGGCATCGAGTGCGGTGTCACGGACAGCGTGGACTGCGTGCGCAACGGGCGGCCGGACACCGGCTACCTCGACTGGCGGTGGCAGCTGGCGGGAGCCGGGTGCCACCTGCCGGCCTTCGACGCCGCGGCGTTCCTCGCCGCCGTCTGCGGCATGCACGTCGCGTTCGTCGGCGACACCATGGCGCGCAACCAGGCCGAGTCGCTGGTCTGCCTCATCGCCGCGTCCTCGTCGTCGTTCCCGTACCGCCGCGTGCACCGGCCCGGTTCCCGCGGGTTACGGCGCTGGGCGTTCCAGTCGCACAACGTGACGGTGTCCTCGTACTGGGCGCAGTTCCTCGTCCCGACCGCTGTCGCCGCGGGCGACCGTGGCGTGCGTCACAACTCCGTTCACCTCGACGCGCTCGCCGAGCGGTGGTCGGCCGACGCCGACACGATGGACGTGGCGGTGATCAGCACGGGCCACTGGTTCTGGGACCGCGCCGTCTACTACAACGGCAGCGTCGTGCTCGACACGTTCAACCACACGCGGATCGGCTTCTTCGCGCCGTACCGCGAGGCCGTGCGGATGTCGGTGGAGCGGCTCAGCTCCGGCCGCGGCGCCGCGGGGCGCACCGTGGTCGTGGCCACCGTCTCGCCCGCGCACTTCGAGAAGGCGGGGGACGACACCGCGACGTGCGCCAGGAAGGAGCCGTACGAGAAGGGGGAGATGGCGGTGGCGAGCCTCGCGGAGGAGCTCAGAAAGATAGCTCGAGAAGAGGCCTCTGCGGCAAGGAACGGCGGCGGGGAGACGATGATCAAGGTGCTGGACGTGACGAAGCTGGCGACAATGCGGCCCGATGGACACCCCGGCGTGTACATGCGCCGCGACCCGTTCGGACGCGGCATGCCGGAGCGGGCGCGGAGCGATTGCCTCCACTTCTGCCTCCCCGGGCCGGTGGACACGTTCAATGAGATACTGCAGCAGCTCCTGACGGAGAGGCCTACCGTCTGATGGGAGTCTGTAATGGAACAGTGATTATAGAAGAAAGTATCCAAATAATAGTGATTATAGTACTAGTACTTGTATCCCAAGTTATCAACATCAAATAGTAATAATGATCTTCATTTTCCACGGAAATAGACGAGCAAGAATAAAAGCAGTCAGTGAGATACGTCTCTCATCATCTCAAGTTCATAACCTTATTCAATACTGGACTGGCTGATCTTTAGATTCACAAAGTCACCTATACCTCTTTCGACAAGGCATCGCCTACCACTGAAAGAATAATTAGCCATAAATACAACACTTGTGCTGAGTCCGAGACGCAAGACTAGGTGGTTAGCTAGGTTTCACACTTTTTATACCTACTCAGCTGAGGTGCACTCACTTTGCAATTCGATTGAAAACCTCATCCCAATTCAAATTTGCACCGTTGAGGCTAAGCCTCACTTGTGATTTTCCTCACACTCATAGTTACATAAGCGATTTTGCTTATCATCACCTGCAGTCAGATAGTATCTAAGAGCTGTCAGACTTGACAAATTAACGGTTTAGATTCATTCCGACTTGAACTCGCTTAATTTTTTTCAAAGAACCAATTTGTTATAATGTCAGTTAGCACCATCTGATTGAAGGAGGTGCTAACTTTTTCTTTTTTCTATAGTTACGGTCATCTCATGTCCCATAGACAGCGGTGGATTTAGGAGCTGGGGGGGGGGGGGG
>BCLF01000143.1:103818-114357 GCA_001602275.1 Zoysia japonica
GGGGGGTCTAAATTAGTTGGGCTTTCATAAGGAACGAGACCGGGCAGAAGAAATGGTTTGTGATGCTGAATGTATGGTCGTGATTCATAAGGAAAAGTGGGGCGCATAGGTTTGGGTGCGGCGTGTGAAGAAGCCAAACGAGGTCTTTCTCTGATCATTAAGAAAATCGTCCGTTCCAGGATTCACTGAAAGCGAAAGGTAGCACCATACGACTCTAACCAATACTCCAGTACCTCCCACCGACGCATACTTGGGGCTCTCCTAAGATGAGCTTAAATTACTGTTACCGGAGTGAACTTGGTCCACTCTATATAAATATAGATATATATGCACATCGAACTAGCCAATGTAATCGGCGTTTAAGCAAACCCATAACCTCTGCTTGCTGGTCATCGCCGGCGAGTTACCAGCTTTACTCGATGGGAGTCTACCATCCTCACAAGCACAAGGCAGCAGCGTCTCCCAAAGGCATCGGCCATGGCTACTTCGTGCCCAAGCCCGTCTGCGCTTGGCTCGCCTTCGGCTTCCTCGGCTTGGCTCTCCTTCACATCCTCTGCTGCGCTCCGTCCACCAACCAGGAATCGGTGTTCTCGCCACTGATCCAGTACCTCGACGACACTTACTCCTTCGTCTCATCCGAGTACGTGGATGCAACAGATCTCCATGGTTCATCGTCGTCGGTGCGCACTGGTCTTAACTATCTCTGGGTTATGTTTCTGCAGGCCGAAGAACTGCAGCTACTCGGAGGGGAAGTGGGTGTTCGCGCCGGGCCACGCGCGGCGGTACAACGGCACGCTGTGCAACGTGAAGGAGAGCCACGACTGCATCCGCAACGGGCGTTCGGACACGGGCTACCTCGACTGGCGGTGGCAGCCGGCGCGGTGCCGCCTGCCGGCGTTCAACGCCAGGGCGTTCCTCTCGCATGTGCGCGGGAAGCACGTGGCGTTCGTCGGCGACTCGATGGCGCGGAACCAGGTGCAGTCCCTGGTCTGCCTCCTCAGCGCGGCGTACCCGGTGCGCGTCGTGTACCGGGACCGGAACCCGTACAAGTACTACTTCTGGCGGTGGTCCTTCCCGACGCACGACGTGACGGTGTCCTTCTACTGGGCGCCGTTCATCGCCCGGGCCACGGGCAAGGCGAGCAACGACAGCATGCCGCAGCACATGAACTACGTGGACCTCGCTGCGCTGGACGACCGGTGGGCGGCCGACGCCGACTCCATGGACGTCGTGGTGTTCTCCATCGGCCACTGGCTGCTGAACGGCGCCATCTACTACAACGGCACCGAGCTGGTCGGCGCGCACCAGCACCCGGAGCTCAGCAACACCACGGTCCTCGGCTACGCGTTGCCCATGCGGATGGCGTACCGGAAGGCCTTCGAGCGGCTGATGAGCTCCGGCGCGGCCGGGCGGCACCGGAACGTCATGCTCGCCACCTTCTCGCCGGCGCACTTCGAGGGCAACACCCTCACCACGGCGTGCCCGAGGAAGGAGCCGTACAAGGTGGGGGAGAAGCACCTGCGACCCCTCGAGGAGGAGCTCCGGACCATCATGTACGAGGAAGCGGAGGCCGCGGCGCGGAAGAGCGGCGAGGGCGCCGGCGGCGCGACGATGAGCATCGACGTGCTGGACATTACGAAGCTGGCCATCATGCGGCCGGATGGGCACCCCGGCCCGTACATGAACCGCGACCCGTTCGCCAACGGCGTGCAGCCGTGGATGGCGGCGGACTGCCTCCACTTCTGCCTGCCGGGGCCGGTCGACACCTTCAACGAGATACTGCAGCAGATGCTCAGGAAGAAGCGGTGAAGACGCAGAGCTCAGACCCAGAGTGCCGTACGTGTCCCGAGCTAGGTTGCATGCGTGCGTGCAAGATAGTGTTCGATTTCTTGCACGCTTTACCATTTAGGCCTGGCCGTGGATTCATGCTGAGTCCATCTGGACCGCCGGATATCGATCGTACAGCTACTGGTTATTAACGCTGCTCTTTTCGTTTTGTTCCCCATCAAGTACGGAATACTTATTGTTTTGTGCTACTCCTTGGAGAGAACTAGAGAATTACTCGATTGAATTGCTCAAGATCAATATAATTATTACAACATCATTACGAGATGGTTAATGAGAGTACCCTGTTTGCACGTATCTCGGTACAACTAACTCGAGATTGGCGACACATAGTTGACGAAGGACAGTAATTATATAGGAGTAGTGATTAGTATGATTTTCATATGTATACCGAATCTTCTGACTGGTTGAGATTCTTCGAAGAAGCTAGCTAGCTAGACAGAGATCTCTCTCAATATGAGTATTCCACTAACGTAGATCTCCATGTATCTACCAAACCATGTGCTACTATCTTTTAATTTGGTCATAGATTTTGAGGTAAACAGTAAGGCGAAAATTTATGAAACTTAGTGTCACCTTCGGACCCTTTTTCAGTTAAATGAAGTAGTTTTTAAAATGAATGATTAAAAAAAGGGTTCATTTGGTAGAAATAAAGAGGTTCGAAGGTGACCTCTAAAAGTCCACAAATTTAAGCCGCCCTTGGTAAGGAAGCACTTTCTCCTCTGATTCATAGAGGGTTCCCATTTGACTTAAGTTGTACTTATTCACAAGTCAAAGTTTCCAGAACTTTCTCATGGAATAAGTAAAGTCAATATGGCCCATATGATGCGCTGCAGGCCTGCAGCCAGTATACGATTCATGTGATGCATATTCAAAATTTTATACGGTGTAAGATGCTAAGTGCTAGGCAGGATTTTCATCCGAGAAATATTGTACAGATCACACCGTCCAATTGATATTTGTTTACAGAACACTGCGATTTCGAATATTTGTCTTCAAAACATCGCAAAGAATATTTCGAGAATATTTTGTGGTGAAATATCGATCTTACCCCTGGCCTTATCAACGAGTACCACGGCGTCGGTGAGCCCAAGTGCGCGCTGGCCACGGTGGAGCACCTCTGTCGCACGGAGGGTGGCTGTGACGCCATGGTCACACGTTGATAAGGCCAGAGGTAGGATCAATATTTCACTGTAGAATATTCTCGAAATATTTCTTACGGTTTTGAAAACAAATACTCAAAATCGCAATGTCCTGTAGATAAATATCAATTGATCGGTGTGATCTGAACAATACTCCTACCATATATAGACGCTATCCTACATACAAATTCCCCATTTTCCTCCCGTAGCTGAAATAACGTTTGCGCATCCAATTATGTGGAATGGTTTTCCATTTTTCTAAACAAAAAGTGAACCATTGTCGGTGCGGCCGCACCCAGAACTTTAAAAAATTTCAGCGCATCCAGCTCTACGTCCACTACATTTGCACCCCCTCCCCCTTAGCTCATCATTATGCACCTACAAAGCTAAAAATACAAGACCAAGCAACACAAATCACAGTTCTGCACCACCCCTCGATGGGCTCTAGTACCGCCACTGAGACAGCGAGTGTATGCAAACCTTGGTTTTTGATATCATGAGGTTCATATAGTCTAATTAAATACTCGTATATTGTACTCCTCATGTTGAATACACAGTCATGTGTTATTTCTAGTCAAAAACTCATTGTAACCCAAAAGCTCCAAAAGCGCGTCACGTTTTAGCAGTCCTTAGGAAGAACCCCAAACGTCAATAGTTTTGGAACCAGAGGAGTAATTTGCGTGTGTTGTTAAGTTACACATGGTTACTGTTCAGGGAACATTGGTCAGCGTCTAGCTGGATCAGCTCTAGTGATACCGGGCCAGAGATAGCTTGTTTTTGTATAGCGGAGTAGGCTGCTTGCTCTTAATACCCTTGCTAAAATGTGCTTCAATTTTCATAGAGCATCTTCTGCATGCAGATGTAGTAATAACCCTGATTTGATCTACTAATAGAATCTGACCTTAGAATAGATGGTTCCAGAGTAAAAAAAGGCATATTATGGAAACTTAGTTACGCCTGACTGACAGGGACGACCTTGGGAGCATCAACACGTGAAATGGAATTATGGAAGCCGATCCGATCGATCCACTGAGGGAGTACTTGTGCTGCATCAGAAGGTAGCATGCAATTCCAAATCTGCATGCATGATCACTGACCAATCCGAGAGTCTATGGCCGGACGACTTACCAACCAGCATGCGCCGACGAAAACCACCACTTGTTCTTACACACAAGATGACGACGCTTAATTAAGTTATTCACAACAGGTCTGGTCAAGAAGAAGGCCCTATACTGTATCCTTCTGAAGGTTAACACAACTCATCTTCCTATTTGAGCATGTAATTACACAGCACACTGCAGCTTGCAAATGGCCGTTGTATAACCCCATACCAAGACCGATTCAGTACTGTTCCGGTTATCTTCTACCTTGAGATGGGAGAGTGGTGCCAGGCACTGGATCCCATTCAGAGGCCCGTGAGAATCAAGCATGGCTATTTCATGTCAAAACCGGTATACTCGTGGCTCGCGTGCGGCTTCCTCTCCTTGGCCCTCGTCCACTTCATATGCTGCTCCTCCGCCGGCACTCAGCAAGCGGTGCTATCTCCTCTCCTCCAGTACATCAACAGCACTTACTCCGTCGTCTCATCGGTGTACGTAATGAATCTTATATAAGCGCGTGCTCGATTACTTAGCAGCTTCGTTCTTCGTCTTGCCAGTGGACACATGCCGTACGTCTGATCGAGGCGCTGCTGATTTATTCGGTGCATGCAGGCCAGGATCAGGCGGCGGCGGCAGGAGCTGCAACTACTCGGAAGGGCAGTGGGTGTTCGCGCCGGGCCACGCGCGGCGGTACAACGGCACGCTGTGCAACGTGAAGGAGAGCCACGACTGCGTCCGCAACGGCCGGCCGGACACGGGCTACCTCGACTGGCGGTGGCAGCCGGCAGCGGGGTGCCCCCTGCCGGCGTTCGACGCGAGGTCGTTCCTCTCGGCGGTGCGCGGGAAGCACGTGGCCTTCATCGGGGACTCGATGGCGCGGAACCAAGCGCAGTCGCTCGTCTGCCTCCTCAGCGCCGAGTTCGCGTACCGGCTCCTGGACCGGGACCGCGACGACGACGACGACCCTCGCAAGCACAGTTTCTGGCGCTACGCGTTCCCGGCGCACGACGTGACGGTCTCCTTCTACTGGTACCCGTTCCTCGTTAGGGCCACGGGCAAGGCCGAGGACGAGCCCCTCTGTTACAATCACGTGCACCTCGACGAGCCTGGCGAGCGGTGGGCGGCCGACGCCGACGCGATCGACGTCGCGGTGCTCTCCGCCAGCCACTGGTTGCTGAACGGCGGGGTCTACTACAACGGCAGCGAGGTGGTCGGCGCGCATAACGTGCCGGAGCTCAACCACACCGGCGCCGGCAACGCGTGGCCGATGCGGGTGGTGCATCGGACGGTGATCGATCGGTTGAGCGTTGGCCGGCGCCTGCCGCGGACGGTTGTGCTCGCCACCTTCTCGCCGTCGCACTTCGAGAGTGAGTCGATCTACAGTCCCGCTGCTTGCGCGAGGAAGGAGCCGTACAAGGCTCGGGAGAGGGAGCTGGGGTGGGTCGATAAGGAAGTGAGGGACATCGTCTACGACGAGGCGGAGGCCGCGAAGGCACGGATCGAGGGTGAGGACGGAGCGGTGAGGATCGAAGTGCTGGACGTGACGAAGCTGGCGGCTATGCGACCGGACGGGCACCCCGGCCCCTACATGCATCGCGATCCGTTCGCGCACGGTGCGCCCGAGAAGGTTGGGTCCGACTGCCTCCATTTCTGCTTGCCGGGGCCTGTCGACACCTTTAATGAGATTTTGCTGCAGGTCTTGAGGAAAAGGCGTTAGCTAGATCAATTCCGCTTTGTGCACGTATAACATATCGAGTATCTTCTCTATAGTTCTGTCAAAAGACGTGTCTTCATCCTCAGTACTTACCGAGACATGACATATTATAAGGTACTTACTACTACCATGGTAATTGTGAAGGCCTCCACTTACATTGATACGCCTAGTTGATAGATTACAACTGTGCGTGTTGTTGGGTTTCATATCAGAGTTGAATGGTTTATATTGTATGGATGTGGTACCGCAAGCGGTAGATTGCACAAATTCATATTTTGACCATGTCTATCAGAGCTGAATAGTTTATATTTTATTGGATGTGGTACCAAAAGATGTAGTATTTTAATTTGCTCAAATTCAAATTTTGATGATTCACATTAATATAATTGTGACAGAACTAACCAAATTATAAGTCAATCTGAAGTCCTCAATTTTTCTCAAATTGTAAGTCAACCTTGCTTTCCGATACACTTACTCTTCCAAATAATTCTTTATCTCTAGTTCTCTCCTCGTTCTCAGTGCATACCTTTTTACCACTCTCCAACTTAAAATGTGAAGGAGGGAATACCATTCACATTATGTATTTTGATTACAGGGTATTAAAAAATCACTGGTTGAACGTCTTACGACCAATCAGTTAACAACCAAATGTTCTACCATTGAGCTACTGAGTAAGATATTATTAATATTTTCCTATATAGTAAAAAAATGTTTGAAAGAAATTCATAGTCAAAAGTAGAAAAGTATAACATATGCCTTAAAAAGTAATAATGGTCAAATTTACTTTTAAAGATCTCAAGCCAGGGCTACGTACCTTCCGATAATCTCATGCAAGGGTGACAGCAAAGAAAAGGCTAATTTTATTCAAATCTCTACCCTGAATTAAATGCTAGTCAACGATGTTGGGCATGGAGATCTGCGGCAAACTTTCCAAGAATCTCAGTCTCGATTTCTGGATCAAATAATCGTCGCAAATGGAGCAAGTCCTCGATCCGAATGCATGCATGCAAAGAAGATAGTACTACTATTACTATACCACAATCAAATCCAAGTGCAAAATTTTGTCGCCCGGCCCAAGAGTTTTCCAAGCGCGAGTATACATAAAAATTTTAAGAAATGAAAAAAAAAGGTTACAATAGCTTGTAGTCGCACGAATCTAATGTACTACTACTAAAATCTCACCGCCTCTTGAGCATCTGCAGCAAGACCTCGTTGAACGTGTCGACCGGCCCCGGCAGACAGAAGTGTAGGCAGTCCGAGTTGAGCTTCTCCGGCACGCCGTTGGCGAACGGGTCGCGGTGCATGTACACGCTGGGGTGCCCGTCCGGCCGCATCGCCACCAGCGTCGTCACGTCGAGCACCTCGATCCTGGCGGCGCCGCCATCACCGGCCACCTTCTCTTCGCCGCCTTCGCCTCGTCGTAGACGATGTCCCTCACCTCCTTGTATATCCACTCCAGCTCCTTCTCCCCCTTCTTGTACGGCTCCATCTTCGTGCAAGCCGTTGGGCTATCGACGGGGCGGCCTTCGAAGTGCGACGGGGAGAAGCTGGCCAGAACCACCGTCCGCGGACGTCGGCCGGAGCTCAGCCGCTCGACCGCCTTCCGGTACACCAACCGGAGCGGCCGCGCGTAGCCGATGCTGGTGTGGTTGAGCTCCGGCGCGTTGTGCGCGCCGACCACCTCGCTGCCGTTGTAGTAGACGGCGCCGTTCAGCAGCCAGTGGCCGGCGGCGAGCACCACGACGTCCATGGTCTCGGCGTCGGCGGCCCACCGGTCGCCGGGCTCGTCGAGGTGCACGTAGTTGTAGCGGACCCTGTCGTCCTCCGGCTTGCCGTTGGCCCGGACGAGGAACGGCGCCCAGTAGTACGACACCGTCACGCCGTGCGACGGGAACACGTACCGCCAGAAGTTGTGCTTGTTGGGGCCGGTGTCCCGCCGCACGAGGCGGTATGGGTAGGCCGCGGTGAGCAGGCAGATGAGCGACTGCGCCTGGTTCCGCGCCATCGAGTCGCCGATCAGCGCCACGTGCTTCCCGCGGGTCGCCGAGAGGAACGCCTGCGCGTCGAACGCCGGCAACGCGCACCCGTCCGGCTGCCACCGCCAGTCGAGGTAGCCCGTGTCCGGCCGCCCGTTGCGCAGGCAGTTGTGGCTCTCCTTCACGTTGCACAGCGTGCCGTTGCACCGCCGCGCGTAGCCCGGCACGAACACCCACTTCCCCTCCGAGTAGCTGCAGTTCCTCCCTTCTACGGGCCTGCGAACAACGACGAAGACAAAACCGCATGAGATCGATGATATATGAAACGTAGAAGATACTCGATGGCGTTTAGCAATCGTTGCTTACACTGACGAGACGAAGGAGTAGGTGTTGTTGATGTACTGGAGCACGGGGGCGAGCACGGCTTGCTGAGTTCCAGCCGGAGAGCAGCAGAGAATGTCGAGGGCGGCCAAGGCGAGGAAGGCGGAGACGAGCCAAGGGCCGGCGCGCCTGGAGACGAAGTAGCCACGGTTCGTGCTCGATGGCTTCTGGCTGTTGGTGGTGTTACCCAATGGCTGTTACGACCCCATCTCTCTCACCGGCTTCCGAAGCGGGAAGCAAGACACCACGGTTATGGCTGCTTGCTTAGCTTGAGGAGACGCATGGGTTAATATTGGAAACAGGGTCAGCACCTTCCATATGTGCGGTTATTTAACGAGTAAATTCAGAAAATTCTTTCTCAACATATATATTACATACTCTCTCTGTTTTTTAATTAATGTCGCTGTTAAATTTAACTTTGACCCATATATCTTATTCAAAAATTTTTGATAAAATTTATATAATTTAGTATAATTTGATTTATTATTAGAGTTATTTGAATCACAACTTAAAAATTTATATATTCGAAACAATTTTTTTGAATAAGACGAATGGTCAAAGTTGAATGTAAAAGTCAACGGCGAGATCAATTTGATCGTACGTGATCTAATTAATAGTGATATATATGATGAGAAGACTGTCAGAGCTTGGTTGGTTGGTGTCTAATTTTACTACACCGAACCCTAACAAATGTAGCTGGGCACAAAAAAATGTGCTAATAAATTATTAGCCACAATTGTGGTAAAGTTTGGCAAAAAAAATTGAGAGTATGAGCGACAGTGCTAAAAATGTATGACTTACCGTGGCTGTGACAGTAAACCAAACAGTTGCCTAATATTTTGTGATATGACTATGCTTAGATATGGTAAAGTTGGGTAACAAACCTCATGCTCCTCCTTCTGCGGCCTCCCAGCCTAGCTTCTCCGCCCTAAGATTCTAAATTTTTAACCAGGCAACGACCGAGGTGGTCTGACTAGCTACGAAATTAAGGTTACCGTAGATTAATCTTACCGAGGTCAACAGATGCACACAATGTCGTTGCAATTGCGTTATCACAAGGATACCATTTCCAAGTCAAGCATAACCGTATGATAGTTCAAGTGGCAGTAGTGGAACGTGCCTCTGTATTTCCACCACCAGATGCTACCGTTGCCCATGTGTTTTTCCCCAGCCATCTTCACAATTTCATGCCATGACAACTACACATGTTCACCGAAAAATACATTAGCATGACCAATAATGAGGCAAATAATCAGTTAGAGAATATGTTAGTAAAAAATTTACCCTTATTCTCACATACAAGCTGTATTTTTATAGACAATATTGTAGCTCACCAATTAAAATAATATCAACTGTCCTACCCTATAAAAATAATCATGAAAATTATCTATAACTTTATTTCAAACGTAGAATTAAACATGACTTTTTGTGGACAAACAATAAAAAGGAAAACTTTACATTAATGTGAGGTAAACTGTAAAATTAAAATTTCCAATTGGTAAAATGAACCTACATAAAGATGAAAATGGATACCCATTATCTGCATGCCCGTGAATACTGGACCTCATAAATGTGGATATGAAACGCATTCATCACCCGCGGGTGTGGATGAGGATTCTGTTAAGAATAATCTTTATTATGGATCCACGGGGATCTATTCGCATACCCGTTCCTAAGAAAAAAAACGTGAGAAGATGTTTGTATAACCATTCCCCTTTCTAGTTTCTTAGAGACAAGGCGCATGAACACTGTGACACTCTCAAAATTTATAACAAAGTAAAACCCTCCTAAGGACTTTCTAGTGGAAAAACTTTTCTTTCTCTTTTTAAAAGGAAAATTCACATTAAGATGAAATACTATAGATATTAGAAATTTCTAATTTTAAAATAAATGTGTCAAGTGTATGACTCTTTTGAATTTGATTATTCGAATTATTTTGAATTTATCAGAATCTTTTCAAATTGGTTCACATCTTAATTTTTAAAGTTTTCCCGCCATGTTTCTTGGGCCAACTTCCTCCTTTTACCCCTGCACCGGCCCACCTAGCTCCAGCCCATTAGGCAAAAAAAAAAACCTCTCCCCTACCCCTTCACCTACCTCACGCCAGCGCCGCCAGGACGCGCGTGCGCGCCAAAAAACCGCCGGCCATCGGCCTCCTCCTGTCGCATCGCCACGCCGCCTGCCCCGACGTGACACCTCACGCCACCGGCGAGGTCAACCGCCGGCTTAACTCCCCGCCGCCTCTTAAATGTGCCGCACGCGCGGACCAAGCCGCCGCCACCGCCTAAGGACCGGTCTCCGGCAAGGGACCGCTGGGCAACTCCCTGCACCGGCCACCGCACGCGTGCGCGTGCGTCCTGCAGCCGGAACAGCCGTCGGCG
>BCLF01000143.1:127282-142908 GCA_001602275.1 Zoysia japonica
GTGGGTGTAGGTGCCCGTGTTTTGGAAAGTGTCTGGTTGAGATATTGGAGGCCTATCCAGTTAAAATTTGAGAACTAACGGGAATAGTCAATTCTCCCGCAGGGCCACCCCTAAAATACTGACTAGTGTAGGACTACTAGCTCCCCTGTTTTGGAAACTCGGTAGTTTCCCTTGCATAAAATTGGCTTTCGCTAAATAAAAACCCTAGCCTATCCTTGATGGCCATTTGCATGAATATAACTCCTCCGGGTTAGAACTTATTGAGTACTTTTGTACTCACCCTTGCCGCAATCGTCTAGCGCAAGAAGAAGAGGATGCCCCGCTTGAAGGCGACGAGTAGAACTCGTTCTGCGCGCAAGTTGCCTGTGGCGTAGCTTTTGGTCTCATGCTTTCGCTATTTATGTAATGATTGTCCGAGGATGTTTCGCACTCCTCGAAGGCTTGTAATGTAAGACTTGAATATATAAGTTAAGTATTTGGGACAATATATGTAATATTATGATATGTGCTATGTGTCCACGATGTTTCGTGCGTACCAACTACTGATTCAGGGATTGGTACAGAATACATGATAATACCTCAAAAATGAGGTATTACAAACACGGATATAGGTAGAGCTTCGAGTCTCTTTCTCATTTCTTATCACCACCTATGAGTACAAAGGATTTCAATATATAAGGGTTTAGAAGTAACCTTCAAGGCCTTTGGTATAACCACCATGACTCTCGGTATAAGCCCACAATCTATTTGTTTCCCACTAAGGAATTCTTAACATATTCGATCTCAAATCCATAGACAAAAAGTTGGCAGGCAAGAAAAACTCATGCACGTACCCAATATCAGCTTTCCGCTCCTGACATAGGGGTTCCAAATTAACACTGTCTATAAGTAATTAAAGCTAAAGCTCTAGGGCGCCCCCTCCCCCCCTTTCTCTCTCCATTCTACCATGAGTACTCATGAATAAAAGCAAGGTCCAGACTTTGTTGACTTTCCAAACGGTGGGATGAGGGCAAACCCACGTCTGTACGGACATGAATAAAACCCTCCGTTTGACTTGTTGAATTTCCCGCCCGTTGATGATCACAGCATGATCACAATGTATTATCAGTCAGGAAAAGCACCATCAGGCATGCGAAGCGAAGAACTAGAACCGTCCGATGAACAAAATCGACGGTATTAGAGTCACTTATTATGGACTAGCATGAAGATTAAGATAAATATGACGTCATTGATATCATTTTAAAATATGACTCCAATGACACAATATTGATCATGAAGCAATTTCGGCTTCGTCAATGATACAGAACCAAACACTGGGTCCATCTTGCTGCATAACTTGCTTTTTGGCAGAAAAGCAAGTTGTAAAATTATTCCTTCTTGCTGCATGGAGAATAAAATAGTTGCCTTGGCATCTAGTTATTCGACCTTACAAGTGCCAAAGAATTATGGACGGGGATCAGAGGGTGAGGACATGGAGCCACGGAGGATAACGGAGAGGGATGAAAAAAAAAGCTCTGATTATTAATTAGTCGTTGCACGTCAGGTGAGGATTAATTTAATATGTTTTTCATTTTTTGAGAATTAAGTCTCAAAAGCCTTTCTATATATGATGTAGCTTAACACTTTTTGGGTACAAAAAAATGACCAATGCGCATGCAAAGGCAATGGCTCCTGCATGAAGCTTGGACCTAAAAAAACTTGAACATAGGTTTTGGGCAAGGAATCTTATCCGTTGTGACGATCTTTAGTAAAGGATATGGTTCGGCTATCCATCAGGTTTTGAAAAATCGTAAACAGTCCAGTTTTGAACACTGCCAAAAAATAAGCGATTTAGCCATAAACTAGTCTAACACTTTTTTTTGCTACACTACACAGGTTCACTTTTTGGAGAAAACGAAATAGTTTTCTAACAAGCCGGATCGGTTTACTGGTTTTCGTGTGACAGTTTTTGAAACCATGCATGCGAGCATCTGACTGATGCGGCGGTACGTTAAAAAGGTACGTTGGTACAGCATGGCAAAGTGCCTCGCTTGTTATGATAGGATACCTTGCTTGTAGTTCGTTCACAAGCATGGTATACATTCATTTATCCCCTTCGTTCTTTTATTAATGTCACCGTTGATTTTTAAATTCAACTTTAATCATTCGTTTTATTTAAAAATTTTATTCAAATGTGTAAAATTTTAAGTTGTGATTCAAATAAATCTAATGATAAATCAAATTATATCAAAATTTATCAATTTTTTGAATAAAAAAATAGTCAAAGTTGAATTTAAAAATCAATCGCGACATCGATAAAAAAACGAAAGGAGTATTTATGTACGTATATCGCAAAGCAGATATACATTCGTGACGGAATGTGAAGAGCCCATCAGATATATTGATGATAAAAAGATTCGTGGTACTGCCGCGCAAATTCAAAGTATTGTAAAGATACTCTAGACTTATGCTATCTTTTCCACATATAGTTACTTTTATTGAAGTGGTGAAGGCTGATGTTTTTCTTTAGTAGTTTTTTAAACATTGTAAACAGCGTTAATAGTTTTTTTGGATTACTCGAGACTGATGCTTATTGTGTACTCCTACGCAAATTTTGAAGAGAACGAAGTGAGTTGAGTTGGGGAGGCATTAGTGCCAAGGTTATATATAGACAAGCACTGATGCCAAAGTGTTGAGTGTTCTTGGCGCCATGGCCGCTCATATGCGTACTGCAGATGCTACCGGGCTTTCTCCCCTTTCTGAGCGAGAAATCGTGGTCGCTATGGAGGACAGAATGCACAAGACAACCGACAGGATCGATAGCCATGTCAAGATGATCCAGACCAGGATCCATAGGTTCCCTCGAGGCCTGCGAGGGATCGGCGGCGAGGACGACCGTTACGTGGTGCCGAGCATGGTGGCTATCGGCCCATACCACCATGACCTGCCTCACTTGCAGGAGATGGAGGAGGTCAAGCACGCCGCTGCCCACCACTTCTGCACGGACGTCGCCCGCCGCTCGACGAAGGATGTGTACAAGAGGATCCTCTCCATCGCCGACGAAGCTCGCCGCTGCTACACCTCCGACGTGGCCGTGCCGCGCCTGGAGGAGTTCGCGGCCATGATGTTCCTGGATGGCTGCTTCCTGCTGCAGTACATGGCCAACAGCAACTCGCCGGTGTTCGCGGGATGCAGCTTGTCTTCCGGGCCTGCCATCCTCAAGGACATGATGCTCCTCGAGAACCAGATCCCATGGGTGGTGCTCGAGACCCTTGCAGAGCTTATGCGTCGGCCCGTGGATGTGCACGGGTTCATCGCCGAGATGGGGGAGAAATTCTTTCCCAAGAAGGTTCCCTGGTGGAAATGTCGACGCACTGCTGCCGAAACAGAGGCTGCGGCTGAAAATAGGTACAGAGAATACAAGCCGCCGCATCTGCTTGGCCTCCTCCGGATCAGCCAGATAAACACAATGCCTGTCGCCGAGTACGAGTACCGCGCGGGCAGCTCGTCGCTGCTGTCCAGCAACGCGGTGGAGCTCGCGCAGATCGGCATCAGGCTGACGCCCAGCACGGCCACGTGGTTCGGCGACATGAGAGTCGAGAGGAAGCTCGTCCTCGGCGAGCTCTCCCTGTCGCCGCTGTTCCTGAACGACGTCACCGCCTGCTGGCTCGTCAACATGGCGGCGCTGGAGGCGAGCACCGCCGCGAGCTGGGACAAGGACGGCTTCGTCGTGAGCTCGTACCTGTCCGTGGTCTCCATGCTCATGGACAGGGAGGAAGACGTGCACCAGCTCCGAGGCAAGGGCGTGCTGCGGAGCTTCTTCAGCAACACGCAAACGCTGGCGTTCTTCAAGGACCTCGGCCGGCACCTCCGCCTGGGCGGCCGCTACGTCGTCGTCCTGGAGCAGATCGAGGCGTACAAGCGCAACAGGGCGCCGGTCATCGCCATCCATAGGTTCCTGTACCAGAACTCCAAGATCATCGCCGCGGTCTTATCCATCGCGGGTGTGATGATCGGTATCTTTAAGGCACTTCTTGCAATCAAAGACTAGCTGCCTTGCTTTGCTCCTTGCCTTATTGTAGTACTTTCGATCAGCTTTTCAAAAATTCAACAGTGTGAAATTATACTATGTCCCAGCCTCCATTTGGTAGGTGGTTTTTCAAATGCTTGTTATTTCCTACTTTGATTGTTAGGTTTATTAAAAAGTATTTTTATATTAGACAGATTTTAAAATAGACCCAAATGAATATGGACCATTCCTTTACATTAATCTCGAAGCTTAAATTATTTTTTTAGAGGTAAAAGTTTTTTAATAGTTATTAATTGCTAAATAATTCAATATGAAAAGTTATTAGTGAATTTTGGCAGGTGATGGTAATCAGAGGCATGTTTTCTTATATAAATCAACGGTTGAGATCAAATTCATGTCTTACCTTTTAAGAGGTGAAATAACATCACTTGGTCTATTTTAAAAGAGCTCTTATATTATAACAGAAATCACATTAGAAATGGTAAGAATTCATCTAAATAACCAGATACTCCCTCCGTTTTTAAATTGATGTCACCGTTGACTTTTACAATCAACTTTGACTATTTGTTTTATTCAAAAATTTTGCTCGAATGTATAAAATTTTAAGTTGTGATTCAAATAACTGTAATGATAATTTAAATTATATCTAAATATATGAAGTTTATCAAAAAAAAATTGAATAAAACGAATGGTCAAAGTTGAATTTAAAAATCAACGATGACATCAATTAAAAAACAGAGTGAGTATATTTTACAGCACGACACAACAACAGCAAATAGAGAATCAGCCACCTCAAACTGTACCGGTATATCTCAATGTCACAAACTATACATCCAGATCCAATGACCGTGATTCTCCTCCAGTCTATGCAAGAAAAGTGAACGCGCGTTCGCAAGAATTGAAGCGAAGCTCACAAAAAGGGCAGGATGCAAGTACTGTTACTCAGGATTGTGTTCAGCTTTCTAGCTCATTATGAGCTAATCATATATGAACAAATTTAAATACCCAGTAATATACCTCCTAGAGGCTAGAAGTCAACTGCTAAAGATACATAATATACACATTACAAGAACAAGTGCAAAAGCGCAACGAGCACTTTGAAATTTAGGGGCTACGTGAGATATTATCGAGTGTAGACCAAGGTGCATAGGTCATCATCAACGAAGGAATTCGATCACTTGAAGCACCCTAGTCTCCTGGTATGCATGATACGGCTGCAACTGCAACAACGAAAAAGAAAAATGTTATTGTACTCTGTACAAAGTTACATGAAAGTGTGTAGTATTTTTATTTTGACTTGGAGAGTAGTTCCGCAAAAATGCAAGTTCGCATCCCGCAAACAATTTCAAGATATGACTACTAATGAAACAAAGAGACATTTGTACAATAATATGAGCACATTTTGAGGAGTGTAAAGGAGAAATTTCCTGATTTTTTTTCTTTTGACAGCTTATTGCAAACTGACAGTTCAGTTGGATGCAAAGCTAGAATATTAATGTATATTCTCTTTTCTAAAAAAAAAAGTTGCCCTGTATACAAAGGCCCACAATTTGCCCGCCGATGGAAGCTTAACATCCATAGAACCACGAGTTAATTCTACATAGCAAAAATGACCTCACAAGCACTGTCTCGAGTACATGCTGAATTCAGGATGTGCTCGAGACAGTGCTTGTGAGATCATTTTTGCTATGTAGAATTATGCATAATAGAAGTTTTGCATTGGGAAAATAACAAGTGTGTGCTGTATTTAAAAACAGTTGCTATCTTGGGTCAAACATATACTGAGAAGTTCTACTCACAATATTGAACATCCTCGCCGTGCTTTCTTCTTCTTCCTTTCCCTCTGCTTTGTGGCAGGCTTGATTACCACCTTGATTGCAGCATCAAACACAGCTTTCACGTTCTACAAAATAGAAAAATAATTTGATGTCAACAAATGCATCCACTATACAGCAATAATGGTAAAAAAAAAGCAATTCTTCAGAGACTGAAAAAAGGTACAAAATACCATCAGGAAGTGCATAAGAGAAATTGACCTGCTGAGTTTTTGAGCTGCACTCGATATAACAGGTGGCGCCGATTTGCTTGTGCAGTTCCTCCCCCTGAAAGGTGAGTTGGAAAGGAAAGCACAGAACTGTAAGTAGACATGGACAATTCAGTAACTATAACTCATCCGTTTTCATTAAAAAAAAAAAGAAATTCAGTGTATGTACAAAAATTAATTAAGACCTGTGCTGTAGTGACAGGTACTGCACCAGGATGGTCAAGCAGGTACTGCTTATCTTCACGAAGATCTGTATACAATGTTATACGATAAGGAGTGTAATAACAAATGTGAAACAGGGCACATCGCACAATGAAGATGTGGACAAAAAATTCACTATTACTATTGTCATGTATACTTAAATACTATGCTGGAATTTGACAATACAAAGTAGTTATTTTATCCTAGATGATACAAACATGGAACCAAGCAGTAGTATCACTCTCTTATTCAATGAAGACCCTCTACTGGAAATCTGAAACTTGAAAAGATGAAGCTATACTTCCAACAAAGACCGCTATAGGGTACAAAAATAAAGTAGGTCAGCTATATATGAAGAAAATGATGTATACCAAACGAATTATTTGCTGGAAAGGATATGGTGCAGGACCACAAAACAGAGCAGTTAGCCGATGATTTATTGGAGACGGTGACGAATGTAATTCCCAGATATGTGTATTGATTATTGCATCAACATAATATTCTTACTAAACTGAGTGTTCCATATGTTTTCGAATGATTGATTAATAAACAGTATAATATTTCTGTCAGCATTCATTATCTTTACTAGAGAATGAAACGAAGACTCCAGGAGCAGGTTCCTCAAAACTCTTGCCTAAGTCTAGTTTTGTCCTTCTTTGTTACTTCTTTTCCTGAGCATTTTAAACACGAACCAAATGCAAAAATTGAGAACAAACTACAAATCAGCCCATAAAAATGACCAATGCCTGGTCAAACTAAAAGCTAACAGCGTCCTAAAAAAGGACAAATACAGACCGGTCAAAAAGAAAAAGGGCAAATACAGATATGTCCTAAACACCAGCCAAGGTGTTAGAGCAGGATGTGCGTCCCAAGTCCCACCAATCTCAGTATCTGACAAATAAAGATGCAACTAATAGTAGGAAGCATGCTTACTGTTATACTACGACTCACCCGATTTTGTCCCAGCCAGCACAATGGGCACGCCGGGAGCGTAATGCTGAAGTTCCGGTCGCCACTGAAAAGAGAACATGGAACGTTACTAAAATACAAAATGAAAATGAGGATGTGCATCTATACTTCATCTGGAACAAGTAACAGATAGGTTATGAACAGCGATTGAATTTTTGAACCCTTGACTCTAATCTGCAATAGGAAACGAACCTTCTTCATAACGTTCTCGTAGCTAGCCCGGCTGACAAGCGAGAAGGCGAGCACGAACACATCAGCTCCGCGGTAGCTCAGTGGCCTCAATCTGTTGTAGTCTTCCTGCCCTGCAGACGTCCAGAGTCTCAAAATCACCAAGAGTAATCAAAGATCATAAACAAAGAAGTAAACAGAGTCTCTGAAAATACCTGCAGTGTCCCAGAGGCCCAAGTTCACAGTGGTGCCGTCGACCACCACGTTTGCGCTGAAATTGTCGAACACAGTGGGTATGTAATCCTGCGACACGACAGCACCAAGCAGAAGGTAATTTGCAAGTTGAAATTGTAGTGTAGGAATAGAGGTTTTGTTAGGCTTCAAAGATACAAATATCCTGTTCTTGTCTCTGAAAATACTAGAAAACGGTTTCTAAGAACTATGGAGCGCGAATCCAAGACGAAATCGAGCAAAGAAGCAGGATTGGGGAGCTTTCAAACACCCAAAGATCCAAAGAAACCCAGCATCGTAACCATAAGAAATGGACGGGAACAGATGGATAAGGAGCATTTTACAGTGGGGAACTTGTTGCTGGTGTAGCAGATGAGCATGCAGGTCTTGCCCACGGCGCCGTCCCCGACCGTGACGCACTTGATGAACCGGGATGCGCTGGACGCCATGGCCGAGCGGGAGGGCTTCTGGCGAGCAAGCAGACGAATGCACGGGACGCGGTGTGAGGAGCGTGTTCTCGCTCTTGTGATGTTTGGTGCCGCTGTGGCTTCTTGATGAAGCGAAGGTCGGACAGAGTGAGGGAGGAGGGAAGAGAGATGGGATGGGTCACATGCTTTGCTTGCTTCCTCTCTCTATATCTGCCTTCTCTGACGTCTCGGACTGACCATTCCCACTGCTCCATGCTAGAGTGCCATCACAGTCGCCTTTTTATCTTGCTGTCCTGGTGTTGCCTCTGTTTCAGTGTTCAGACAATGGCCTACTAAGGATCTGATCCTCTCCAGTTCACAGAGTCGGGGTCCAACTTATTAACCTGGGACTAAGAACTGTTTAAGCTGTTTGACTCGGGACGGTCTACTATGCTTTTTGGCCATTTGATGGTGTGAGAATCTGAAACCCGTGACGGCTGCGATTGAGTGAATTCAGTTGATACCATGTCCCTTTCTTTCAGCTCAGATCACATTTTGGAGGATGGAGTTTTCCACCCTATGGTACTCATAAATTCCAAGAAGATACAAGTGCACATACTTTTTGGGCGTCTAGGGTTCAAATAGTGGCAATCCTTTCTGCTCAATGATCATTTCTCGCCAGGCATTCCGTTTATGAGCTTGACGGTGGTGCTATAATGGTTGAGATCCTCAGAGGCAGACTTGCTTCATGAGGACTGATGATACTTTATGACACTTATCCCGCAGCCCGCCTGGAACGCCAGATGACAATTATCCCAGCTCTTTTAGCATATTAGCGCTCAACTATATGACACAGTGGCCGCATGCATGGCATCGGCAGCGGCACTGCATCGTGGGCGGCGGTGCGCGTATCGGCGTATGGCAGCTTCACGTGGCGGCCGGCGGCGCTGCGCGCGGGCCTCACGCCGCGTGTGGCGAGGCGACGCGCGAGCACGGACGCGCACCCAGGCGTGTCGTGCGCCGTCCTGTCCTGAAGTCCTGCCCATCACCAGGCGTCCTGGCGTGGCGCGGCGCGGCGCCAGTGCCGTGCTGGTGGTGTAAGTAATAACAGTGGGTGCACGGTGCACCTGCATCTCTGGAGCTTGCTCTGCGTCGACAATCCCTGCCTGTGCTCACGCCAAGCCAAGAAGATGATGTTTTCGGCCATAATCCAGATTGTTACAGCACACTGCGAAGCCCTGCCGGCTCTAACTCACATAACGCAAGCGTTTTTCTATCCCTAACACATCGTGCCAGATCGAGCTGGAGGATCGGCCAATGCCCAATGATGGAGCACACAGGAAGCCTACGTAGAGACCAAGCATTGCTCTACCGGTCAGCAATTTGTACAAAATTTGGAGCGAACGCGACTGGAAGGAAAGGGATGGGAATCGCGCGGCGCAGAGACGCACAAGCGTGGTGGATTTGCTTCCGAACGAAGCGATACATGGAGCGCGCGAGGAAAAGTTCGGCAAAAGAGACGTGTCGAGGGGTCGAAGCAAATCCCCGCTTTCCCTTCAGCTCGAAGCCAGGCTCTCTCGCAGCAAATGGACATGGCAACAACTGAGGACAAGGAATCGATAGCTCGACAGGATACGTCACATCAATGCAAACAAAAATGTTGGTGGCAAAGGCGCTTCAAGATACGCTTTTGCCGAGGGGAAAACTTTTAAGTACTTCACACAACATGTAAATGATGATACGGGAGAGTATGGTCATTCGATCAAGCAGACGACTTAAGTATCGCCAAACCAAACAAGTCAAATGGGAATTTGCATCGTTACTCAGTATGACTGTTTTCTGATGTGGATTTCAATAAACAAAATACGTGCAAAACTTAGTATTTTTATCCATCCTACCGTTTCCCAATAGCTCCACGTGCTATCCAATCTAATCAATCTATCATACCATTTTCTTTGGTGTAGCCAGGCTGCATTCCCCTCTTCAAAATCCAGAACACCAGTAGCACTGGAATTCCTGCAGCGCCTCACATAGAATGCGAGCTGTATTGATCAAGTACGTCCCAGTCCCAGCTCCGACATAACAGCATCTATCTTGCCGTCTTCAGGTCTTCAGATCTTCTGACATGGATGAAGGTATGCAATGTGTTGTCAAAATGTCCTGAGTTGCATTCTTTGCCTTTTTTGTCTCCAGGACAACAACCTGCCAGATGATAAACATAAGCATTAAACGAAAGGATGGCATATTCCAGTATAAAAACAGGGGAACAAGAAAAAGGGCACCAAGCTTTTGTTTGCGTGCTAGATACCTGATCATATTCCAAATCAAATTTCACGAACTCCTCATTGCACTGTTCCACCATGGTTGCTAGGTGCTTCAGGTTTTTAACTGGTGTGCCATTGAAGGAAAGAACCTATATACGCGCGCACACAAAAAAGAAGAAGAGAAAACCATATTACAAATATAAAAGTGCCCCAAAAATCAAACAATAACCTCATAAAATTAGTTATTATTACCTGAATATTGACAATCTCTTCGTAACCTATATTTATATCTGCCACAAGCACCTGAAAGTTACATCAGAAAACCAAGTAAGCACCCGATGCAACAGAAGCTCCAATGGAAAACGACATGGACAAGCTAGAACATTGTAAATGAAAGTTTTGAGACGAGACCTGCGACACCACAACAAGCTGTTCATCAGGTGACTGGGCCATTGCATGTAAGTGCTTGTCCAACAACTTGACTGGGGCATCATATTCATAGTCTTTGCCATACTGCCAGACAGCACTGTAGTTAGTCATGGATTTAAAAAATTTAAACAACGACACTGAGACAATTTGCACAGGACATTGCAAAAGTAAAAACAAAATCCTGGGAAATAGTGAAGAATTTTGGTGACGTACATATGCCCAGCCCACAAACAGATTTTGTCAACATTTTAACTATATTTGAATATAGCCAAATCATATATAAGGAACAAACCTCTAGAGCATAACTGACCAATAATTTAAATGATTATAGATGGCCATTGGCAGTCAGTGAAACTGAAATCACTTTTAAAAACTGAGGAAAGAATGCACATGATACATGGACTCAACACAGCCATCAAGGATTTCAACAAAATCATAACGAGCATGCAGTTCTGAACATAACATCTGACAGCCAAATAAGAATTTACTATCTTAAACGTTATCTCATACCTAACTGAAAGACATGACAAAAACATACCTCAGATCGAAGATATGGAACAGATACAGCAGTAAAAACAAAGCCAGCTACAATGTAATATGATGGTGGTCTTCCTTTTATATGAGCTGGAATAAGTCTTTTGTGGGTCGCCAACTTTATGTTGAATTCACGGATTTTTGAATTGCGTAGAACTTTCACACGTGCCTTCTCGCCAGTGTACTTCTGAGAAACAAGGTAGCTGAAGCCAATTCGCTCTCCATGCCTAAAAGGAACTGGATGGCCAAGACGTGAGAAAGAGCAAGAAGCAATCATGTACACAGCTTCCCTCTTAATAATAATTCCAACTGGAAAACATACGGTAAATTTAAACTGGATGTGTATATTAACATACAATGTCTAAGATGTTAACATCTCTTCTCAAGAGAGATGTTAATCTTCCTTATCCCATGCTATAGCTGTAGTATTTAGGTCTCCAAGACTAGGACATAATGATGTAAAAACTATAACAAATAAATGCACCATAGAAAGATAATAATTGTTAGACGCAACACTCGCATTGTGTTAGATGACACTCAGTGTTGGGGGTAACTTTCTCCATATTTCTTACTCACTACAATGCCATGACCAACCTAAAGGGTTGGAGATACATATATATAGGTTTGGTGGGCAGCCAAACATATGCTAAGATGCTAAAGCATAACGCTGAAAAGCTAGTCTAAGATGCTAAAGCATAAAGCTGAAAAGTTAGTCTAAGATGCTAAAGCGAAAAGCTGAAAAGCTAGTCTAAGATGCTAAAACGAAAAGCGTAAAGCACAAAGCATAAAGCGCCTGCACTAGACTTATTCCATCATTCTCCCCCTAAGTCTTGTGCGTCGTCTTCTGGGAGATTTGAATCATCCTAATCCTGACGCGAAGCTCCTGAAACTTGATCTTACCAAGGGACTTGGTGAGAAGATCAGCAAGTAGGTCCTTAGTGTTGATGTAGCTTGCCCTGACGCTCCCTTCCTCCAAGCAGCCACTTCACTGTGATGTGCTTGCTGCGCTCGTGGAAAACAGGGTTCCTTGCCAAGGCCAGAGCGGACTTGTTGTTCACCCTGAGCTCTACTGCTTTAGCGTCTCTGCCAAGGAGATCACTAAGCAGTCGAGCGAGCCAGAGCGTCTGAGTTGAAGCGATGGAAGCCGCTATGTACTCAGCCTCGCAGCTGGACAAGGCCACCACCTGCTGCTTAACCGACTGTCAGCTAACAAGGCACTTGCCGAGGAAGAAGAGCACCCCGCTCATACTCTTGCTGGTGTCGATGTCGCCGGCGTGGTCACTGTCGCTGTATCCGATGAAATGTGCCGCCCCGGGACACCTCGGCTAGTGGAGGCCGTGGTCAAGAGTCCCCGCAACATAGCGGATGATCCTTTTGACGGCTTGCTGATGCTCCGTCGTCGGTCGCTGCATGAACCGACTAACGTAGCCGACGGAGAACGCAAGTCCGACCGCGTGTGGCCGAGGTAGCGAAGGCTTCCCACAAGACGCCGGTACTGCGTAGCATCCACCTCCTCTGTCGTGCTGTCACGGCTGAGCTTTAGCCTCTTCTCCATCAGAGTGAGAGCTGGGTTGCAGTCGGTGAGCCCAGCTAGCTCAACGATGCGCTTGACGTAGACGGTTTGTCGAAGTGTGATGCCGAAGTCGTCCTGGTGCACCTCGATCCCCAAGTAGAAAGAGAGAGGTCCCAAGTCACTCATCTGGAAGGTGGCCTTCATCTCCTCTTTCAACGCTGCCACCTCTGCATCCTTGGTGCCCGTGATCACCAAGTCGTCGACGTAGACACCCACCAGCAGGGCACTGTCGCCGTTGCCCCTCCGGTAGATGACCGCCTCGTGCGGGCTTTGCTCGAAATTCATCCCCTTCAGCGTGGAATCCAGCTTAGCGTTCCACGCCTGTGGTGCCTGCCGCAAGCCGTAGAGTGCCTTGCGCAGGCGCAGCACCTTGCCCTCTTTGCCGGGGATGACAAATCCTGACGGCTGGTGCATGTAGACATCCTCCTTCAAGTCGTCGTTGAGAAACGCCGACTTGACATCCATGTGGTGGACGCGCCAACCCTCCTGGGCAGCCAACGCAAGAAGGAGACGCACGGACTCCATCCGTGCAATGAGAGCGAAGGCATCGTCAAAGTCGATCCCCTCTTGCTGCACAAACCCGCGTGTCACCAAACGAGCCTTGTGCTTGACGATGACACCGACCTCATCCTTCTTCAGCTTGAACACCCACTTAAGGGTGATCGCGCGGTGTCCAGAAGGAAAGTCAGCGAGTTCCCAAGTGCGGTTCTTCTCAACCGCATCCATCTCTAGCTTCATCGCAGCGCGCCATGCCGCGTGTCCCGCAGCCTCAGCGAAGGAGCGAGGCTCGCCGTTGTCGCATGCAAGATGCAACTGTGCCTCCAGGTCGTGAGGCACCAGTCCCGGCACCGATGCGTCGCCGAAAAGATCCTCCATCGTGCGATACCTCAACTGCACCGTTGTGGTACGCGTCGACACGCTCCTCGTCGTGAGGGAGCGGAGTAGCGAACTCCACCGGGTTGTGCTCGACATGAGCAGATGCTGGTGTAGACGTGCCTGGAGGAGAAGCTGTCGACGCCGGAGAGCGTGGCGTGGCCGGCTGTGGCGGTGGCGGTGGGGAACTCGTCGCAGCCGGCGTCACAGGCGCTGGAGTCGATGGAGGCTCGGGGACTGAGGTAGGCGCGCTTGGCGAAGAAGAGTTGCCCACTCCCCCAGCTCCCTCGAAGTGGACGTACTCGACGATGAAGTCGTCGTATGCCGAAGTCGCGCCGTCGTCCACCATCTTACCCCACGCCCAACCTCGCCCTTCGTCGAACACAATGTCGCGCGCCGTGCACGCACGCTGTGTCTTCAGGTCCAGGATGCGGTAGGCCTTCCTGCCCTCCGCGTAGCCGATGAACACTCCCGGAGTGCTCCTGTCGTCGAGCTTGCCGACGTGACCAAGCTCCTTGACGAACGCGAGGCAGCCGAAGACGCGTAGGTGGGCAACCGCCGGCTTGCGTCCATGCCAAGCCTTGTACGGCGTCCTGCCGACGAGCGCCTTGGTGGGCGAGCGGTTGAGGATGTAGACGGCTGTCACCACCGCCTCTCCCCAAAAGATGGCCGGCATCCCCCTCTGCTTGAGGAGGGCCCGGGCCATCCCCACCACCGTCTGGTTGCGCCGTTCGACGACGCCGTTCTGCTGCGGACTGTACGGCGCGGAGTAGTGGCGCTGAATCCCCTCGTCAGCGCAGTACGACGCGAACTCAGCCGCCGTGAATTCGCCGCCGTTGTCGGTGCGTAGCGTTCGAAGCTTGCAGCCGCACTCCTCTGCCGTAGCCAGCTGACGCTTGATAGCATCAGCTGCTGCCGCCTTAGTGTCGAGGAGGTCTGCCCACATATAGCGAGACACGTCGTCGACGAGTAGCAGAAAGTAGCACCGGCCTCCAGGTGTGGCCAGTGTCACGGGACCGCAGAGGTCGCCGTGCACCAGCTCCAGCTTTTTCTTAGCACGAAAACTCGAATGACGAGGGAACGGGAGTCGCCGCTGCTTGGTGAGGACGCAGGTGTCGTAGAGCTGCTCCACATGCTCGACCCGCGGCATGCCCTGCACCATCTCTTTGTCGCCAAGCTGCTTCAGGGCCTCAAAGTTGAGGTGCCCAAAGCGCTCGTGCCACAGCCAGGCGTTGTCATCGCAATGGGCTGCGCATTGAGGACGTAGTGGCGATTGATGCCTCTGTTTAACTTGGCAAGAAGGCGACGATGGCGGTCCCAGATCCTCATGATTCCAGCCTTGATCTCCACGCGCGAGCCATTCTCATCCAGCTGGCCCAGACTGATGATGGAGTTCCTTAGTGCGGAGATGAAGTAGACTCCAGTGAGGAGTCAGTGTTCGCTAGTCTTGGTGACGAGAACAATGGAGCCAATGCCCCTGATGTCTACAACCGAAAAGTCGCCGAACTTGACGGAGCCGCGCACGTCGACGTTCAGGTCGGAGAACTCCCTGCGACCCGTCATGTGGTGAGTGGCACCACTGTCGAGAAACCAACCGTCGATCTTGTCGTCGCTGGAGCCGTTACCGAGGAAGGCGTGTGCACTCGACTCGTCGAGGTTGAGGAGAGCTGTTGCGGCCGATGCTGCTGGAGGTAGCTCGATGCTCCCGTGTGCTATGAGCAGAGTCGGATCCTCCTCCTCAGCCTGTGCGACGTGAGCCTGGCCGCGCCTCGGCTGTCGACAATCCCTGGCCCAATGGCCAGGCTTGCCACAGTTGCGGCATATGTCGTCTCGTGCCGCCCTGCGCTCGCCGACGGCGCCGCCCTAGGCGCCTCCGCGGGCGTCACTCTCGACACGTCCACGCGCCTTGCCCTGGGCGCCTCTG
>BCLF01000143.1:143822-188786 GCA_001602275.1 Zoysia japonica
ACCGCCGCTTCCTCTGCTGCTCGTGCTGCTGCCAGCTCTGCGGCCGCCAACCTCGCCGCTGCTGCCGCGGCCTCTGTTGCCACCCGCTCGCGCTCCTCTGTCGAGGCGAGGTCGGCTTCCTGCCGACGTCGCACGCTCGAGGGGACCGAGCGGTGAGAGCCTCCTACAGACATGGCACACCGCTAGCGGGGAAGAGTCGCGGAGGTTGCTACTGCACTGGAAAGAAGCCGCCGAGTCGCTGGCTGCCGGTAGAGCACAGGGACCGACGGGGGAGGGAGTCGAGCAGGGAGACCGACGTCTCCACTGAAGAGAATCACGGGTGGGATTGGATAGATCACAGGACCATACGGCTCTGATGCCAATTGTTAGACGCAACACTCGCATTGTGTTAGATGACACTCAGTGTTGGGGGTAACTCTCTCCATATTTCTTACTCATTACGATGCCATGACCAATCTAAAGGGTTGGAGATACATATATATAGGCTTGGTGAGCAGCCAAACATATGCTAAGATGCTAAAGCATAAAGCTGAAAAGATAGTCTAAGATGCTAAAGCGAAAAGCTGAAAAGCTAGTCTAAGATGCTAAAGCGAAAAGCGTAAAGCATAAAGCGCATGCACTAGACTTATTCCATCAATAATAAGTCATCTAAGTAGAAAAGAAGTGGGCTAGGTCTATAATAAATTGCTGGAGAAAAAATGATAACAAATGACTGCTATAAGGCTATGATATAATGATGTAATAAGATTATAACACAAAATTATGCGGGCATTGCAGACAAAGTAAATAGTAAAAATAATAGAACTAAAAATGTATTCATGTAAAGCAGGGCTAACCTGTGCCATCGTTGGCAATGTCAATGCCATCAAAGCTAAGAATAATATCGGAAGGTTGGAGGCATCCAGATTCTGGAGCTGTTGGCTCAACCCTTCGTATGCGAACACCTTTTTGGTCAGTTTTCATTCCCATTGCCTTGCGGAGATCAGGATTTTCCATTTTCTGCCATTCTACACCAAGTATAGGGAAACCTGACGAAGAGAAATAACCACATGCCATATTTAGAAGAGCATACATGTGAAAAGAGTGCACATGAGATTATACTAGTCTGAACTTAATAAAAAAATTTAGCAATACAAAATGATTTCCACCTATCAAAAAATCAATAGCAAAGCCAAACAACTAACCATATGGTTAAACATCAAAAGTATTGTCTGGAGCAATTAGAGACATGTGATATCAAACTAGAAAAGTGTCGACACAACTACAGCTAACTCCCATAAGCTCAGCCTTCTGGGAGTTTTACTTATAGACATAGAGGACTCTACTCTTTCAAGGCAGATAAATTCCATTTTTGTTTCGGCCCTGCTCCAAGGTGTCCCCATTTCTCTTCTTAAACAGTTAACAGAGCTGCAGTTTGGATTTGATACAGCCTCACAGCTGGACCTTGGTCACTGGAAAACATCCTAGATCTTCAAACTAAAATTACAAAAATAATACACAAGATAATCTAGTTACTACTTTCACGCGTCAAAATGATAAATATAGCCATGTAATATGGAGTTGAAAATTATCAATTTCTAACTTGATACAATGGGAAATGGAGTTAAGTTACTTCTCGAGTTCTTTCGCCTAATAACAGATCTGTTCCTTTGTAATACGTGTATAGATGGACAATTGTGTCTCTGTCATGAGGGTTTATTCATTCTCCCACAAAAACATGTGCAAAATACATGTACTAATCTTCATAATCATAATTAGAATAAGATGACTGCTACAGACATCCATTCATGTGCAAATATACCCGTGTATTCTCCAGCTTTTTCGTAGTCTTCAATGAAATGCTTGATAACCGGGGTGGGTATGACGTAGCCTATATTCTCAGCATCTTCATGCTTAAGAGACTGAAAAGCTATACCAACACATTTCCCCTTGTCATTAAAAGCTGGTCCCCCTGAATTTCCTGAATTTATAGCTGCATCTATCTGTTCATGAGTAATATCCATGTCAAAGAAGTTTGGAATAAGTCCTATCCACCTCCCTAAACTATCGCGCCTGTTCGCTTTTCGTCCTCCATCCGAAATACCAGATACTTTGACTCCCTCAACTTTTCAATCCGTTCGTTTTTTCCTCCCTGGGCTGTTTCGAGGGTGGTTTTGTCCTACGTGGCAGGGTGACGTGGCTTTTTTGCTGACATGGACAGCTGACGTGGCAGAATCCACTAACGTGGACACCCGATTTGCCCTGATTTTATTCTAAAGTAGAAAAGAAATTCTTAACAACCTCAAAAAATTATAAAACTTTGCAGAAATTTAAATCATTTTACAAGGAACAAATTTTGTTTTAGGACCAAATTCAAATTCAAAACACATTTTATTTTAAAAATTTAGAAAAGAAATAACCATAAAAAATAATATGTCTTCCGAATTTTGTATAAATAAATCTATTTCTAATTTGGAGATGAGTCCAAAACAAAAGTTGTTCCCCATGAAGAGATCTATCATTCTCCGAAGTTTCAAATTCATCCGAGTTTGGGAAGTCATGTTTTTAGGCAAAACAGGTAGCTGCTGAGTCACGTCCCGTTATAAATTTGTATTCCAAATTTTGTATAAATAAATATATTTCGAATTTTGAGATGAGTCCAAAACAAAAGTTTTTCCTCATAAAGAGGTATATCATCTTACAAAGTTTCAAATTCATCTGAGTTCGAGAAGTCATGTTTTTGAGGCAAAACTGATAGCTGCTGCTGAGTCACGTCACATTATAAATTTGTATTCCGAATTTTGTATAAATAAATCCATTTCGAATTTGGAGATGAGTCCAAAACACAAATTGTTCCTCATGAAGAGATCTATTATTGTCCAAAGTTTCAAATTCATCCGAGTTCATGAAGTCATGTTTTTTAGGCAAAACAGATAGCTGCTGCTGAGTCACGTCCAGTTACAAATTTGTATTCAAAATTTTGTATAAATAAATCTATTTCGAATTTGGATATGAGTCCAAAACAAAAGTTGTTTCTTATGAATAGATATATCATCCTCCAAAGTTTCAAATTCATCCAAGTTCGTGAAGTCATGTTTTTGAATCAGTAGCCTTCTATTTTACCTCAAAAACATGACTTCACGAACTCGGATGAATTTGAAACTTTGGAGGATGATAGATCTCTTCATGAGGAACAACTTTTGTTTTGGACTCATCTCCAAATCTCCAAATTCGAAATAGATTTATTTAAACAAAATTCGAAAGACATATTATATTCTATGGTTATTTCTTTTCTAAATTTTTAAAATAAAATGTGTTTCGAATTTGAAATTAGTCCCAAAACAAAATTTGTTCCTTGTACAATGAGTTAAATTTCTGCAAAGTTTTATAACTTTTTGAGTTTGTTAAGTATTTGTTTTCTAATTTAGAATAAAATCAGGCCAAATCAGGTGTCCACGTCAGTGGATTCTACCACGTCAGCTGTCCATGTCAATGAAAAATGCCATGTCACCCTGCCACGTAGGACAAAACCGCCCTCTAAACCGCTCAGGGAGGAAAAATGAACGGGTTGAAAAGTTGAGGGAGTCAAAATATCTGGTATTTCCGATGGGGGACGAAAAGCGAACGAGCGCGATAGTTGAGGGAGGTGGATAGGACTTATTCCAAGAAGTTTTAAAAATCAAGATAGGCATTAAACAGACTCATAGTTCCATATAGGAAAACGCAAAGATACAGAATGAAAATATTTAAAAAAAATACCTGTAATCCAAGAAGCTCTGTAGAACCATGAACATATGAAAGTATTTCTATCCTAGATACCACACCACTTGTCACAGAGATAGTATCTCCTCCGATCGGGTAACCTACAACAGTGACAGCATCCTGCAGTGCTGGCAGTGGCCCAAATTCCACTGGTGAAACCCCTTCCCAGAATTCATCATCCTCAACAGTTAACATTGCTGAAACCAAGAGGTCACCAGTCACTAGCAGATCATAAATTAAGCAAGAAAGTTAACTCCTCAAGAATTTATTTGTCAGAATAAGCTAATAATTTTAAGAAAGTTTCACTTTGATACATGATGCAATATAGCTATCTTTTTTTAAAAAAAATGCAACATACTACCCAAAATATGTACTATATTTTTCTATCATCAGATGATACTCAGCGTGAAGGGTAGGCCACGCAGCAGTAAAGCTGTTTTCTTGTGACCATGAGGTCACAAGTTCAAGTCTTGGAAACAGACTCTTGCAGAAATGCAGGGAAAGGCTATATACTAAAGACCCAAAGTGGTTGGACCCTTCTCCGGACCCTACGCAAGCGGGAGCTACGTGAACTGGGCTGCCCTTTTATATGTACTCGGTGTGCTTTTTAAATATATAGCATGTATAGGCAGTTTAACTCTGAAGTCTCCCCAAGTCAGGTTTTTTTTTTTTTCATTTCAAACTTCTGTTATTAAATTGTTTTTTGGTGGGCTGGGGAAGCTGGACGTGAGCTTTGTTTCTCTAAACTTCCATCATTATGTTACATCAGCAATTTGCTGCAATGATCTCATCTAAATTAATATAAGATTGATTTATTACATACAATCGTGATGCATGATGTGTGCTCTAACTTGACGATATTAGCAGACAGTTATACATAGACACCTTACAGCTTACACAAAGCAAACAATGCGAACTGTAATCATGTCTTTCTCAGATGAAAATTTGATATAGAAAGCAAATGTAAATGTCAGTGGCGTATCTTTAATTTCAATTGCAAGTGATATCGATCCCCACAAAAGAAAAATGTTACCTTGAATGCTTACATCTATAGAGCATTGGCATTTGTCAGATAATGCAAGAACAACTAAGGCTAGATCACAACAAGAGGTGTACCTATCAAATATCTAAGACTTTGGAACCCAAATTAGAGAAACTGAGGCGAGTCAAGTCATGCATACCTATGTCGCATTCATTTCCAATGGCAAGGACGGTGGCCAAGTACTTGGTGTCTGAGCCGCGCTTCTTGAGCTTAACCTGGGTGTGATGCTCGACCGAGTGGGCATTGGTGAGCACCCTGCGCCCCCCTATGATGAACCCACTGCTGCTGGAGCTGTACTGCCGCTTGCGCTGCCAGGGCAGGGAGAAGTTGGGCTCGGTATGGACGCAGAACACTTTCACCACGGCATCCATGGACGGCACCACCTTCACCACCTGCTCCCACCGCAGGGGATCCACCGCGGCGGGGACCTCCATCACCTTCACCGCCAGCTCCCGCCGCGACGGCTCCGCGGCCTCCGCCCCGCCGTTGGGCACCCCCTTGGGCCCGCCCCGCCGCGGCGGAGGCGCGGCGTCGACATCGGACGGGGGCTCCTTGCGGACGCGCCGGGACTTGCGTCCCCGGCCGCGCGGCGCGGGGGAGGACGACGCCGGCTCGGGGTCCGGGGACTCCGATGCGCCGGCCGCGGCGTTGGCGAGGGACGAGGAGGGCGCGTGGTGGTGGTGGTGGTGGTGGTTTCCGTTTTCGGGAGACGCGGCCGGTGGCTCCTTCGGCTTGCGGCCGCGCTTGCGCTTGCCGCCGGAGGCGTTGCCGTGGCTGTCCATGAGGCGATGAGCTAGGGTTTGGTCTCGCCGGGCGAGGCGAAGGTGCCCGAAGTAGACGGACGGCAAAGCGGCTGGCTGGGCCGGGTTCGATCTCGCACGTCTGGACAGCTCATAGTACAGTTTACGCTTTTGTGAGTGAAAGCGTACAATATTGGCCCACGGCCCATGGGCCATGGATGTTGCCGTCGATGGAAATCAAAAGTAGGCCGTATGGGCGGGCAACCTTTTCTTGAGTGAAAGCGCATAGGCTCCGTTTGTATACAAATTATTTTTGGAGTTTTAGAAAAATATGTTTTTAAATTATAGTATTGGTTAAAAGTTTAGCTATTCTATGGTTTTGAAAACTTCACTAATAGCCTCTTTTTATAAACCATAGTTTTACTTGATAATTGTTTCCATAATTATATTTTCTTAATACTTTTGGTATTGAAAAACTACAATACTCAAATAGAACATTAATAGTAGCTAGAGGTGTCCAATCGGAAATTATGTTGGATCGTCCGAAGCACGAAAAAAATGAAGTAGCGGTTTGGACATCTATAATGCAGGAAACTATGATTCCTGCATTTTTTCTGTAAAATTCTTACGTTCTAAACGGGGTTTTAATATTGGCTCTCAAGTTGCAAGTGGGGCGGGTATTATCACAAATCCGCATATCCGCTCCGTAAAATCTATGTTAGTGGCTCTTGCAGATCAACAATATATTATTCGCGGCTTAACAGTGATCCACCCGTAAAGCCCACTGGACAAGCGGGTATGTCCGCAACAATCGGCAAAAACCCGCAACTTTATTATATTTGTTTTACTTATACTAATTTGTATTAAGTTGCATACTATTATTTAGAATATTCTTCAACAAATTTTAATCAAATTCGTTGAAATTTTATAGTGTGAACGTGAAGTTTTAATTTTAGGGTACAACTTTAAACTCACTAGAACAAGTAAAAATAATGACTTTAAAATTACTAATATTTTTAAATTAGGTGTATATGTAATAATATAGTCGTAAATTGTGTGTTAAATGGATAAATTATTAGGTTTACTCAATGACTGCATATTTTCTCTATATCAAATGATGCGGTTCGCGGGTTTTCACAATGTCCACATACTTGAGTGACGGCTAACAATGCGGCTAGCAGGTGCAACAAAACCTGCCTCACTGAATTGGCCCACACCTTAAGCATTTGATCATGGCGAAGATCGCATGCCAATTGCCAGTGTCCACGCAACCTGTGTCATTCATGCTCTTGCATATGAACGTATGATAGTATCTGCTTCTCTTCGAAGGACCCAGTTTGTTTTCTCTCTCGAGCAACGAGAATGGCGTTCGCCGGGTTTCGCTGCTCCTGCCGACGTTCAGCAGTCTGCACTTGCGAAATCCTCCGCCGACCGCCGGTCTCCTCCCTCCCAAGCGGCAACACATGACGCACCATCCGTGGATGCTTCTCTCAAATGGAAACGGGCAAGCGTGTTGGTCAAATCGACTGCAGAAGCGACGACGAGCATGTGTACTGGTCGCTGCTCAAATCCACCGCAAGCGTACGTGTGCCTCTGATCTGGTGGTGGTGCTAAACGTCACTCTGAAGGTGATTCTACGGGTGATGAATTAAAGGATTCTGCCACTCGAGTGGTTTACTCCATGTTGGCTTCACCATGTCCTGTTTGGTTGACTTTGAAGGTTCAATGCTTTGTACACGCTTTGGTTTACAAATAGAAACTTATAATATGTACGCATGTGGCCCTGTGAGTTGCCTACATATTTGCCGTAAAATAGTGCTTTAAACTCTGAACATTGTCCATCAGGCTCCAAAATAAACCAAACGACATAAAGCTCGAATGAATGATTTGTCATATATCCCAATGCAAAAGGGTTTTGACATCTCTATATATTGGTTTGTTAGCTTATTATTTCAACATGCATGGAAAATATCCAGTCTCTACTAAAATGCATCTTTGAATATGCAATTGTTTTTTTTTATTAATACAAGAGTACTAGTTGAGAACTGAGTGACACCTCAGCCGCGTTCGATTCTTAGAGTCGACGCGAGTGCTCATTTATTCTTTTTTAATGAATTGAGAGTGCTCCTCTCCGTAGCTTTCATGCCATGAAATTTTAAAAGAGTATTAGTTAGGTGCCATTAGTCAACCAAACTGTCACTGCCACAGCTTGCACGTCGCTGGGGGTATTGATCGGTACTCCCAGTAAAGATTGAAAACTCTTTTGAAACGGAATTTTTGTAGAAATTGTGCAAAAATTTCACAGCAATAGATTCAGTTTTATAAAAAAAATATAAAAATAATTTTTTTTTCTTCAATCCAAAAGGCGCTCCGCAACAGCAAAACGTGCGCTGCATGCACAAAACAAAGACGCCTATAGCTAGCCCTAGCTAGGTTCCACAAGTTGCATGTGGGTGTAGACTGACTGTTGTGCCTAAACTGTGCATGCACGCCACCTATGACCTATCAGCTGGCGATCGAAGCGTTCTTGAGCTGGGTGTGGGCCGTGTGGCCACTCACACGCTGGTCCAAATAATTGCCCCAGCAAGCAAGTCGTTCCCTGAAAGCGTGAAACTTCTCAGGCTTTCATCGCCGATCGTCCTACACCTTTCCTGATCTGATTTGATGGCTGTTAGATGATGCCGTCTGTCTTGCTTTTCCTACCTCTGCGACCGAACCAAACCCCGTGGACTGGTGCTGGCCTGCATTTTGCTGCTTGGTGAGGAATCCATCAGTCAGAATTCAGACAGGTAGGGAGGGAGGGAGTCGGCAGAGACCCAATGGTGACAAGGAATCGGCCGTGATGTTGATGCCCTCCAATAATTCCTTGCTTTTTCATGTGCCTTCCCCTATGTAAAGATGACCGGGGGAGAAGAGGCGAGGAGCTAGAGGAACTCGGCGGTTTTGTGTGCGCAGTGGTGAGGTGACACTTGTGTCCACCTGACCCTCGTTGACACTGGTAGGTGTTCATGTCCGCTGCAATGGCGCTATGCCCGTTGCCCAGGCCCAACTCCGTCTTTCTCTGAGACGGGTTTTCGTCAGCTCCACCGATATGCGGGGGACTTTTGCTCCGTTCGATGCTCAGAACTAAGGGACCGAAGCCTGCCGATTTTGTTTTTTTGCACGGAGGCCCTTATGGCAGTGACTTTGTTTTTTCGCCACCGGACAACGGTGGCAGTGACTTTCGATTATCTCGTCTTTCTCTCTAGACAGACCGCAATGGAACTTTGGAAATTACCACAGGTATGGAATCAATCAATCAAGAGTCCAAGACATAGAAGAACCGTCCACCACTGTTAATCCTGCACCATCAACTTTGGAACGGCACCGATCTCAAAGTCGACCGTGGATCCGAATCTGATCACGCACGCATCGATCCAAACCTGTATTAGGCATTCTTTGAACGTTGGAATTTTACATGAATTTCACAGGAATCAATTCAATTTCGCAAAAAAAATATAGAAAATAAGAAAAATTACTGGAGGCTTAATAGCAGGAAGATTCTCTCGCTAATCATGGGTGAGGTTACAGTAAAGCCATGCCAATAATTACAAGGATCGCAAAACTGTATATCAGCAAAGGTGTCGTACGTGCCTACCACAACGCCTTCTGTGGCTGCAGCAAACCTAGCAAGGATACAACGGTGAGCTCTGTTTGAGTAATAGTACCACCGCCATGATCGGATAACAGGAGAGCTGGGGTTCTTATGTCTGTTATAGATGCCGCCACCATCTCTTGGGTGGGTGTTGTAAAGTTGTGCTGGGAACAGCAACTAGGCCGTTGTTCTTGTAATGTTGTGCGTTGTGGTTGTTGTTGTCAATCGCCTGTCCATCTACACCTTGACGCACCTCAATGACAGTTCGTTCGACTGTTCCCGAACAACGCAGGCGCGCGTGCGTGCGTGTGCGTCCATGAGAGCTTCAGGGTGATGTGGATCGCAAGTTGTCGTCGCGTCGGTGCGCCGCAAGTTTGATTGCGCCGTGTATGGGTTAAACAATCAGTAGCTGGCATACTGTAGTGTATGGTTGTAAGTTCTGTCTGTGTGGAAGCTGAAAATCAGAGGGTTTTTCTTTCAGAAAATCCCAATTCCGATCCTACACCTCGAGACAGAATTCAGAAATTGCTGCTACGGTTTCTTCTAGTGCTCTAATCTATCAACCACATGCAGAAATCAAGAATTCAGAAGTTTGATGTTTCAGAGTATTCAGAGCTCGTCCATGATACACAGCTGCAGTCGTTCCGTTCTGTACGCGCACAATCTTATGCTCCGTCCGTATGTATAAAACAAACAAAAGGCAGCACTGTTCTCGCACACATGCTTCTTTATTGCTACAACAATCAATCAAAGTGCCGTTCTATACGGCCGTGTACCATACGGAGTACAGTACGTCTCCTGTGCTTATGAGCAGGTACTGTTGACTGGTCCATAGGCAGCGGCGTGAACAGTAGTAAGCGACACAGTGCAAGGCATTCAGGACTCAGGAGGTAGGGGTCCAATTTGAACAGATGTATTCCTGCTTGGTGACTGATAGGTTCGGAAAAGCTCCCGGAGAGCCGTCCTAACAACGCGATAGACGGCGAGGATCCGTCCGAAATCTCTCCTTCCATTCCTGAATCCACCGCCTCAGAGTCACAGTCCGATGCAAGCTTCTTCAATTTCAATATACTCTCTCTGTTTGTTAAATTGACATCGATATTGACTTTTACGATCAACTTTAATCATTCGTTTTTGTCAACGATCGAAATATGAATTCGAAAAATCGGCAGATATTCTAAATAGAATCGAATATGTGAGTATTGTGAAGCTAATCACAAAAAAAACTGACACGAGTGGTTTATACTGGTTCAAATCTTTCGGAGGATAACAACTCTACGTCCAGTGAGTGTGTGTTCTCTTACTCTAGAAACAAATATCTTACCCTGTTGGACAGGTTACATATTTATACGAGGAACGCGCCTCTCATGATAATGACAATTACTACGTCATAACACTCATAATATCTATTTCTAATTATAACGAGCGTGGATATTAAACGTAACGGTCCTTTAATTGACGTTAACTCCCTGAAAATCAATCACGTCGTGCATCGCGGGGTTATAGGTAGTCGTTCCACAGATGACCATTCGTATTTGGGCCAAGGCCCACGAACGTCTTCAGTAAATCTTGGTTTTGAACCAAACTTGTTCGGGAGACAAAAATTGAGGCATCGATATAAGCCTCTAAACACGTCTCCAAGTGGCTGCCTGCCTTCGGTATTCGATAATTTGATCGATAAGATCGAACTTACCTCCTCTCTGTCATTACTGCTGCAAACTTAGGGAGGTGTTCAAATGACAAAACTCGACGGTTGGCTTCAATTTTCGTCTTTACTTCTGCCGCCTCGATTCCTGCTTCTGACCTGTCTGAGCGTTGTGCTTTTCACTATCAGAGAGAAAAGGCTAGGCATCCTTTGAGATCTCGAAGGATCTTTTTCCCTTATAAATAGAGAGTACGGGATAAAGTTCTTGAAAATACTTTTTTCTCTACTCCTTTCATATTCTTGTGCAATAATTGCCCAGACGTAATCATGGGCAAGAATCGCTCCGCCAAGAGGATTCGATCTTCGTCAACGATTGTTGAAGATGATTCTTCTTCTGCAGGGGTGCAGGAGCCTCCAGCCCCTGCTGTGTTAAGGGATCCGACGGATCATATTCATTCTCTCAAGTTACCCACCATTAAGGAGATCTACGAGGTCTCTCCTAGTGGGTTTTGTGAATTGACGGAGGAAGACGATCCGAATGTTGTGGATCTAGAGGCAGATCTCGACACTTCTGTATTTGCTGAATTTGCTCGATGTCTTCATGTCGAATTGAATAAAAGCCATCGGAGGGTGCTAAATCATGATGAGGTGGTAGTTTTGAGTGACTCTGAAGGAGAGGATGACGATGGAGAGAACGAGAGCGCTGAAGCTACTCCTCTGATTCTTCCTCACTCAAGACATCATTTCATGTATTCCTCAGGGAGAGGAGAAGAAAAAGAAGCGGCTGGCCACGAGAACCCTGGTCCCTTGAAATCATCTCCCCTCTTGTTGCTCAGAAGAAGTCTCCGTCCAAGAATGAAGGAGATGATAGCTCTGTTTAGGTTTAGAACTTTTTTCTCCTTACCTGGAGTTTTTAGACCAATAATGTAATTGTGATAGTAAAAAAGTCTTGTATCATCTTCTATGAAGCTTCCATCATTCCAAAAATGTGTAATGCTGAAGGGTTTAGATATATCTTATGAAACATTTTTTAAGAATTCTGAATATGTTCTTGTTCGGGCTTACTTTTCTTAGCGCATTACTGTAACTATGGTTAACCAAACTGTTCATACTCAAGATTAGTCTATTCAGATGTTCAAATATTGATATTTGAATTCTTCAAGCGCGTTAAGCACCTTAGGCACATAAAGTCACAAACATCCGAACCCATTTAGCGTGTTTGAACACATCAGGTGTTTGCGGCATGTTGTACCCGAGCCTCTTGTGAGCGTTGAGCTCATCGGGCATGAAAAAAAGGATGCCGTAGGTCCCTTTTGCAGTGCGTTTAGCACTTCGGGTGTTCGAGCATTGAGCCCTTTGTGTGCGTTAAACACATCGGGTATTTGCCGCTTTTCGTCGGACTGATAATTGTTCGGGCATTGAGCCATTTGCGTGCGTTAAGCACATCGGTCATTTTGCCGCTTCTCCTCTGATCGATAGTTGTTCGGGCATTGAGCTATTTGCGTGTGTTAAGCACATCGGACCGATAGCTGCTCGGGCATTTGGGGTTCCTTCCTAAAGAAACTTTGTCGATTCGAATTTCAATAACCGCCACTGATGTGTCTTTATAGGCCTGGCACCCAGAGAAAGTTTTTTCCACTATCTCAGCGCCGTTCCCCATTCCTTCTTTGCGATCAAAGCACCGTCACTTGAGCGACACTCTCCACCACCCTCAAATCGTCTTCTAAGTTATGTCCTCGCCCAGACATTTAGAATCTAGCAGTTCTTCCATGTCTCCTCCTCCGGCTCACAGTGCTATGACCTCTGGAAATGAAGAGGATAAGACAAAATACTGGAAGACCACCACCATGACTTAGAAGAGACTGAAGAGCCTCTATGACCGAGGTATTATCCTTGAATTTATAATATCTGAGATTTCAGAGGTTAAGGATTATGTTGGGCTTTCTGATGGACAAGTGGCGGTTTTTAATCACACATTCTTTGTGCATTTTGTGTTTCTGCTTCTGAATTACTGTAATGCTCTGTGAATGCTGGCTGAGAATCGAACTAGACCTTGCCCTTTGAAAAATTTTGTACATAGCCTTTTACTATGGCAAACAAGTGATGTTCTTTTCAGTTGGCTTCACCCTAAGAAGTGAGAAACAATATATTGATCCATGCCTCAGAAAGAGTTGGAAGAGACGTGATCATAGGCGGTTCCTGATGGAGATTCTGAACAAATCAGAAGTAAAGGAGAAGTAAATAATGCCATACATTGCTTCAAGTGCAAATGTTCCTCCAAATCAATCCAACAGAATCAGAGCACTCTTTGCAGAAATTCTGGAGCTCAAACGCAAGGGTCTGAATGAAAAATTCATTGTTGATGAATTTGTGCAAAGACGGTTGAATCCACTTGTGATAAGGCATCCATTAGCCTTTGGTTATATTGGTCTTCGAGATACAACAAGATCTTCTCCCAAAGTTAATTTTCAGTAACTTGAATAGTTGGTATATGCTTTCAGTTACTTGACACTCTGGTGTATTAAACCATCGCAGAGATTTCAGAAGACGAAGTGGTGGCTCGTCTTAAAGAGATCTTGAGTGATCACAAAGTCACCAGGCCAGAGGGCCTTCCTCCACCCTTTTCTACTGCAAATTCTCCTTTAGAGGTACTAATTATTCTCAACTGTATTGTATTGCATGTTCTTTACTTGTTCTGACCATTGATCTTTGATCAAAGGAGAGGTTTGCCATTGAATCAGATGACGTTGATGTTGTCTTCGATAATGGTAATGATGATGAGGGCAATAAAGAGACTGCCGGGGATAACATTCCCGAATAAGGTCAGGCTGAGACTTTGCGTGATCTATCTGGAGAGGCAGTGAAACTTTTATCTTATGAAGAATTGCCAGGTGCTAAACTAGTGATTGGGGTCCCAGAGCAACAAGCTTTAACTCCCGAAGAGGATATAGCAGTGAGGGCCTTAGAGATGCAGGCTGCAAGTGTCTCTATAAGGCACTCTTCTGCTGCTCCCAAAAGAGTTGCTCCAGCTGGCTCTAATACTCCTCAAGCAACAACTCCAAGATCTAGTGTTTCAACCCCTGCACATACCATGGCTCAATTCTCTCCTCATCCAGTGCAATCTAGTATCATCAAACGTTCTCGTAAATCAGAGGCAAGAAATTCTTATTTTCAGGGGCATTTGGTTCCACTCAAATAAGTTTTCACTTCTATTTATAAAGGATTTTACCTTTTTGATTAGGAATAAGAGCATCAACAGGGCCTAAAGAGGACTATCAAACGATTGAAGTGAAGAAAATTGTTCACACGAGGTATGACCTGGACCAAACTTCCTTTTTATTGACTTTGAACTAACAAATTGTTAGCCTATTCAGAGTTTTTAGGATTGTTTCTGCCATTGCTTCTCCAAGGACAGATAAGACAAAAGAAACTCTAGGTGATCATCAGACTGTCTTCTCATCTATTTGAGAAGCTGTTATGAATTTATCAGATATCCTGCAGAAACAAGCTGATGTCTTGCGGACACAATTGTCGACTCTTGCACTGCTGTTGCATCTTCAATTGATGCTGCTGAAGAAAAAGCAAGACTCCTGACAGTAGATTATGCAAAATTGCAAGAGAAGTTTTCTAGCTTGAAAGAAGTGGCAAAGAGTATGTACCAATGTTTAAGCAATATAACTTGTTTTGTTCTTTGAACTATATCTTATCTGACTATATATATGCAAAATTGTTAAAAAAAAGCTGATGAAAAAGACAAATAGATCCAAAACATATCAAAAGAACTGAAAAGAGCTAGGTCAAAGATTACCAATAAGGGCAAGCAACTTCAAAAGGTGACCACTGAACTAGACACTGTTAAGTTCAAGTTGGAAGCTGCTGAAGCTAAAAATAATAAATTACAGAAGTCATCATCTTCTGAAGATATGGTCATTGGAGCATCATATATGCTTGCCTGCACTAAAAGTCATTATTCTGATCTGGATGTTTCTTTGGTTTATTCTGGATTTCAATGTTTCTCATCTGAATAATGCCACAAGCTTGTAGAAGATGTGGTTGATGCTGCTAAGTCATTTATATATGATCTTAGCAGTACTGACCACTTTTCAGAGGAAAAATAATGTGATGCATGTAGTATATATAATGTGCTTAGCTTCTATCCACTTGGTAAAGGTATCAATAGCCACAATAATGTGCTTATATCCTTTTTCTCTCTTAGGCAAAGTACCGATGATATCGATTTTCCAGATAGCAAATGGCCACGACAGAGGGATGGTATGTAAGGAACTAGCATATTTAGTTATTTGATGCTGGAAAAATTGGTAGTGACTGCATTTGCGTACTAGATCAGTGGCATCTTGATTTGCTATCGGCCAGTAAAATCCATGGCAGAATGCTTTTTAACCAAAGTTCTGACAGAATTATGAGAGCCACAAACTCCTCCATGTATATCATTGAGCAGTTGCATACCTTCATCTTTAGAGATACACCTCATCAACATCCTATTTCTTTTTTTATAATACCTCATCAATAATGGTGTAATTTTTGGGGAGCAATGCGCTCAGTTGTCGAATCATCATCTGTAATTGAATCACCTTAAATGAATACTCTAATCGAGTATCTCAAATCTTCGGGCTCTTCAAGATCAAGCAAAGATATTTCATGAGCCCTAATGGGCACCTTAAACAACACAGATGGCAGTAAGATTTTTTTAATAATAACATCATCGGGCACTGTTGATCAGTAAGAGGCCACCCAGGCGAGATGATATGCATCTTGGTTATCCAATCGAGAAATGTATCAGATTTCAAATCTATCTAAAGAACTTTCTACTGCCTGAACAGCTTCTAAATACGCAACCATCTTCTCATCCTTGCATTCATACTCTTTATAGATCTGTTGGGCCACCAATTGAGAATCGCCTCAAATCAACAATCTTTTGATACCCATGGACTTAGCAATATGCAGGCCGTTAATCAAGCCTTCATATTTTGCAATATTATTAGTGGCATTAAATTTCAACTGAAAAGCATACTTCAAAGGCTCCCCTTCGAGAGGTTTCAACACAAAACCAGCTCCAGCCCCTTTTAGAGTAAAGGAACCATCAAAATATATCACTCAATGATCGGGCAATGCCTCTTCATCTTGAAGACTAGATGGGGTCCATTCAACAATAAAATCTGCTAAAGCTTTTACTCTAAATGGCTCTCTAAGGTATGAACTCTATATGAAATTGTCCCAACTCTACTGTCCAATGAGATATGCGTCCAGTAGCATCTCTACTGTATAAAATACGAGAGTGGGCGATCAGATACCACCTTGATCGGATGTTCCAAAAAATAATGCTTCAACTTCTGGGATGTCATCAGCACGGCATATATTAACTTCTAACCCTGTGGGTATCTTGTTTAAGCATCCTTTAAGATTTCACTAACAAAATACACTGGTAACTGAACTGAACTTCCTTGATCATTGACCTGATCTCCTGTCAGAACAGTACTAACCACTAAATCCAAAGCTGCCACATAAAGCAACAACTCTTCTCGTGCTTTGGTGGAAACAGGGTAGGCATATTCTTGAGATATTGCTTCAGCTCTAAAAAAGCCGCTTCCGCTTGACTATCCCATTGAAATCTATCTTGTTTGCGTAAAACCTTATAAAATGGCATACCTCTTTCTCCCGATCGGGATATGAATCTACTAAGGGCAGCCATCATGCCTGCTAGCTTCTGGATTTCTTTTCGAGTTCGGGGTGGTTACAGCTGTTCAATAGCTTTCACCTTCTTCAGGTTTGCATCGATGTCTCTTTCAGAGACCATGTATCCTAGCAGCTTGGCAGAAGATACCTCGAAGACACTTCTTCGGGTTTAACTTCATCCGAAACTTTCGAAGATTATCGAAAGTCTCGGTGAGGTCCGTACGCAGATCCCCCCGCTGTTTAGACTTCACAACGATGTCATCAATATATGCTTCGACATTCCTTTCGATTTGGTGTTCAAAAATCATATGAACACATTTTTTATACGTAGCCCCGGCGTTTTTTAGACCGAACACCATTTTCACATAACAATAAACTCCGAAAGGAGTGATAAATGCAATTTTTTCTTCATCTTCAACTCGCATGTTGATTTGATGATAGCCGAAATAAGCATAAAAAACTTAATAATTTGCTGGTGGACGTTAAGTCCACAATCTGATCAATTCGAGGCAGAGGATACTCATTTTTAGGACATGTTTTATTCAAAGACGTATAGTCAATACACATTCGCCACGAACCATCGGGCTTTTTCACTAATACAAGATTTGCTAGCCATATAGAATAATCTACCGTTTTAATGAACCCGACTTGTAATAGACTAGTGATTTCTTCGCGAATGGCGTCGTGCCTGTCTGGAGTATACCTCCGTTCTTTTTGCTTGACCGGTTTGAGAAACGAGTCAACCCTCAACTTGTGCTCAATCGCCTCCTTGGAGATTTTGGGCATGTCCGAAGGTGTCCTTGCAAAGATATCGGCATTTGCCCGAAGGAAAATGATGAGCGCGAGTTCCTATTTCGGGGATAAGGAACCTCCTATGACAACTTGCTTCGCCGGCTCATTAGGGTCCAACGGAATATTCTTGTTTGGTGCTGGTGGCAGCACAATTTCTTCTTCAGGAGCCGAGACTTCAGGAAACGGTACTTTTAGAACTTTGATAGTGAGTTTTGGTACAACAAATACCGCACCACCATCTGTTCGGCCTTGCTTGAAAGAACTGGCTTTTAAGACTCCTTGCTTGAAGTGACCTGCACGGGTCAAGAAATTGATGTCGCACTTGACTGACTCTTTAAGATCAGAGACGATCGTGATGACCCCTAAGGGTCCAAGCATCTTCATCGTGGCGTAAGCTGAATTAACAGCAGCCATGAACTTCAAAAAAATGGCCTCCCGAGGATACAGTTGTACGCCGAATCAAAATCCGCCACCTCGAAGGTGAGGACTTCTCGGTGCTTGTTGTCACCGTGACCGCAAGCAACGGTCAGATCAATCTTTCCCAAGGGCTTTGATGAAATCCCTGGAATGACTCTGTGGAATCTTTTATTCATAGGTTGCAATGCTGCTAATGGCAAACCCATTTCCTCGTAAGTACGCTTCATGAGGAGGTTCAAGGCCGCACCTATATCGACGAGAGTCTTGGCAATATTGCTACGGTGGATTGGTATCTTGATGACGAACAGCAAGTTTCTGGTTGACAGCTCTATCTTCGGGTGATCTTCAGGGCCGAACGTGATCGGAACTTCATGCCACCGCATCTTTTTGCTAATGAGAACAGCATTGAACACCTCCCGCTCGTACTTTTTGTACTGGGTTTTAGATGGAACCGCAGTACTTCCACCGAAGATCATGTTAACTTCGGGGAATTCTTCTTCATCTTCCTCCTCGACCTCCAACGACCCCTGGCTAGAGCCTCGGGTCGAGGTACTACTGGAGTTTCTGAAACTTTTTTTCTTTTGATCAATGTAATAAGTGCAATCAGTGAAGTTATAGAACTTGGACCGATGAATCGGGCACTACTTCTGTGCATCTTCGGGTCTGTCAAAGGGTAGCTTCTTCTTTTTTACGTTCACTACCTTCTTTTTTAGCGACATTGAGCTCCCGATCATCAGATTTTTTGTAAGAGCTTTTAGGCTTGGCTTCTACCGTAACCTGGCTCGAGCTTATGATACCTTGATGCAAGTTTTGGCGATTCGCAAGAGGTGGCCCACTGTTCGTGGTTCCTCGATGGCCAGCCATTCTGCGGTGTACATATCAGATACTCCTTCTATGAAGGCTATAATGACCTTCACATCTTCAATATAAGGAATAGAATTCCTCGTTTGACTGAATCTCTTCACATAATCTCGAAGACTCTCATTGGACTTTTGTTTGATGGTCCGAAGGGTTTCCGCAATCGAGGGCCTTTCAAAGGTCCCCCTAGAAATTCTCGATGAAGGTCACGTAGAGCTGATCCCAAGTCTAAAACGTGGACTCGGAAAGATTCATTAGCCACGATTGGGCTGGTCCTAACAGAACGGTAGGCAAGTAATTAGTCTTTACTCTATCATCTCCCCCAGCGGGTTCTATAACCGTGGAGTAAACCTGAAAGAATTCTTTAGGATTTGATGATCTGTTATACTTTTGAATCGGGCCTAGCTTGAATTTCTCAAGCCACCAAACTTGATGAAGACTTGGAGCAAGAGCCTTAAATGAGCTCCGGCTCGATCAAGCCCGATGAGGAGCAACTTCAGCTGCCTCTCTATGACGCATGTTGACATCAATATCATTGCACGCATCATGTCTACGCAGGTGTTCATTAGATTGACCACTTTGACTTCGTTGCCTCTTGAGTCTATGCCGTAAATCTCTGACAGAGAGACGGTGTCCCTGCCGGGGAGAAATGGCCGAAGCAGAGGGTGCTCTTCGGGAGGATATACCTCCATTTGAATTACCACAGCGTGAAGTCTTAGGCTGATTTTAACCTAATGGCATAGCATGACCTATGCGACCCGAAATCTCCAATCCTTGCTGAACCAATGGCGCCAAGGGCAAACCATCAGCTGCCAAATGCTGCATGCACTCTAAAATTGTTTAGAGACGAGTAGCTTCAAAATCAGTTTGTAGATTTCTTACCAGAGGACTCAGCAAGTTGGTCCTGTGTGCACTAGAACCAATGGTGGGAAGATTACTCGATGACCCAGCAGAAGGTGCTGGATCATTCCTCTCAGCCACATTGATCTGTCACATCTCAATGTTGCGATTCCGCTCTGGATACCCCATTCTTCAGGGATAATCCTCATCGAAATCGAAATCATCTTCGGCGCAGTTGTTGTCGCTGTTGCTACTGTAGTTGTAGCATTCCAGCCCCAGCCCGAGGAACTTGCCATTGACAAAGTTAAGAATCACCTTAGACTGGGTTGGTAGCTTCTTAAATTGATCCTTTGAAGGACCAACAGATGGTCGGAATCTGAGTGGAACACTTGAAATCTTAATCGTAGTAGGCATCTCAAACAAAATCTGAGAAAAAGCTTCTAGAAACTTCGGACGATGGGCCAAGAACCTTCTTCATCGGAGACAAAAACCAATGTTCCGAAACAGAACGTGGTGCCAACCAGGAACACGAGGTTGCATGTGGAAGCCATGGATGAAAGTTGGACTAACTTCACCTCACACTCCCCTTCCTAGCGCGTCTCTGTCGACAACCAAAATACGAATTCGAGAGATCAACAGATATTATGAATAGGGTCGAACGCGTGAGTATTGTGAAGCTAATCACGAAGAGGACTGGCACAAATGATTTAGACTGGTCCGGGCCTCTCGGAGGATAACAAACCTACGCACAGTGAGTGTGTGTTCTCTTGCTCTGGAAACAGATATCTTGCCTGTCAGGCAGGTTACATATTTATAGGAGGAACGCGTCTCCTGTGGTAATGACAATTACCACGTTATAACACTGATAATATCTATTTCTAATTACAACGAGCGCGGCTATTAAGCGTAATGGCTTTTTAATTGGCGTTAACTCTTTGGCAATCAATCGTGCTTTAAATGCCACGTCGTGCGTCGTGGGGTCATGGATAGCTGTTCTATAGATGACCATTCGTATTTGAGCCAAGACCCACGAACGTTTTCGTAAATCTTGGTTTCGGCCCATGCTTGTTCGGGAGAAGGAAATTGAGGCATCGACAGTCTTATTAAAAAATTTGCTCGAATGTGTAAAATTTTGAGTTGTGATTCAAATAACTCTAATGATAAATCAAATTATATCAAAATATATGAATTTTATTAAATTTTTTAATAAAACAAATAGTTAAAATTAAATTTAAAAGTCAACGACAATATTAATTAAAAAACGGAGAGAGTATGTAGTAGTATTACGCATGAGGTGTTGTAAAAAAGAACACGGCGAGGTGAGATGTGAGAACTGAGAACAGAAAAGGCAAAATAACAGTGGCCAATTAAAATCCAAAGGAGAATGTATTGACAGCCACTGTTTAGTGGTGGCAGCAGTTACGGTAAAAGCTAAAATACCCACGTCCGAAGTGCGGACGGCGCCCGGCTCCACCGCTGCCCCCATGGGCCCCCCTTGAAAAAAACCGTTGGCCTGGGGGGGGGGGGCCGCTCATGCGAGCGCCGATGGACGGCGCTGGCCCTGTTCGCAGATGCGGACGAGGGAAAAAAAACCACGTTAGTTGCCGCAGCAGGGCCATGGTGAGAGCAGTGTGAGTAATGTGAGTGGGGTACTCGTGGAAAGGCAGCATGAAAGCACAGCTGCGTCAAGCGAGAATTTGCGAACGTGCAGGGCTGCCACGCACGCAAGGTTTACAAAACCGTTCAAAACCGGTCAGTTTTTGCGGTTTTCAATAAAACCGGTTCGGCCTGGTTTTATCAGACGACCGGTTTTCGTTTTAAAATTTTAAAAAAAATTGAAAATTTGAAAAAATTTCAGAATACCGAAAACCGGTAAAACCGGTCGGTTTCGAATTTTGAAATCTGAAATTGTAAAAACCGAAGAAACCAGCCGGCTAACCGATGAAACCGCTCGGCTAACCGATGAAACCGGTCAGTTTACTGTAACAATTTGTTCAAATTTTAAATTTTCGATTTAGAGCGATTTTTTATCTTTTTTTTTCGATTTTTAACGGTTTTTGTTAAACCGATCCGACCAGTTTTAACGGATTAAACGAAATAGTAAACCCCGTTGCCACGCCAGTGTGCACGGTTCAGTTAAATGGAGAAAGCGCATGCCTGGCTCGCAGTCGCAGACGATGGAGTCGCAGACTCAGCCACAGGTGGTGGATGGGTGAGTGAGTGAGAGCCGTCCAACTCTCTCGTGCGCTTCAGCCTTCAGGCTTTTCAGTGGCCAGATGTGTTTTTGTTTCGGTAATATGCTAGGAGTATATGGTTAAGTTACATTCCACGTATGCTTCGTTACTACTCCTACTAGCAGTAGTTTCTATTTGGGTTTTCTCACCAAAAGAAAATCGTCTCTCAGCGTGTGGAGGACCGAGGATCTTTTTAAAAAAAAATCAGCTCATCCTCCGTACCCATAAAGTCGCGTACACACGCGTTCATGCACCTCGTGTCACGCACGAGCAGACTCGCTGTGCCATGCCAATCACGTATGGGCTCGTAACTGCAGCGCCGGGGAGACGACTACGACGTCGACCGCGACGGTGTCCACGCTCTATCCCTTTCCACGCTCAGGCCCGTGCATGGCAGGCCAGGCTCGTCTCTTTCCGTGGCGTGCAGGAGAGGAGAGCTCGAACTGGACTCTCGAGAGCGAGCGCACGTCCTGACGAAACGATCGTACGCCTGCTGCCTCGCCTCGTTCCGCACTGCTGTTGGTACTCCTAGCTAGGGCGGTACAGTACTCCTAGACGTACCCGTGCATGCTTCCCAGACGGACGCTGTTCGCGCTGATGGCCGTGTCCAAATCTGCCGGGTGCCGGCCGCGGACAAAGGTTAACAAAGGTTACTGGCCGTCGCTGTGTGCGTGATACGCAGCGATCCCGCAGCGGAACACCCTACTGGTTAGTGGTTACTGAAACAATCGTTTGGGAGGAGGAGGACGAATAGGAAGCGATGGCCGACGTGACGGATATACATTCGACAGGGTAGCGAGCCGGCCGTGCGCTGTTGCTGGACTAGGATTAGTAGCTCTTGCCGGTGAATCGGCTGCCTTTTCCGCGTGATTTGCCGGAAGCGACGTGGGGTTCGTCTTCGTCGTCGACAGCGGCATGGGCGCGACGCGAAGGCGTGGAGGGCGTCCATGCCGCGCCGCCCGCCGATCGAAAGCGGAGGAGGCGCTTAGCTTAGCTTTCCATCGCATTGCGACATGCGCCGCGCTGGCGCTGCCTGCCGCTGCGGCAGGGAAAAGGCGACACAACGGCACTAGCTAGCTGGTGTCACGTGATCGTCTGGGCATTTTCCCCTTCCCTTTTCGCCGCGCCGGCTCGCTTCCGGCTGACGGACGGGCGGGCGATCCGCTGGAAGCGGCAGGCAGCGGGAGATGCTCCGCTCCAGGCGAGCTGGGCAGCGCGTGCTCCCTGGCACGGCGGGCCTTGCTTGCTATCCGATCCAGCTGCCGGTCGTTTTGACCAGATAGGAGTAGGTCCATCGGCTCGTCATCATGCAGGTGTTTGCGGACTGGATCGCGGAGCCTTTCCAGCGCGCGTGTGTCGTTTACGCAGCAGTGGCGCCGGTTCCAAATTGCTCGCATGTGAAACGTATCGCCAAGCACATACTGTAAAATTCTTTGGTTTCTTTTTCATTTTGAGGGCGTTCTGATGATTTCTTATAACTGATGTTAATTAGTAGAAGTACTAGACAAAAAATAATTATTTCGGCGTCTCGATCGCTCGAATTATCAATATCATTTTCCGTACAAAACAATAATATGTCTGCACATCCTACTCGAGTGCATGGACCCTGTACTGTAGGAGAAAGCGAGTCCTATGAAATGGATATGCTCAACAATCAGAATTCAGAAGCATGAGAGTGCAGCAGCAGTTTTTTTTTAAACAAAAAGGAAACAAAACTATCTCAGAAGTGTTAGAATATAAGTAAATTCTTCACCTTTCTCTATCAGTTTAAAATATAAGTGAATTGTCCATCTTTCTCTATCAGTTTAAGTTTTTTTAAGTCAACTAGTTCACTTATACTCTAAAAAGTAGTAGTAGCATGTCTTTTGTTTGATGGATTAGTAAGTAAGTACACTGAACACACTCGAGATGCCGTCTTCACATATTTCCAAGGCGACACGGATAAAGCACGTGCAAACACCGGAAATAGTATAAACCTGTTATCTAATCGATACCTTAAAATAAGATTAAAACTCAGCTGCACAAGCATGTCAAACTTGACGTGCTGTACTTGCAGGAAAGGGTGACTGATTGCCGCTATTATATTATCGCCGCCATTTTCTTCCAACGTGTTTTGGACTAGCAATCTTCTCTTCCCAGTGTTCCGTTACTGTGGAGCAATAGCGAGAGGTACCGGACATGACAATGGTAATCTCAACAACTATTCGGTTAAAAAGAGAGAAGAATTTGGTTTTCTGAAATACTACTACTAGTAACATGATTTTTTGGCATTCAGAGTTCTTGTTTTGGAATCAATGTTACCTGTTGTTGCCGCACCCGGCAGCAGCCATCCTGTTGTAATCTGGGGCTTAAGTTTGTGGCGGCCATGGTCCAAACCGCTGCACTGCAGCACGTTTTTGGCTGGTTGGGGTCCTCCCAAACTGGCAGTCGTCGCGTAAAGGATTCTCTAAAATGCGACACTCTACGAGTAAAAGTTGATTTGGGGTCTTTCCAAAAGGGAAAAAAAACAACGGGGGTACTGTGTTTCTGCACTGATTTGCTCTCAACCTTCTTACAGAGAAAACATAGATTTTTAAGTTATCTAAACTGAGCCGATAGAACTTCAAAATAAATCTGTGAAGAAAGAATGGGAAAAATATTATCCATGCACTTCTAGCTCCACTGGCGACTGGCCTGGGATAACCTTACTTCCACTTCAAGCTTTAGTCCCTCTCACAGCCTCTTGGACAGAAATGGATGGCCTGTGTCATGCACGCATGGCGCAAGTGGAAAACGATAGTGCATCACCTGCTGCCGCTCATGTGAAACTTCAACGATCACAGCTCACTGCTCACCCTGAAGAAACTGAGAGGAATATTTCTCCTCACTCACTTTACATTATCCAATGGCTATGCCATGCATTGCAGTAAGGCAAGGATGAATTATTTGGACCTAGTGCGAGTCCCTGTCACAGCCAAAGTTGGTCAAGGTCATGCTTTTGGGGAGTGAGGAGGATCTATGGTAGTAATGGGCAGGGCCAGTAAAATACTATGGTTCATGTGTGATAACCTCAGCCCTTTATTTGGGTGGACTTGCATCCTGTTCACTGGCATCAGTCCAGATCAAAATGATGCAGCTGAAAGACTCCTTTTTGACGAGTGCGCGAAGTGTAGTAGGACTATGTGAAGAGGTCAAAAGTGCCAAAACCAGTAGTGACATATTTTTTCCCCCACCTCATCAGCGTCAGGACTGTAAAGAGATGCGAGAAAAGCTGCCTCTTTTGTTTGACAGCGTACACACATCTCTGATGAAACCAGTCCCCTTTTGGTCATCACGCAATCGTCAGGGGACACGGTACAGAACGACGGGCAAGAATCCTCTCCCTTGCGATGAGATAAAACGTCTCCCAGCTCCGTCAGAGAACAAATTTAGATGATTACTCCTTTGTATTCACGTGAGATTTTAAATGACATTTTTTTTACAGTTTTGGCCTCTGGCGTGACAATGACAGTAGAGGGAGAGAGCGAGAGACAGAGGGATCTGATTGGTCGTTTTCACCCGCCTTGTTGTAGTACTACTGCACAGCCAAGGTGCAAGGATTTTTGCAGGGTGTCAAGTTCGAGTCAGGGGAAAAAGGGTCTGTTTGAAGCTGGCTTTTATTTGGTGAGACAGATTTATTATAATCAGATTGACAATGTATATGGTAATTTGTTTGGTTAGTTGTGTAAACAGAAACAGACCGAGAAAAGATGCTGTTTGATTGTTCGCATAAATCTAATCTGTATGAGATAAAAAAAAATTATTTTAATATTTAATTTGTGTAACCACACTTTAATAACTTTCATTTTAACTTTATAGATCCTAATCTAATTTAATATATATTAATATATTTTATAATAAATTAATTATTTACTTAATGACATCATTAATCAAACTTGAAATCAAATCCGTTTCTTGAGAGCCAGGCTCGCACGCGCTCTTTGCACGCCGTGGAACAGGCCGGCGGACCGCTGCAGCCAACCGAACACCCGACGTCTGCACGCGTCCAACCTGATCCGGTCAAATCCAGGAAACCAATGAGCCCCAAAGTGTATTCCTCCAAGTGGTATCCTGCAGTGAGATTCTTCCCTCCGGTCAGTGAGTGCATCGATCTCCCTCGTGGACTCGGATAGGGTTTCACTATCAGTTTAAACCTTCGCGCTGATCGCGTATCAATGCAGTGCAAATGCAGACCTAATTAAGATATGCCGCTGCTGTGCTTGCAATGAACGAACAGTGATACTACTATTGTTGTTGGCAGCTGGGCAGGGATGGTCCATGCATGTAGAGCAGATGTTCAAAGTAAGGAGGCTTTGATAAGACTGTTGAGAACAGATAAAAAGGGGCTTAGAATTCCGCGTAGCTACCTCCCCCACACAACGTTCCTTCGTCCTCTCCAGTCTTCACGACATTTCACTCTTTCCTGATGTACACTACTCCTAGTACAGTACTGAGCTACGGAGTAGAAGTATCCAAGCATCTTGGGCTGCACGTACACGATCTTTCTGTTTCGCAGGGCGGAATTTTGCCGAAATTTACTCATCTCTCAGTCGCAGTGTGAGATGCCGCATGCCGCTGCACTTTGCGGTGCGTAGGCAAGGAGATTTCCGCCGGCCGCAATCTATTCGTTGATGAACAAGTAGGGCGGTCCGTACGCCCGGAACAGTCCTGTACATTTGAGTCTGTGTGCGGGCATGAAGGGGACAGTCGGGATCAAATCCACATCGGAGGACCAAGCCACGATCGAGAGGGGTTTCTCATTCTCATTTCCGGAATTAATATGAGCGAAATCGTGGACCATGTAGAGAGAGAGAGAGAGAGACGCATTATTATTTTGTATTTTGCTCATTAAAGTAGCGGTATAATATTGGCAACCAGGACAGGCCAGCCCTCACGAGAGAGAAGGCAACGGGGGCAGTATAAATTTTGGGCAGCTGTGGCTTTCCCATTCGGTAGTGCCTTGGCCTCACAAGTCACAGCCAGACTGAGAGAAGCAAGAAGAGAAGGCGCTAGCAGCGGTAGTAGCAGCTTGGGCTAACTTAGCTGCTCACTACTCCAAGATTCTTGGCTAGGATCTCCCGTCCACCTCCTTCACTGCGAGCAGCTATCAGCGGCTGCACCGGCCACGCGAGCAGTCACTAGCCAGCCAGCCGTGGCGGCCGATAGATCACGCGGCGTGAGCGAGCTCGACGACCAGCAGCTCTCGCTGGATCGCCGCCGCCTCGGCGAGCGATGGAGCAGCTGAGCCCGGTGGCCGTGACGCACCTGCTGCAGCACACGCTGCGGAGCCTCTGCACCGGCGACGCGCCGCCGCAGTGGGTCTACGCCGTCTTCTGGCGCGTCCTCCCCCGGAACTACCCGCCTCCCAAGTGCGTGCGTTATGAAAGCTCCCTCCTCCTCAACCTCCGCATGTTCCCACGGCTGCTGCTATTAGCTAAGTGCTGCGTTCCAAAACACATGTTTCTTCGTTGACTGACTGAGAGTGGCTGTTTTATTGATCCTTTGACCAGATGGGATCTCCCTGGCTCGGCGTATGACAGGACCAGAGGAAACCGGAGGAACTGGTAAGCGGGCATGTTTATTCTTCCCTTGTTCGCTGCTTGCGGACTTGCAGTAGAGGTTTCAAGCCATGTAGGAGTAAATGTTTGGTGTTCTTGCGACGAGCTTCACCTAGGATCCTGGCATGGGAGGACGGGTTCTGCAACTTCGCGGCCACCGCCTCTGCCGCGTGCGGCCAAGAGGGCGCTGCCGTCGCGTACGCGGCTGGGGACTGCGAGGCCGCTGTGCATCAGCAAGAGGCAGCAGCGAAGCAGCAGCAGCAGGGACTGCAGCCGGAGCTGTTCTTCAAGATGTCCCATGACATCTACAACTACGGCGAAGGGTTGGTGGCCGCCCGCCTGAGCCCGCCCTTAGTCATACTTAGTCAGTTAATGATAGTGTGTTTGCCTTTTTCTCTGTGTCCTGGTGCAGGTTGATAGGGAAAGTGGCGGCAGACCACAGCCACAAGTGGGTGTTCAAGGAGCCCCCAGAGCAGGACACCAACCTCATCTCCTCCTGGAGCAACCCTGCCGACTCTGTAAGCGTCACTAACCACTGATCCGATAACAGTAATCGCTGGCCATTGTTTGAGTGGCTGTGGTTAACGATCTGTGCGGCGTGTACGGCTTGTGCGTTTTTGCAGCATCCGAGGACGTGGGAGGCGCAGTTCCAGTCCGGGATCCAGGTACGCACTTTCAGGCGGGCCTTGACAAATCGCAATCTCCGGCTGGGCAGGCGAGGGAACCTCTGCGAGCCGCAGATAGGCGGCAGTGGCTAGAGTAGCTTACGAGAGTTGCGCCGGGGATGACGCCGCGCCGTGACCTGACCCGCGTTTTTTTTTTTTTTGTGTTTGTTTCACTCGCGTGTTCTTTGCAGACCATCGCGCTGATCGGTGTCAGGGAGGGCGTCGTGCAGCTCGGCTCCATGAAAAAGGTGCGCCACCTCTCCCCGTCTCCGTCGCCTCACCGGTCGTTTTCTGGTGCTCCGGTTCTCGAGAACCGAGGCGCGGCATCAGCATGTGCGCGACGTATCGTGCGCGCGATGCGATGCGACGGCCGCGTTCCATCGGAGCTTGTACGACCGGTCTGGCCAGCGTGTCCGCCCCGCGTTGCATGGCTAGGCGCTGCTGACGCTGCGCGTTGTCTCGGTGTTTGATCGGTTGGGTTGCAGGTAGCGGAGGACCTGAGCTACGTGGTGATGCTGCGCCGCAAGTTCGGGTACCTGGAGAGCATCCCGGGGGTGCTGCTGCCGCACCCGTCGTCGGCCGGCGCGTTCCCGGGCGACTGCGGCGTGGGCCCGCTCGCTCCGCCGGACCTCGCGGCGGCGTGGCCACCGGGACTGATGCCGCCGCCCGCGGGACAGCTGGACCTCTACGACCCGTACAGCGGCGCCGCGGCGGCAGCGCCGGGCCCGGCCGCGGCAGCGTCCATGCACATCCTGCCGTCGATGAGCAGCCTGGAGGCGCTGCTGTCGAAGCTGCCCTCCGTCGTCCCCGCCCCGCCTCCCCCGCCACCGCCGGCGTCCGCGCCCGCGCCGGCTAGCTTGGCGCCTGGAACGGCCAAGGAGGAGGTGGACGACTACGTGCAGCAGTGCCACCACGGCATGGACGACTACGTGCAGCAGTGCCACCACGGCATGGACGACGACGGCGTGCCGAGCAGCACCGGCGCCGGCGGCGAGAGCGCGAGCACGAGCGCCGCTGCCGCAGCCACGGCCCCCATGTCGTCCTACTTCGTCGACGTCGGCGGGAAGCCCGGCGAGGGGTTTTAGCTCGTGGCTCGGTAACGGCACGCATGTTCATTGTGCTGTGGGCTTTTCGATCTGTAACGCTAAATCAGTCGTATATCATTAGTCGTCGTAATCTTGTCTTCTGTACATCTAACAAGCGAAGTAATAACAACTAGAGGACAGACACGCACGTCCGTGCTTGTCACGTTGTGTATACGTACGTGCGCGTGTTGGGATTTGCCACACGAGGCAAGACGAAGGACACGGCAATGGCGGGCCCGTTCCCCGTTCGTCGTAATGGGTACGTGACCGTACGTGTCCGTCCTCCGCGACCGGGGCCTTTGACCGCACTCCGCGCCAGGGCCCCGACCCCCGATCGCGTCCGTCCTCCCCAATCATGCATCCAGCTCCCAATGATCAGCCTCATCAGCTTCAGATAGGGTGGTTGTGATGCGTGACCAGCAGCGCGCGGGGCGACGACCGATCGATCCCAACGCGCGCTTCCGGTGCATGCTCGCATTTCCGCATGACAGAGAGCTCGTGATACATGCGCGCTGAGCCGCCGAGCGAGTGAAAGACGACGAACGCGTTCACTGTGCTCGCTCGCAACAGTGCCCGTCTCCGATCCCGAGCAGTCGAGCACGAGCAGCCGCTGGAGTAGCTTTCCGCGCGCACACTGACGACCCGCTTCCGTAAGGCGTCGCGCAGCCGCGCAGGCCACGCACAGGGCGACGCCCTGCCAAAGTCGCCACTGCGAGCTGCCCGGCCCCTGGCCCCTGGCCCCCAGCGCACAGCCGCGCGCGCCACAATCATCAGGCGCCGACGGCACTGTCTCTGGCCTGCCGGCTGAAGAAAAAGGCTCCTGCCATTAACGGATCGCGCGGCGCTGTCGACGGCCGGGAATGGAGCAGGGCGTGCAGGGCAGGGGCCGGCGCTTAAACTGTAGGACGCGGACGGGTGTGGGGGCACACGGGCCAAGGCCGCCGGGCGCGGCGAGGTGATGGATGGGGCGTCGCGGGGACGACCAAGCTCTCAGGTTCAGTGATTCAGTCTTTCCCCTGTTGGTCCCCGCCACACCGGCCGACGCCGGGCCCGTGCCCGCATGGTTCAGGATCACCACTCTCGTCTCGAGCACTTGGCACTTGGCACAGGTAGAACGGCATGGTGTGAGCACACGAGTAGAGTGCGGGGTGGGGGTGTCCGTCCGCTCGCCGTGTTCACCGCGCACGTCCGCGTACTCTGCGGGTTGATTTTTGTCCCCAGGACTCGAGGAGGACGAAGAGTTGACCCCGACACGTGCTTGGCGATGCCCGATACGCCGTATCGTGACCCAAACAGCGGTCCCGGTGGTGACGCGCGCGTGCGCACCCACACGCTCCGCGCCGCCCTCCCCGGACGGCTCGCGCGCGGCCACCGGAAGGTCCGGAACGCGCGATCGGATAAGTCAGACAGCGTCCCTGTTTGCGAATCGAATCGCAAGTTTGCTGCCTCGCATGCATGCAGCAGCGTGCATGTGTGTTGGCATTGGCGAAGCTAGAGCAAATATGATGAGATGAGAGTGTACAACTTTATAATATATATAAAATTGTCTGTTTTAGTTGTTTGTAAAAATTTTGATTTAAAAAGTGCATATAGTGAAAATTTAGCAATTGTTAACAATTTTGAAAATTTCGTTGGTGCATTTGCATCCACCGTGATAGATGTAGCTTCGCCCCTGTGTGTTGGCGTTTTCCAGGTACCCTGCACCTGCGACGTCCTGCCGGCGCGCACAACATCGCTGGCCACGCGCGCACGTACTACGTGTGTCCAGAGCCAGTGAGAGCGAGGCGACACGCGCCTTTCCCCGGCCAGTACTACACTCCTACAGCGACAAGTCGGCGCGTCCTTGCAGATGGTACGCACGGACGATGGGTGCCGACGAGTCAGCGTTTTGCCCGGGGCCGCGGGTGCCCACGAGCGCGGCTGGCCGAGAGGGTGCTGTCCATGGTCGGCAAACGATCATTGGGCTGTCGTGAACCGTGCGGTTCGCGCGGTGGCGTCGTGGTGCGTGGGACGAAGGTCGGCGGATGCGGATGAGCTGCTTCTGGTACGGCGTGCAAGATGGAGGCATACGGATAGGCTACGAAGCCCGCAATGAGTTGATTACGATGATCACTGTTTCTGGACCAGAGGTCTGGACGCTGGCATCAGCAACCAGCCTTCTTATCGGCCCAAATCGAGGATGAGCTGGCCCATGTGGCTTAAACTGACTAAGCCCGTTTTATCACAAAAAATTGTGAGAAACCTACGCTCCTTTTATTTTTAAATTATTGTCAGAGATGATTTTTATTATAATCTTTAATCATTCATTTTATTTAAAATTAGATCAATAATGTAAATTATAATTAGTGTCTTGTTCGCTTTATATTTCGAATAGGACTAATCATAAAGTATGGCTTATATTACTAGCTAATAAATTTATAAAAAATTCGTAAATTATATTTATTTATGAAGGAACAGCACGTATTTATTGTCAGGAGACTTCGATTTCTCTCTTGAGTCAGAATCAGTACAAACCATATGTTACTGTTCTGACAGCTGTGCCACTGATGGTCGGAAGGGCATTTTGGTCATTTTACCTGGGGCTGTCAACTTGTCATTTGCGGACAACCCCATCATTTCTCTCTTGCGTGTCCACGCCACGCTGGCTGAGAGTCAGCACGCAGCGAGCCGCCGGGAGAGAGAAAATAAAGGGCTAAACGAGAGGAGGAGCGAGCCGAGGCGAGCGAGAGAGGGCAAGGGCTCAAGCTTCGCCGCGGAACCCCCAGCCTCGCCTCGCGCTCCCTTGCCCTCCTCCACCGGCCACCACACCCTCGTCCCTACGGCTCGATCCAAGATGGTTAGTCTCCGCGAACCGTCTCTGTTTCACCTGTACCTTTCCTCGATTTACCCCCATTTTTTCCCCAATTTTTTTGTTGTTGGTATGAATCGGCGTGTGATTTGATTTGAGAGCTAAGCGGTATAATCCGTCGTGCGAACTGTTGGAATCTGAAGGGATTTTGAGAAAATGGGTGCTGATTGTTTGTGATGTGTGTGTTTAATCTGCAGTATAAACTGGGGAGAGGAAGCCGGGAGAAGGTGCAGCAGTTCATGACCATAACCGGCGCAAGGTACGGTTGATTCCTGTTGAACTGAATTAATTTACATGCCTTAGGGGCTTGGATTGAAGCGGTGTGCATGTTAGCTGGTAGCTTAGTTCGTTACTACGCTGAATCTTAGTTTGCTGAATGTTGATGGGTTGTTTAACTTGCTTTTCGAGTCAGTTAAAAAACTACTTGGTGAAATTGCATGCAATGTGTAATTTGGAACAAATGTACTGTGAATCCATCTTATGATGTGCTTGTTTTGGGGAATTTATACGCGTGACCTAAACAGTGGCTACTGGCTCTTATATGGCCATACACCATTACACCTTTTATCCAGTGGAGTTTACAGCAACCAATCCCGTGTATATTTACTTATCTTATAGATTTCAAATTTTATATCTACACATTGATTTTCGTACTATTAGATAAAAAAAATTAAGGGTTGGTTAGGTTCATACCATTAAAATTAACACATCCATTTTCATGGATATATTATAGGAAATTGTGCTAATAAAGACTATAAGGCTATTACTGCAAATGGGAACTGATCAAAACAAGGTCATATAGATATCTGTTTGGTCCAAATATTTGTGATATGTTTTTAATCAATTGAATGGTCTTGTAATCAGTTACCTACATACTCCATCCGTTCTTAAATTGATGTCGCCGTTGACTTTTAACATCAACTTTGACTATTCGTCTTATTCAAAAATTTTTGATAAAAATCATATTTTTTTTTATATTTTGATTTATCATTTGAGTTATTTAAATCACAACTTAAAATTTTACACATTTGAACTAATTTTTTGAATAAGACGAATGGTCAAAATTTTATACCTGCTCCTTTCCCTTGTCCGGACCTATCAATTTAATCTTATTTACAAATGCAACTTTCAAACATGCTAGTTTCTTAGTCTCATATTGATATTTGTTTTTATGTTTTAATATTGACAGTTGCAGTTGTCCCATGATGTTGATCTGTTTCTGCTTTATGAATTCACTTTTTAAGCTTTGTTAAGCGTGTTCCTTATCTGATGTAGTGAGAAGCTTGCCCTTCAGGCACTGAAAGCTAGTGATTGGCACTTGGAAGGAGCTTTTGACTTTTTCTATAGCCAACCTCAGATTTCTGTAGCCAATACCCGGCGTCTTGAAGATATGTTCAACAAATACAAAGGTGACTCATTGAACCCTTGAATTATTATTGCCGTAGCATGTACTGCACAACATATTTTAATTTCGCTATTAGTATACTGAGTTTTCATCAAATGCTTTCTTGGCAGTTGTCTTCTTTTTTTAACGTCGAATTTTTCTTTCAGAACCTGATGCTGATATGATCATGGTGGACGGAATATCTCAACTTTGTAATGATCTAATGGTAAGGAGAATTTACTTTTTCATACTAATATCCAATCAGTATTCCTCGCTCCTATTTCCATCTGATATGTGTAATGCATCCTCCATCTGGTTGCAAATATAAATACTTTAGGGCATTGGTATAGTGCACAAGGCAGCATTTGACCAATAATTTCTATCATAAAATTCTCGTAGATTATGGAAGTAAGATACTGTCTGGAATTTACATTCTGGGATGAATTGTGGCTGTAGAAATTCATTTGTCTGATATACTTTTCTTATTCTTTGATATCCGACTCAGAAATCTATTGGCATATACTTCAGGGATTTATATTTACAATCAAAGGAAATACTTGTTTGGCGATCTATTATACATTTTCTTACATACAGACAATGGCTTTGTTGTTGTTGTTAGCTGCAAGTTCTAGATTTTTTGTTCAAGCAGGTTTATTTTGATGTCAGGAAAGAGAAAGATCTTAGTGGTACAGCATTTTTTTATTTTTTATTGGCACAAAAGGACAAGTCTTACCAGACTTATTTAGGCTTTTTTTTGTTTGTGGCTTTTTTATGTATCAGCTGATTGTTAATTTCTTATCCGCACAGTGCTTGTTTTGTTAATGATTTGGAATGAGTTGTGTTTTGTGAATTTTCAACTGTCGTTTACCATTGTATAAATTAGAGCATCAGATCTTGTTACATGAGCTTCTGAAAACATTAAAGTGTTGTTACTATTTATCACATATAATTATAATCTTTATAATCTCTATCCAGTACCTTATGGGTCGGTTGATTGTTAATCTCTTATCTGCACTGTGCTTCTTTTGTTTATGATTTGGAATGAGTTGTGTTTTGTGAAATTTCAACTGCCATTTACCATTGTATAAATTAGAGTATCAGATCTTGAGGCTTCTGAAAACATTAAAGTGTCATTACTTTTTGTGACTTATATAGTTATTTTTTCTATTCACTACCTTAGTGGTATCTATAGTACAATTTTCTTCGTATTTCTAATGTGCTTATTCCATGTTCATTTTCAGGTGGAACCGCAGGATATTGTTATGGTATGGTTTACCTTCTCGAAGTTTGATTGCAAACTAAATGTGTGATATGCTTCATCGTTTGCAACAAATGAAGTTAATTTCAGTTCTATTTATTGTTTAACATAGTGAATAGGCAGATAATTTCATATGTGCAGTGAAATACTTCATTTTGTTGAAGTCTACACTGGCATCATTTCTAGTTGTAATGATACGGTGTGCTGTTAACAGCTTGTCATATCATGGCACATGAAAGCTGCCACTATGTGTGAATTTACTCGCCAGGAATTCGTTGGTGGACTGCAGTTAATTGGGTGAGTGCTATTTGCAATCATAGTATCCCAATATATGATAGCTTAAGACCTGGACTTTTTCATGCATAGTTGCACATGGTTTCTTGTAAGATCTAGCAGTTATCTGTGTTCTTTAATAAGATCTTAACAATATGCAGGGTAGATTCAATTGAGAAGTTCCGTGAAAAGTTACCATCGTTACGAGCAGAGCTTAAAGATGACCGTATGTTCCTTTTCCTTTTCTTTTCTCAAAATTTTATATCACTAGCTGTGAATTTACACTTTGTACTTTCTAATCAGAATGTGTAGTGCAAAGTGATTTCCTTATCTTTTATGTTACCAACTCGTACTTTACTCTTTCCTCGTCCAGATAAATTCCATGAGATATACAACTTCACATTCAATTGGGCAAGGGAAAAGGTTGGCCTTAATTGCAGAGTATTTATTCATGTATTTGCATGGGCTATTCATATTCTTGACCGTTGACAACTCTTTCATCATCCAGAAAGTAGTAGCATGCTGCTGTCTATGATTTTTTTTTCCTTTTTGAACACATACCCTATGTTTGACAGGGTCAAAAATCCCTCTCATTAGAGACTGCTATTGGAATGTGGCAGCTGTTATTTGCTGAAAGGCACTGGCCCCTTATTGATCATTGGTGTGAATTCTTACAGGTATGAGTTAAAAACAGCTCCATCTAATTCGTTCTCAAGGTTAATTTTGTTGAATGTTGCTACAGTTCTCATTTTACGAGCTTTGTATTTCAGGTTAGGCATAATAAGGCCATCTCTAGAGACACATGGACCCAGCTTTTGGAGTTTGTAAAGGTATCAATGTCCATTTCACCTCCTTTTTCTCAAGGATATATAGACCAGCTGCCAATCAAAACTCGCACTGTGTAAATTCAACCATAGTGTTTATCACAATCTAGGACCTACACTTGATTGAGATGGTTTAGGGATAATCCAGATAATCGAGCGATTGAGAATCTGAGATGGATTAGCTGTCATGCCATGGTTTTGGTTGTTAGCCACTGTTGCAACATGCCAGCTGAGGATTGCAATGAGTTAATGTCTTCTGCATCTGATGTTGCAGTGAATCAGTGATTTTTGTTTATCTGATTTCTAAGAGGAAAGTTATGGTATGACCACCTAAAACTCTATGAGGAAAGGGGAAATACACTGTGGAAGCAACATGCAGAATCGTCTCTCTTTAAACTCCAGGATTTCTATCATGATTCACGTGTTGAGGGGCTTGCTATAAGAACTTTCCTGACTTCACCTTTTTTTTTTTTTTTTGATGCAGACGATCGATCCACAGTTATCCAACTATGATGAGGAAGGTGCTTGGCCCTACCTCATAGATGAGTTTGTGGAGTACTTGATCGAGAACGAAGTTGTTCAGCGTAAGAAGTGAACAATGGGGAGGCTACTTCCTGACTTCTCCAAACATCATGATTGGGCTGTACAAGCATGATCCATCTGGGCTCATAGGTGCTCACAGCCGGATGTTGGCGCCCCTTCTCAATCGATTTGCCGAACAATTGGTGTATCATTGCCTGATGAATGTGCTGCCAAACGCAGATAAGCATACTTTACCACGGAACGTAGCAGTTTTGCGATCATGAATTTTATCAAAACATGTAATTGGGACTCTGGTTAAACTATATCCGTATTCCACAGTCTTCCTGTCTCAGTATCGTTTTTCATATCTTCTCTATCGTTGTATGCTGCATTTGGGAATGTACGCTTGTCGTTTGGTGTGCAATTTGCCTTGCAGGGTAGAGTGGCTGCTATTGTTGGTTGGCCAACTTGGCCCGACTAGTGGGAAGAGGCTGGATGGATGCACGAGACGCGCAGCGGGTACGACTACGACACCCGGCCATCACCGTGCGGTGAGCGCACGGCGTTCGTGTCCATGTGCGACGCAGCTCCTGGCCGGTGGGGATCGTGCCGCGGTGGCGCCCTTGTGGCCCGCATGGTTTCGCCTTAACCGGGTTCTTGGCGCATGCCCATTGGCGGGCTTGGCCGGCCTGGCCTTGTCATCGCCGCGGGTCAGGTTTGGACACTCACCTTTTTGGTTACGCAGCAGTGCTGCCCCAAAAAAGCAGGTCAAGGTTGAGATCAGAGTGACCGATGGTTAAAAATCGCGCCGTGGGTCAAGGAAAGCGGCACTGAGCCCCTGACGAACAAGAGCACAGTCCGCTGCAAAACAAGCTGGCGGATTTCGGCCGTGCGCTTTTGGCCTACCTGCCATTACCGACACCGTCCTCAGACCAGAGCAACACCTGCCGTTTACGCAGAATTACGGGAACCCGAGCCATCGTGCGCAGAAGGCACGGGGCGAGCCGGCTCAACCAGCTCCTCAACCAGGGTTCGGCCAAACTGTTGCAAGTTGCAACAAGCAGAGCAATCGACTTCTGCCGCTGCCAAGTCAATCCATGGCTCACGCTGAACAGTGCTATTGCCGCTGTCAGGTTGCCAGGCTTCTTGCTCCTCTTCCGTTGTCGCAACACGCACGGCCTCACTTGAGCGCGGCCCTGTGCTGCGTACTTGTGACCGGAAAATAGCTCCGTGCTATGGGATCGGACACGGTGCTTAGTACTAGGGCTGAAAACGGGACAACAAAATATCTCACCCTATTTTTTGCACCAACAAAACACGGACGGAATAAAAACAGAAACGGATGGAAATGGGATGAGAAAAAATGGAAGCGCGGTAAGGATTTGATATTTTTCCCTGTTTTTTGGATATCCGTTTTTATTCGAGATTATCTCATTTTTGTGCCTGTTTTCATCCCATTTTTTATATGTTTTTGCGGTGTCTCGTTTTGGTTGTAAAAACTTAGACTTGTGTTTACTACTTACGTGTGTTGCCCAAAATATGTCGTAAAAAACTTATCGAATTCTGTTGAGTGAATATGTAAATTATCTATTTTGAATGTTTATTTGATGATAATATTTTATTATATTGAGTTATTTATGTTGATGTTTCCGATTAAACATTCGATTAAATATTAATTACCGATCGATTCTGATACATTCTGTCTCAATTGGTTCGTTTTTGATACTTCGTATTTGTCCCGCTCTTTTTTGTTTGTATTTCGGTTCGGAGGTGAAATGTGAAAGCGAAAACCATTTGAGTACTTAACCGACCGCCTCGCCGTCCGTTCGGTCTGCCAATAACAATATTATTAGCCCTACTTTTTACTCAATCAACTAGTAGCTCGTAACATTATCGCAGTCTTTTTTCGCTGCCTTCGTATCATTATCGCACGGTGTCACCCACACTTACTGACTCCTCTTTATTTAGTGTCCATAGTCATCACCCTAATAATACGATGTTTTATGGTTGCCCCTCAGTATCCATAAATTACCTGGAGACACAAACCATACCACTTAAGACCTCGTTCGTTTTGATGTGGTCTAAGAATAGATGTTCAGTTAAAGCTGGTATGGTTTGAAAATTGGTCCATCTCACTTATTTCCATCTCTTATCATGTGACAAAATTGTACCTACTGAATGTTGGAATGATATCGACTAACAGGGATAATAAGATACAAGTGAGATTAGATGAGTCATGATTTGTTACTTGCCTTACCGAATATTAAATTTAGTTATGTGATTAACGGAGCTATTTATTTGATGTTATACAATTAGATGACATATGGATCCATTTCATAGCTGCCGAACAAGATCTAACCTAGTTTGATGGTTATAAACTCCCTGGCGCTCTTGGACCATGGCGAGTCGTTTTGAGTATCTGCCCACCAGGCCCCATGCTTCAGCCTGCTCTCACAGTCACACGGTGCCCCGGTGTCCGCATGCGAGGCGACCTGTGAACCGGAACACAACGCGACGCGCACCGCAGGCACGCCCAAATCCAAAAGCCACCGAGCCCTCTCACTTGGCTGCCGTCGCTTTCGTCGCCCCAGCTCGTGCGCTAGCACCGGCACCACTCTTCCCCGTCCGCTCCGCTCCCACGCCCGGCTCGCGGCAAGTCGCTGCCGGCCTGCCGGGACCGATCTCCGCCGCTTTTAGTTGCGACATCCGCATCTCTTTTTCAGCCGGATCGCTGGTCTCCTTCAAAGATCACATCTCTGGCGGCCGGGGTCTGATGAGATGCGGGTTTGGTGGCGGAACCCGAGCTCGTAGCAGCCATGGCTGAAGCCGCTGCCTCTTCGTCCGGATACTTCGCCCCGCGCCGCCTCCTGCTCCATGGCGCCAGCGTCGTCAGGGACGCGCTCCCGTACGGCGGCCTCCCCACCGCCCCCCCGCCGCCGATTCCGCCAGTGCAGGGCGCGGGTGGGGGTGGAGGAGGAGGAGGTGGGAAGATTAGTCCCGCGGTGCTTTTCATCATCGTGATCCTCGCGGTGGTGTTCTTCATCTCCGGCCTGCTCCACCTCCTGGTGCGGCTGCTCATGAAGAAGCAGCGCCGCGGCGAGCGCGGGGCGCCGCCTGCGCCGTCGTCGGCGACGGCGCGTGGGGCGGAAGGGGAGGCTGACGCCGCCCTGCAGCGGCAGCTCCAGCAGCTGTTCCACCTCCACGACGCCGGGCTGGACCAGGCCTTCATCGACGCGCTGCCCGTGTTTACCTATCGGGAGATCGTCGTGGGCTGTGGCGGCGAGGGCGACAAGGAGCCGTTCGACTGCGCGGTGTGCCTGTGCGAGTTCGACGCCGAGGACCGGCTCCGGCTGCTGCCGCTGTGCGGGCACGCCTTCCACCTCAATTGTATCGACACGTGGCTGCTATCCAATTCGACCTGCCCTCTCTGCCGCGGGGTGCTCTTCGTCCCTGGGCTCATGGCCGAGGACAACCCCATGTTCGATTTCGAGGAACGACTGGAGGAAGGGCGGCTATCTGAGGAGTGCGATGACGGGCATGGACTGCCCGGGCAGAAGGCGCAGATGCCAATGGCGGAGAAACGGGTGTTTCCGGTGAAGCTTGGGAAGTTCAAGAATGTGGGGACTCAGGGTGCAGTGGAAGGTGGCAATGCCAATGCTAGAGTGCTGAGTAGGGATCAAGGGGAGAGTAGCAGCAGCAGCATGGATGGAAGAAGATGCTTCTCCATGGGCACCTATCAGTATGTTCTTGGCGCTTCTGAGCTCCGGGTAACTCTCCAGCCAGGTCGGATTCGAAATGGGGCTGGTAGTGCGGCAAGAGGAAGGCCTTCTGGGTTAAGTTCGATCAATGCTGATATTATGGAGGGGAAGAAGATCTGCGCACGCAACAAAGGGGAGAGTTTCTCTGTATCGAAGATTTGGCAGTGGTCTAACCTGAAAGGCAAGCTACCTGCTGGTTCAGATGATTGTTCAGATGCAGGAAGCCTTCCATCGTGGATGAAGAGAGGCACCGGGGATACATCAAACATGTGACTCTGTACTATGATAGTAGCTAATGCTTTCTTCTGCTAGTGTTGCTCACGTAATAGATTACCTGTAGTCATTTCTTGTCTAATTTGGCATGTGCTAATTTTGGTTGGAACGTGTCAATCTCATTTGGGTGATGACTTCGTAGTCGTACTAGCTTATGTTGCACCATGTAGAATGTGATGACTTAGAATGATGTGATTTCTGGCCTGTGTATTAGTCTGTACTTCTCTATTACTGCCGTTCACATTTTTTGCAATTTCCTTTGTGTCATCGTTCATGTTTTTGCAGCCTTCCTTATGCGGTTTATCAAAGCATAGTAGAGATGGCAGCAACCAGTAATTTCTCACATCTTTGTACTCGTATAAGGAAATGCTTGTAAAGTTATCTGTTACTACTTGTTTGATAAACTAGCACTTGGAGTTGTGAATAAATGGTTTTCTTTAAAGCTCTATTTTCAGTCCCTTCCATTCTATTTTTGTTTACACATTGCAGTTGGAAAATAAATATATTGTATATAACATTCCTCAGTTCCTATTGTCAGCTAATTTCAAGAACAGAAGGCTAAGGTTCCTGCTGTCAGCTAATAATATTCACAAGAAGAGAAGTGATGTATCCAGCTTGCATTCTGCCTCAAAATGATGGATCCCCCCCTCCCAATAGTATTGATGAAGTTTCATATGTCGAAAAAAATTTCTTGTGTTCTTCCGACATATTATCTTGCTATGGAAACTCGTGAGAAGTCAGTGTTGTGAGTTTTGGAGGTCCTGAATTACTTTATATTCTGTTACCATTGTAGGGTGTACTCTATGACTCGCTTTAGTTTAAGCTTTGAGAATTCATGGTCAAGTACCAGGCAAACATATCATAAGCTTTCGAATTCAAAAAATTGGTGACATGCTCTTGATTCCCATTCCTACTTGTGATGAGCACTGTGATTGACATGCACAGGAAATTGTAATGATTGAACGCGCATAAGCATATTTCCTTTGCATTTAGTCCATCAGTCATCTTCTGCCTTTCTCGATGCCTTTTTCCTTTGGAGATCACCTTTTGAATTTCTCATCCTCTCTTTCCAATGTTTTCTTTAAACAGCCCTTTTTATTTAAACAAAAAGGGGTTGGAATTAGTAGAATGAAATTTAAGATGTACAAATCTGTTCATATGGCAGCTGTCAAGTTGGTAAAGAGGAGCTAACAGCACCTTTTGCATTGGTGCTCCATCCCCGTTGAAGGGTGACCATTAGGTCGCTGTCGCCTCCCTTTGCGCATTGATATGATATCCAACTGAAAAATCATCATTTTTTTTAGCTTAGTGCATCTTGTGGTGGTGGCCACTGGACAGAGGTCCAGTTTGAGTTTTCATGGTACAGTATTCTGATGAGGTATAAAAAACAGGGTACCTACTGTATAAGTGGAACATGTCTACTTAGTGTCCATTCTGCTTTTTGGTTAAAATTTTGGATTAATTTGATAGATGGCATTACAATTTTGTGAAATTTGAAATATGTCATTCGGACCCACATGTCATTCACTTGCAGGGCCCCATCTGTCATTGACACATTAATAACATATTTTAAAGTTTGCAAAATTGTAATGGCATGTATCAAATTCACCCTAAATTTTAATCAGAACGTATCGTGAAGTGCCAGCTCCAAAATGCCTCCACTATCTTTTAAAGCAGGTGGCATGTGCAACAGGCATTATGTCCGGCGTTTTGCATTGGGATCTGAGGTATGGTTCAACTCATGCTGATATTCTTGTTGTGCCTAATAATACCAGATCTACCAGTATTTCATTGGGTAATCAAATAGTTATTGTTAACAGCCAGATCTGAAATACTAAAAACTTTTGTTTTCTCTGACATCTGAAATAAACTGCCTTATGATTGGCTCTCACATCTCCATTTCCAGATTCATGACACATCTCAAAGATTTGTTTCATTTCAAGTGCGTTACAGTCTAAGGATCAGGTCCCACATGCTTCAGTCATATCCTACCGTTGATCACCAGATAAGGCTGGCCGGTGCTGATGACAATAGTGTACTCCACCTTCTTCGCGATAAGAAAGATGGTTGTCACTGGATACTGGTTTCAGGCTTTCAGCACAGCATGGCTACTGTTTCGATGCAGCTGTGCATCTGCAAAGGCCAGCCACATGCGCGATCGAAACGGACAAGAACAACTGAACGAATAATTGGAGGCTCGCCATTGACGAGCTCTGTTGTTACCGTCGTACTCGTTCTGGTTTTGTTTGACCTGCCAGTTTGGCGCTGTCAGTATGTGCTAGTGCCAGATCCGTAGGTTCGGTACGTTAAGTGCTGGGATTATTTATTGGTTAGTAGCTGTCATTTGCACTCAACAGTAATCAGTTCTTGCAAGTTGTGGAAATTTGAAGCAGCATTCGTCTATCAACAGTGAAGTGTGTTTGGTACGGTATAAGAAAGAAAATATTTAAATTTCACCAGTTTTTTTAATGGGAATGTGAAGTACTCCCTTCATCTCAAAATGAGATAAGTGATGTTTTTAATTTTTTAAAATCAACGTTGATCATTCATTTTATTCAAAAGATTTATAAAAATATAAAAATAAATAAATTAAGCTTAAAGTGCTTTTAATAATGAATCATTTCACAATAACATATATAATACTTTCACAATTTTGTGAACAGGACGAAAGACGAATGATCAAAGTAAATATTTAAAAATTTAAAAGGTAAATATTTAAAAATTTAAAAAATCAAAGGTAAATGTTTAAAAATTTAAAAAGATATTTATTTTGAGATAGAGAGAGTACTACTTTGTTTTTAAATTGTTGTCGCAATTGACTTATAATATCATCTTCATCTTTGATTATTCATTTTATATTCCAGAATGTGATAAATATCATATATCTCCTTATATTTGCTTTATCATTACAGTTATTTGAAACATAATTTATAGTTGTATACCTTTAAATTATTTTTTAAAATAAGACAAATACTATCTAAAGATGATAATTTGAAATCAATAATGAAAGGAGTATGTTGTTGTCCGCGCGTTTGGTCATCTTCAAATTATTCAGAGAGTCCTATCCGCTGGAAAAAGTAGACACGAGCGTTGATCGGTCGTTGGCCGTTCCGGTTCAACAAATCACAAATACTACTTCTAACAGTGCCACTGTTGCCGTGAAAAATGGTGGGTACTGGGTTCAGGCTTTCAGAGCAGCACGACCCGTGTCTCGTCTCGGAGTCTCGGACGCGGCTGTTCATCCGTAAAGGCCAGAGTCGGCCATGACTGAAGCGGACAAGAGCAACCGAACGAAAAATAATTGGAGGCTTGCTACTGAATGAACAGTCGCGTCCTGGTTTTTGTTTGACCCGGCCGGCCAGTTTTCATCTTTGCGCTGTCAGAGAGTCAGCGTCGCGCATTTCTTCATCTTCAGTGCTGTCAGTACTATTATGTGCCAGCACATCAGGCTTTTGGCAAGCATTAGCACATGGTAGTGCCACAATGGAAGCAGGCTTTTGGAAGCATGACCCGTAAGCGAGCACTTATTTTGCTTGTCAAATTTCGTATTACACCTTTGATAAAACACTGTTGCCTTATGACAGTATTGCCAGTGTAACGTCACCCCCGTTTCAGAGACCACAAGCGTTCATCACTCATTCAGAGAATGAAGCAAGGGAACTCTACTGATTGGTCTGATGTTAACATCAACCTCGGGGTTCCTTTCGAAAAAACCATCGAACTTGGGGAATATGAGAATATTACCTGTCCCAGATTCGACTCTTCAGTCGCGTCGCTCCGTGAGTAATCGTCAATCATTGAGCTGATGAGTGTTCCAATCCTCGTGGCCTGTTGAGTGTAGATAACGGTAAGCACGTCTATGTTTGTTTGGGTCCCTCTTTACAAGCAAACATGGCACTGAGCCGTCACCGAGATGATGCCGGAGACCAAGACGACGGCCCGGGATCGATCACGTGAACACGCGTTACTTCTGAGTTCATTTCAGACCAAACGCAGCGGCCAACCTAGTCGCCTAACGTTCCTAAACGGAGCAGCAGAGGTCGGTGCCGATCCGATCGATCGACTGGACGTTGATGGAAAGAAAATTAAGGCGCAGAGTCATTCCAGATTCTTGTCATGGTGTGGGAATGATCGATGGATGCAGATCGAGAAGGGGATCATGGGCTCGTGGCGTGGATGGGAAGAGATGTGATTGCACGAACCTCGTCGGCAACACCAAGTTCTGAAATTAATAGGGCGTCAATTATCAGAGAGCGCCAAAAGTGTGCTGCTAACATATAGGCAACGAGATTTCACACGAATCAGTTAAATTTAACAAGAAAAAACATAGAAACTGCGAGTTTTTCCTCTGTTACAAAGAGGCCTCAGCGAAAACAAGTCAGTTTCACGGTAGTAGAAGATAAAATCGTCCATTCCAGGCAGTGTTTGTACACGGTCCAAAAGGAGAGCTCGTACAAAAGTACCAAAGCTAATACAGTATATAATAGAGTATCGATGTCGTCTAGCACTATCTCACAAGAATTGTTCCGATAAAACCATGGAATGTACTGCGTGTCGCATGTTTTTCCCTTAGTACTAGTAATAATGAACAATTTCTACGACTATGTAGGAGAACAATTATTTACATAAAGACAAGGCAAACAAAAGGCAAGAAAAAATATTTAAAAATCCTATCGTCACCATCCATTCACAAGCATGAACCGGCCCAAGAAGAGCAAGATTGCAAGAAAGGGACGTCCCGCCTTATCACCCCCGCCGCCCCATTAATGCGCTGGCGTCGGTTGCGCCGGCACCGTCACCCTCGCAACGCGGCGGCGGCCGCACGCGGCGTGCGCGGGGAGTGCGGCGGCAGCGGCGGCTG
>BCLF01000143.1:189438-208820 GCA_001602275.1 Zoysia japonica
GAAGTTGAGCGCGTAGCTGAGCGGGTCGTAGTTGAGCTTTCGCCCCGTCGAAGAAGCGCCGCCCGATCCGGGGCAGGCGCCGTGGCGCGGGCCGCCGCGGCGGAACCGCCGGATGAAGGTCTTCCACCGCGGGCCGGCCACCAGCTCCGACCACTCCCGCACCTTCATCAGCGCGTCCACGCCGCGTCGCCACCACCGCCGCCGCGCCGCGCCGGGTCCTCCTTCCCCGACGCCGTGCCACCAGTCCTCGTCCGCGCGGCGCGCGTGCGGGGACGACGATGGCCAGGGGAAGCAGCAGCATCGGCGGCGCCGGCGGCGGGAGAAGAAGGCGGCGTCCGAGTCGTCAAGGCCGCCACCCGCCGCGGTGGCGGCGCCGGTGTCCATGGCGGTTGTTTCGGGGAAAACGGCGCGGCTTTGTGCCTGCGTGTGGTATGCAGGCGGCGCGGTGGCTCGAGGCGCGTGTGATTTTATTTTGGGGGAAGCGATTACTGGGCACTGGCGGCCTCCTTGGAGTTGCCTGCAAAACTTAACCGCCGCCATGGTGCGTTTGGCTCCTCGAAACGTTTCGGTTTCACGTTCGGAACAATAGAAACGACGCCAAAGGACGAAAACACGAAACTTTCGCCGGAGAATCCATGAGAAACGTTTCGATTTTTTGGCGTACGGGGGTGAAACGGCCGGATGGGTATTTCGGGTGCGTTATATGGTTTCGATTCTTCGAAGAATCAGTTTCAGTCAACAAATATTTCTAATCAAAAATATAATCTCTTTAGAAACTATTTAGCAAATTTTTAATGATCTAGATTCAATAAAACGAGAAAAATGCAAGAAAACTAACGAAACAATTTTGTAAAGCTTTTAAAAAATTTAGAAACTTGAAAGAACTTTTTTGAAATTTTCAAAAATTAACTATTAAAAAAATAAAAATATTTGATTAAAATGAGAAATGTTTCACCTCACATGTCGTTTCATGTCGCTAGGCCAAAAACTAGAAACCTTGCACTGGTTCCACCTGTGAAATCTTTCGTGATTTTTACCGTTTGGCGTCGTTTCGACCGTTTCAGTGAAGAAACTGAAACCTTTCTTCCCACCAAACAGACCCTTTACCTGTGAAAGGCTTCATGCTATTGCAATTCTTTTTAATGATTAATTTTTAGTAATTTAAAAAAGTTCTCTTAAGTTTTTAAAGTTTCTGAAAGTTATTCCCTTAGTTTGGCTCCTCGTGAAGGTGTCCTCCGAATTATTCTTAAAGTTTTTTAAAATTATTTTATTAGTTCTCAAAGTTTTTTAAAATTGTTTTATTAGTTTCTAAATTTTTTAAAATTGTTTTGTATATTCTCAAAAAAATTTAAAGTTGTTCTGATATTTTTAAGTATTAATAAAAAAAATTATATCGGTCATTTCAATCCTCTTTGCTTTTTGAATTAAAACACTAAAATTTATCAAACAATTTTTAAAATAATTCTGTTTTTAACTAAAAATATTTAAACTGAAACATTTCTGTTTGTACGGAGAATCAGAGCCCTACCAAAGTACCAAAGGCACCCACGGACCTCGTGAACGCGCTCATCTGAAACGGTGGACCCACGGGCCCACTTCTGGCCTCCCCGTCAGTGGGTAGCGCTGTTTGCTGGGATTCGATAGCGTCTCTGCAAACCCAGCGTGGAGCTGGTGGTACTAGTAGTGTGGTGCTATTTTGGTTGTTTTAGGGTTTATTTGAAAAAACTGTGGCTTATCAAAAATTAATTTTAGCTCTGACTTATGCTCTTGATAGTTTTTTCAAATAAGCTATAGTTTTTTTAAAACATTTGATTGAACAGTTTATTGTGCCTTTTTCAAAATGAAGAGTTAAGATGAATTATCGATATTGCCCTTGCCTCATTTTATTCAATATATAAGATCACACATCTTTATCAGTGATGAAATATATTCCTTTTAAAAAATATTAGACGTCATTAAAAATGAAACCAAGCTTAGAGATTTATCTAAAAAAACTCAAATAGTGAATTTTTTCTTTTAGCTTAGAGATTTTGAGTTAGTTTCATTTCTTAATATAACTGTACTTAGATCATGGTTGTATATGACTTCGTAGAATTATTAGCGTGACGTGATGCATTAGCCTTTTTGGGGTGGCAGATTTGGTATTTTTGTTGAAGTATTGGGATGGACAGGAGGATAAGCCGCGTAAGCCAGGGAATGGTAGCTTTTGCAAGGACGTTCATTTTGAAGACCGGCTTTTCCTCCTTCGGTTGCTCAAGCGGCTCATGCTAACACCCTTTGGTACAGCTTATGCATGAGCTGCGGCAAAAGCCGCTCCGCAAGCCATGTCAAACGGCTGCTTGGAATTAAGACTTTTTTAGCAGGGGTTATGATTATTCAAAAATTTTCTCAAACTATGGGTTATTGATAAATATTATTTATCTAATTTATTCACATAATTTATTTTTTATGTGAGTATTTGGCAAAGCAACTTAGTATTTGATATGAATTATAGGTAGTGGAAAAGAAGTGGTAAAAAGCGAGTACTTTTTTTAACTTATGAGTGCTAAGTACAAAATCTAAAAGTGATTATAGATGATTATAGACATAATCACTTATGAGTTCTAAGTGTTTGGTAGAGATTATACTATAAGCTGTGATAATCATTAGCAAAAAGTAGCATCATAATATTCACCAAACGGAGCCTAAAAAGAGTGAAAAATTAGAATATATTAAAAATATTAGGAATATACAAATTAAGAAATATCAAGAAGATAGAAAATGTATCATGTGAGGATGATTTATATGCTTGATATTTCTTCGTCATTGCTCGGCGCAGGCTCGCATCGGGTTTTGCTGTCAACTGACGTGTAGTACCACAGTGGTAGGCGATAACATATCCTGTATTACTCGTAAGTATAATTGTATGTAGTTATATGTGGTATGCGTACTGGAGTGAGTGTCTGTGTGAATTTACGTACATGATCAAATACTGTAGCAGTAGCAGTAAAGAGCATATATGATCCCATCCATTGACGATGTGGGATGGCCATATCGTCTTTTGTAATTGGCACAGTGGCATAGTCGATTGAAATAAAGTGGATTTACCGTGCTGATCGAAGATTCGACGATGTTTCGGCATGCTGCATGCAGGAGTATTCTGCGTTAGCCGTTTGGTGCAAAGTTGGTCAGACCTCAAGTTGCAGGGGGCGGGTATCGTTACCCCTCGGAGCCGCGTTGTTAGCCACAAGTTTTTATAACTTGCGCGCCACATCATTTAATACAAATAAAATATGTGATTGTTACGACAATTTAATAATTTACTCACTCAACTCATAATTTACTACTCTATTATTATTTATACATTTAATTTTAAATATTAGTGACTTTAAAGTCATGCTTTTTACTTTTTTATTCATATGCGTGAGTTTAAAGACCTATAATTAAAATCTCGCGTCGCACTATAAAATTTCAACAAAATTTACTAAAATTTGATGAAAAATATTTTAAACAATAGTGAGTTCTTTTGTACAAATTAGTAAAAGTAAAATAAACATAATAATGTTGCGAGCTTTTACGGTTGTTGTTGCGGATATACCGCTTGCACAATGAATTTAGTAGACGGATTATTGTTAAGCTCAGAAAAAAATACCATTGATTCACAAGAGCCACTAACATATATTTTACGGAGCTGATATAGGAGTTCGCAAAATTACCCGCCCCACTTGGTCCACTCCACTCTCTCTCTCTCTCTCTCTCTCTCTCTCTCTCTCTCTCAGTAGAGACTGCGAATCGGATATGCCGCACGCTCCGAACGAACCTTCGGAATCCACCATTATAAACACCCTTTTTGTGCCTCACCACTATAGACACCCTTTTTCATTATTTAAATCAGACATGGGCTCTAGTTGATATTACTCCACTTCTTAGAGCTGGGTTAGATTACTCTCCAAATTATGGTTAAAAAAGATCTCTTTATCTTTCCTACCATTGTGTAAGTGTGGGGCAATAGTTTGAGTCTTTTTTTAAATAAAAAAAAATTGTGTGAGAAGTTATTATTTTTAGAAAAATATAAAACCGTGTCTTACCCCGCAATTTTTTTAATGTCTCTTCGGAGGCACATATTCGATGAACAAAGCATGGAAATTAATTATCCAAATGAAGAATCACAACAAGTGACGCCATGATCAGAAAATAAGAAGGAAATAGTGACAAGGTGAGGATCTGGTCCATTTAATTTAGACATACATAATTTTGAAAATTTCAAGCAATTTTCAACTAAAAGTATGCTATTAACAAGAGAAACTGGTTTCGGACGGTGCTTCGACCTAGCTTCGCCACAGCGCACTCATAGCCTACTCGTCAGGGACGTTCATCCCTCCGACGCAACAAGCGTCAGGATATCCGGTTCCATCACGAGGCATGGTGTTCCAGATGGTTATCACAATTTTTTTGACTTGGTATCACAATATTATGCATGATACTAGTGCATTCTGAGTGCCAATCAGCTTCTTTGGATCTTTTGGCGTACCAAGTTTCCTGCCAAACTAACCTACGTAAGCGTACTACAAGTTCACGTTAACACAGCCCAGTCGTCTCAGTACGGAGCTTGAGTGGGAATTTTTTTTCTTTCGGTCTTTTTCTCGATGGCCTGGAAGCTTGAGTGCGGCTACTTCCAGTGTATGGACACAGGTCGTGATCACGGATTTCTTCCCATGTAATCAACCACAAATCAAATGCTCAGTACACGCCGTATACCATTGATACTACTCTTCCTTTCACTTTTATAAATCATTGTAACTCTAGACACGGAAATTAAAAATAAGTGAAAAAATATGTTAAACAGTAAACACTAGAGGCAGCCAAGAGGCCTGGCCGGTGTGGGGGAGGCAGGAGGCAAGCGGCGCAAGGCGGGGATCAGAGATCAGCAGTTCCAGAGATCAGGGAAGAGAATGGTGAGGAGAACACGAAGAGATGAATTTCCTTTTCTTTTTTTTTACTATCTAGGTGGATAGTTGTGGGACTCACGCAAGTCCAAAATGATTATATAGTAGAACTTTTTTGAATCACTTAAGTGCTTATATGTTGGGATGGAGAAAGTACCTTCTATTACATACTGAAATTTAATTATAGAATGATTTATAAAAATAAAAGTATACTCTTATTTTTTATTTTTTGTCATTATTGACTTTCTTAATTTTAACCATTCATTTTATTTTAAAAATAAATTCAAATATATAAAATTATAAAATATAATTAAAATATTTTTAATAATAAAGTAAATTATAATAAAATATATAATATTTATTAAATATTTTAAATAAAACAAATATTAAAAATTAAAATTAAAAGTTAACATCGATAACCATTAAAGAATGTAGAAAGTACGACATTTCATCGGGACAAAGTGTCGTGGATCGTGGTTCAGTACTGCCGTCACCCGCGCTCCACGTCTCGGCCTTAAAATCAAAACGACAGTTTTGGTTCGCGATGCCGTCACCGTTTACGTTCGCGACGGCCGTAAGCTGCAACAGAGAGCCAGCCAGACTGTAAAGCGGATTTTGTGAGGTGAATTTTACATACTCATTTATCGGATCAATGAATAAGATAAATTTTTTATTTTTTTTAAAAAATAAATCTTACATATAAACTTATCTATCATTTATTTTATTCACACTAACCTCATCAATTTCATTCAATCATTTACCCAGACTGACGGGCTTCACGGGTTCCTACGCCGATGCCGGATGCTTTCGTACGGACGGGAGTCGTGACGCGAGACCATCCTCTGAAACTGTCGCGCCATGGTGCACTGTCGCACAGGCTTGCAGCAGACGGCAGACCTAGGGTGGTCCGTGCGGTCACGTCGTCGTCCCCGTCGTGTCCGCCGGCTGTGGCAGCGCGGCACCGCCACCAAGAGAACCTGTAATAAAACTTTTCCCCTCGCCTCGTTCCGGTTCGTCGTGAGCTGCCGAGCGAAACGAACGAGACGCCGTGATGGCGAACGGCTCACCAGACTCCTCGCAAGTACATGGCACTTGCCGCTTGGCAACTCGCACTGCCGCTCGCAGGATGGCGACTCGGCAGATGGCCGAGGCCGACGAGCTGCTGCCAATTCAACTACTTGGCCCAGTGAACTCACTCCCATGGGCCGCGGCCCTGTCCACTGATGACGGCAGATTCGCGTTCGCCCCATGGAATCCATGGATGGGTCGGTCTCGCGGAGGGATTTATATCCTCTGCGTCCTTCGTGTGGTAAATTTTGTCCTATTCAATATTATTTATTCATTGTATAATTAATATTTTATATTTTATAATTATTTTTATTTAAATTATATTAATATATTTTTAAAAAATAAAATTATAAATTATATAATTATTATTCAACATTAATTCTGTAATAAGTGATTAAAATTAAGTATAATAGAGTGTACGGTAGAAGAGAAAAAGTAGAGGATAAAATCCCTCGCGGAGGACGGGAGGAGTGGTGAACAGAATCCCGCCGCATCTCCGCGTCCATTTTTAATTTTCATTTCCTTGGAAAATGAGATACCGAACAACCAAGTCAAAGGTTCTCCCCAACCCTGAGCTGTTGGCGCGCCAGCGATCGCGGCGGCCGTCGACTACATACAGCCTCGCCACTTGTATAGGACGACGGTTCCTTCGTTGCCTTCAGTGGTGTCGCCGCCGCCGTCAGCGTCTCCGCTCCTCCTCCTCCTCCTCCTCCTCGTCCTTGCTGCCGGCCCGGACTTGGTCCAGAGGTGCGTACCGGTCCCTGCTTGGTTGTTTTGTCGGTTCGCTGGCTCCTGATGTTTAATTTCTCGCGTGTATAGAAGAGATCGATCGATGGCTGGTAGCGCCGGCCCGTGCCCTCCGCCGGGCCTGGGGTTCGGCGGGGAGTACTACTCGGTGGTGGACGGGGTGTGCACCCGCGCCGCCAGCTACTTCGGCGGGAAGCCGGTGCTCGACCAGGCCGTCGGGTACGCCGTCGTACTCGGGTTCGGCGCGTTTTTCGCGCTCTTCACATCCTTCCTGGTAAATATCTGCCGCTGCCTTGCCGCTCCAGTCCTCCTCTGATAAGCAACGTCTCGATCACATGCGTACGACGCGGCATGATTTCGCGAATTTTTCGGTCAGTCGGTATCAGTTTTTACATGATACTAGTACTGGTAATAGTTTTTTCCATACGCTCACATTTTTTTTTCAATGTTCAAACTTCATCCATTGGCTTTGGTATGCAGTTAGGTAAATATATGTAGAATTGTGTTATAGAATTAGCATCAAGCAAAAGTGGCACTCGTCCTCATAAAGGTATCAAGAAATTTGAATCTCAGTGTCTTTACTCATGAGGTCAGGGTAGTAGTTACACTAATGGCAAGATAAATATTGTATCAAAGTTCACCACAAATTATCACGATAAATCACGCCTCACAAAAATGCACATTAAAATATATAGATTCCATTCGAAATGAATCGTGATCTTGCGATTTTCAAGGGACAAACAAAAATCTCAGAGGCATGTCATTTTGCGATACAGAATCCAGTATTCTTGATTGTGCTTGCAGGAACGATCAATAAAATGACTTAGGATTTGTCGATGCACACATAATTAGACTTACCATTTACTCTGTTTAGATACTTTAAACTGGCACCGCTAGCTTCGGATCTCAGCGGACCTAGTATCGATTCTGCAGTCTATTCAAGATAAATGAGTTTCATCGTTGGAGACAACTTGATAGAACTGGAGTATCATCAATGCAAATTCAAGTTGTCTTAAAAAAATGTACAGTTAACTTGCAACTTGCCAGGATTAGAATGATCCTATGCGCCTGATCCCATTTTACTACATATAGGCCGGAATCTCTCTGATTACGCTTGTCCGATGTGAATGATTAGTCGAGTTACGCACAACTGGGTTTGACTTTGGATATTCATTTGGTTTTCTTTTGTCACACTTGGAATTTCTTTTACCAGCAATCGCTATGATAATTGTCAATGCCATGCCACCATCTCTATACAGGAGATTTAAATAAATGTTGGACTTTATGAAAAGGAAAGGTAGCTTGCGTATGAAAATTGAAGTTGGCTTGCCATCTTTAGACTATTTGTTTAATCAGTTGAGATGCTTACAATTTACAAGTGTTACCCCTTACTTGTTTGTAACTGAGGGACGATGCCACTAGAGTCTGCTACAAATAAAAGCCACAATTTCTTTGTGGCCCGTAGACAAAAGATTGAGTTATGGTGTTTTAGAAACAAAATTGCAGTTGTTGAGTGTCCCACATACAAATTTGCACATGATGCCTCAAGGTGCCCAGAAATTAAATATTACATCAGAGTACAAAGGTCTCTTTTGGAACCCAGAGATTTTACAGTACTGTATATAAATTTTATAAGAATCAGCAATCCAAAGGGGGCCTAAGCCTTAGGTCGAATTTAGTATTTGGTAATTTTGGAACAGAATGAAATCATGGTAAATTAGTTCTCAGAAGAAAGAAGATAAATTATTGTGAAAATGCTTTATGTTTCAAAGCGCAACAGTAAGAATGATCCAGTTTTTTACCTTCTATGTGAACTCCATGTAACCACCGTGTAAGATTAAGCAATTCAGACTTCTGAGAATACACTCTGCAGGTGTGGTTAGAGAAGCGTTATGTGGGGTCGCAGCACACCTCCGAATGGTTCAACACGGCGGGCCGGAGCGTGAAGACCGGCCTCATCGCCAGCGTCATCGTTTCCCAGGCACGTGCTTGCTCTCATTTCCCTCAATTTGTCTTCAGCGTCAGTCACGAACAAATGGCTAATGGATCGTCGTGCTTGGAATCGGGCAGTGGACATGGGCGGCGACGATCCTGCAGAGCTCGAACGTGGCGTGGCAGTACGGCGTGAGCGGACCGTTCTGGTACGCCAGCGGCGCCACCATCCAGGTCCTCCTGTTCGGCGTCATGGCCATCGAGATCAAGCGCAAGGCGCCCAACGCGCACACGGTCTGCGAGATCGTGCGCGCGCGGTGGGGCCGCGCCGCGCACGTGGTGTTCCTGGTGTTCTGCCTCGCCACCAACGTCATCGTCACCGCCATGCTGCTGCTGGGCGGCTCCGCCGTGGCCAACGCGCTCACGGGCATCGACGTGTACGCGGCCAGCTTCCTCATCCCTCTAGGCGTCGTCGTGTACACGCTCGCCGGCGGACTCAAGGCCACCTTCCTCGCCAGCTACATCCACTCCGTTGTCGTGCACGTCGTCCTCGTCGTCTTCGTCTTCCTCGTGTACACCTCCAGCCGGAGCCTTGGAAGCCCCAGAGTGGTGCACGACCACCTCACCGTTGTGGCCAGCGCGGCGCGGAGCTGCGCGGCACCGATCTCGCATCCGGATCAGGCGTGCGGCCCCGTCCATGGAAACTTCAAGGGATCATACCTTACCATGCTCAGCTCGGGAGGCCTCGTCTTCGGCATCATCAACATCGTTGGCAACTTCGGCACCGTCTTTGTTGACAACGTACGTTTTGGATTCATCAGCTTAGAAATGTTTTTTTTTTGCTGCACCAATCATATCCAATTCATTTATGCAGGGTTACTGGATGAGCGCGATAGCGGCCCGGCCATCGTCGACGCACAAGGGATACTTGCTTGGCGGGCTGGTATGGTTCGCCGTACCCTTCTCGCTTGCCACCTCGCTGGGCCTCGGCGCTCTTGCGCTGGACCTCCCCATCACTGTGGAGGAGGCGGCCAGGGGCCTCGTCCCTCCCGCCACGGCCACCGCGCTCATGGGCAAGTCCGGCTCCGTCCTCCTCCTCACCATGCTTTTCATGGCCGTCACCTCGGCCGGCTCGGCCGAGCTGGTGGCCGTCTCCTCCCTCTGCACCTACGACATCTACAGGATATACATCAACCCGAACGCCACCGGCAAGCAGATTCTCCGTGTGTCCAGGGCCGTCATCTTCGTCTTCGGTTGCCTCATGGGCGTCCTGGCCGTCATCCTCAACCTCATCGGCGTCTCCCTCGGATGGATGTATCTTGCCATGGGCGTCTTCATAGGATCCGCCGTCATCCCCATCGCGCTGCTGCTGCTGTGGAGCAAGGCCAACGCTTTCGGTGCTATCCTCGGCACGATCACCGGCTGCGCCCTGGGCGTCACAGTCTGGCTCACGGTCGCCAAGGTGCAGTACGGGCGCGTGGACCTGGACTCAACAGGCCGGAACGCTCCGATGCTGGCGGGCAACCTGGTGTCCATCCTGGTGGGCGGAGCGGTGCACGCGGTGTGCAGCCTGGCATGGCCACAGCACTACGACTGGGAGAGCACCCGCCAGATCACGACGGTGGAGAGCGTGGCCACAGACGACGAGACTCTGGTGGAGGAGCTCAAGGAGGAGCGCCTGGTGCACGCGAAGCGGTGGATCGTGAGATGGGGCGTGGCGTTCACGGGCGTGCTCGTGGTGCTATGGCCGGTGCTGTCTCTGCCGGCAGGGAGGTACAGCGTCGGCTACTTCACGCTGTGGGCGGCGATCGCCATCGCGTGGGGAACGGTGGGATCGGCGGTGATCATCTTCCTCCCGCTGGTGGAGAGCTGGGACACCATCTGCATGGTGTGCGCGGGCATGTTCACCAACGACGCCATGTACGAGCGCCTCGACGACGTGAACTTGCGGCTCAGGGCCATCATGGGGACCATGCCCGAGGCGGAGAAGCGTTACCAGGAGATGCGTAAGGACCATGGCGCCATGGAGATGATGTCGCATACGGCAGGCGGCACCCACTCGGCCACCGTTGCAGATGGGGACGACGGCAACGGTTTACAGGTTTAAGGTGCACTGCTCCGTAAGCATGATGACCTGCGTTGTGCTTCATTCTTATTCAACAAGTCTTTCGTGTAAAGAAAAAATGTCTTATACCGCGAGGTTTCGATAAACTAAATACAGTACTGTATATTTTATTGTAATAGTAGTACATTAAAAGTTTGTGCATCGGACACGTATATTGTTATACTTGATCGGTTTGTTCGTACTTGACCATTTGAATTTGCGTATAGATTTTAGGTTTCAGCTTTCAGGCTTTGAAATGCATCGGGTCCTTCAACATTTTTTTTTCTATTCTCACTTTGAGTCCATAAAATTTTAAAATAGTAATTTGGATCCACGATCTATCTAAAAAGTGGATAATTATTTTTGAAGTTTCTAGATGTGGGCTTGTCTTCCGAGGAAATGAGGAGGTCGTTCGTTGGGCTTCATTTCCGAACAAATAATCTATGGCCCAAGGTTGAGCCGAAGCAGCGAATCCACTTGTCCTTCCGCAGCTGAGCCGAAGCAGCGAGTCCCGGGATCCCCGGACCAGCTCCCGCAGGCCACGAACCCCAAAAAAATTGAAGCGCCTGGAACTTCCGCAGTCTGCGGTTCCGCCGCTCGCCTGGAGGTCCGCGGCGCGGCAGGGGATCTAGATTTCCCGCGGCTGACCGGGCTCCCTCCGGCGAGCTAGACGCTAGGCAGGGCATCCTCCTCCGCCACTGCGACAACCGCCGGCCCTTCCTCCGTCTCCTCGCCACCACCTTACGCGGCTCCCGCTTCCTGTCTCGTGTCTCAAGGCCGCGCCGCGCGTTCGGGGCACGCGCCTCGGCGGAAGCACTCTAGCTTTGCGCCATGGAGTCCATCACCGTCGCCTGCCGCCTCGGAGACTGTGAGCGTTCTCGGCCTCCCTCTGTCCATTCTCTTGTATGTTTGTTTGCTCTAAAATGCAAGGATAATCCGCAATGTAGATAGCGTCGGACTTTTTTGGGGGATAGAATGGGCATTTTTCTCTATTTAATTTGGTGTGTAAGACAGGAGCTGCTTCAAAACAGGACACGTTTATGCGTCATGATTGGCAATTAGTTAATGATTTCACGCAAAACAGAAACCAAAACAATCTAGAACTGCATGACATGCATCATGCATGGCGGCAGGTTTTAGGAAAAAAAAAAGTAGCACTAGAAAGGACGTTAAGTCCCCACCACTCCAAAAGCTCCCTGATAACTCTCCCTAAATCAAATTATGAGGAAAAAGTGTAAAAACCTCCTCCAGTAAGTCTCTTAAACAACTCTGTACTTTTCGGAGCTCCCAGAAATTCCCCTATCGGAGGTAAATCTGGGGAACTTTCTGGGGTCTCCAATCCCATCTCTTGTGCAACTGACGATGGGACCGGTTGTTAACATAGTTCAAATTTAAACTTGAGTAAATTTCATAAAGCCTCATGTTTTATGGTCCTTGTTTCACAAAACTTCAAATATTTTAGTCTGTGTCACTTAACCACGGGTTTTATGGTCATATTGTCATTTTGATTAATTTAAATAAATGAAATTATTAAGTGAGATGCAAGCACAGAATCTTCCAATATAAAAGTTTAACATTCACATTGTTTTGTCAAGGGTGAGGTTTTGTGAAATATTATGACTATAAAATCTGTGGTTAAGTGACACAGACAAAAATATATGGGGTTTTGTGGAACAACACCCATAGAACTTGGGGCTCTATGAAATTTACTCTTTAAACTATATTGGCACATATTTAGGGGAGCTATAGGAGGAGGTGATTAAAATATGTCTCAAAATTTTTTTGGCTAACCCCAAAAGGCACCTTTTGAGGTGATATTTTGAGGGGACTGTCGGAGATGCTCAAGCAACGTTTCACTTGGAGAACTTGTTTGAATCACCACCTACTATGACAATGTATGCAGTGCCTGTTTCGTGTCATCTTTTACTCTATAATGTGAACTGCGCAAGTTTCCTGGATCAAATAGCTATCCTCAATGCATCAGAGAACTCAAATGTACTTGTCTCTTTTGCCCTTATCTGTTTCATTCTTTTCCCTGATCATTTACGCATTCATAACCATACCAACTATTATTTTTCAGTGATAGTCATGTTCGTTTAAAAATGTACCCTACATCTAACAGAGTTGGACTCATATATCTCTAAACTAGTGAGTGTAATGCATCCAATCGTAACATTGTTCTGATTCATATCTTGGAGCTATCTATAGATACTGCTGTTGTTTTCCTTTTTTTGTTTGACACCTGGCACTTCTATCTGTGCTGACATCCTAACTATCGTGCATAAAATATTTGTTGCAGAGGGTAAAAAATATTTGACACTTTCAAGGACTTTCTCAAAAGCAAAGATCCCAGTGATGGAATAGAACAGGCACTACTTGATGAGCTGTCCTCGTTTGATAGTTATCTAAAGGAGAACGTAAGTGGATTAGTGGCAATTTAATTTTTACGTCATTGCCTTCGACTAGTTTTATGTTTTACATGAGCTCCAATCCTACCATGTCTGTGGCGCCTCCTACTGCTATATCCACATGCACATTTGAGAAAGATGTTTTTTTTAGAATACCTCTGCAATGTTGCATGATCACTACTACGCATTGGACCCATGACGTGCAAAATTAGTCCATTCTTTTCTTTCTTTTTGCATTTTTGTGGGCCTTCTTTTGGAACTATAATGGTTGGTACACATTTGCGAGTTTTGTCCAAAATATCTATATCTATCATAATGGTTGGTACATATTTGCAAGTTATATCCAACATTTCTATATCTTATTTGGATGCCAAGTAGCGTACTCCAACATTTTTCCTATAGCACTAACTTCAGTTCATATTCTAGTAAGCTGCATATTTACTATGTAAGACATTCAACAACCATGGATTTTGAGCGGTGTTAAAAAAAAAAGTAAATAATCATTTCATCAATGTTTATCAGATACTCCTTCCATTTCTCTATACTTGTCCACGTGGAAGGAACATATATGAACTACAGTGCGTAAATAAAGTATTGTGAAATGTGACTGACTATTTGAGCTTCTAGAGCTGTCTTTAGTTACAAATGAGAAATAAACAAGAATATGCAGACACATGGTTGCATTTTCACATGCCAAAAGTTAGGTCCGAACTGACTTCTGATCCTGAATGATGCCTATAAATGAATAGAAAGTTTCTCCGTATTATGGTTACAAATTAGGAAATAAGCTACATGATGCTGCAGAAACGTGATTGCATGGTTGCAGATAAGAAATTAGGCCAGAGTACATTTAATCCAGAGTACGGTGTGTTGTAATGGGGGTCTTCTCCTCCATTATTTCTTCTTAATGCAATGATACGCAGCTCTCCTGCGTGTTCTAGAAAAAAAAAAGAAGAAATCGAATCCAGGAGGCTTTGCTTTGGGCCTTACGTGTCAAGCAGCGACCACTCGGGTTGCAACTTGCAAGACAAGGCATGGAAAAGTCTGTGAATAGAGACATGAAGGATTGGAATATCTTTAAGGAGCTAGCTATAGGCAGGAAAGAGTAAAACTTAGCAATCTACCTGCTGAAACCCTAATTTTAATTGTTGCTCCTTTCTCACCGTAGTTTCTTGGTTTTACTTTTTATTGCCTTTTTTCTCTTCTTTTTTTTTCATTTTTTTTCTCGAATGCGTAGGAGATCTACGCATCATTTCATTAAGAAGAAGATAGAACAATAGTACAAAGGAGGAGGGCTAGAGAACCTCCCCCCCCCCCCCCCCCCTCTCCACCCAAACTTTCTCTCTTTGTCTTTTTTTTTTGGTTCTTGTTGGTTTCATCTCTAGCCTATGGCCTACCCCAACTTGCTTGGGAGTAAAAGGCTTTGTTGTTGTTTTTGTAATGTCCTGCAGAAATGTTTAGGAGGTTTCTCTTTACCTACCCATTACATGGTTAAGAATTGTTGGTGATCCAAAATGCTGTCATTCTGTACTGATTTAATAAACTAAATTCTCACTCACATCAAGCTACTTTTATTTTACAAATTATATGCTCTTATGCAAATTTATATTTTTCTAGATACTTTCATATAATATCAGGTAACCTATATCCTGTAGTTGACATTCAGAATGCTGTGATTTGGCTTTTGTAATCAGAAGTGGAGCAGCCTTAATATTTTTGTTCAACTGAGCTAATTAGATTAACATAGACCAGTTTGGTGAGCGTAATCAGCTAACATTCAGTTTGTGTAAAATGTGAATTATGATATTATTAATATCTCAGTAGTCATTTCTATGTAGTTTATCTGAAATTTTGTATCTTCGTGTGCTGAGATGTTTTTTTGCTGCAGGGTTCATTTATCAACAGTGGAACAATTTCTGCTGCTGATCTCTGTTGGACCTACGCTATATCAACTGGAGATAGCTCTTAATTACTACAAGAACTGGTCTGTTCCAGATTCACTTCCACATGTAAAAGCATACATGATTATTGGCAATTTGGAAAGTATAAATGAAGGGATGACTCATGAATCCGTAGCAGTATTGACTCATTTATCTAAATTCTCAACTGACAGCGAGCTAGTTATTCTTATATTGTATGCACAATCCATTATTAGCATTATGGCAGGCAATCCAGGCAAGGGAGCATTGTAAGTTTGGCTGCTAGCTTTTTTTTTATTTATAATGGTTTCTTTATTGCTTTGTTTGACTTCTTCCAAGAGTTTGCTTTGGACATCCTATCCTTGCTGGAACATTTAACACTCTTTTGCAGTCTATTTCTCAATGGATTCTTTTGTCAAAACTCGAGCTTTGGCTGAGGATGTAATTGCTCGATGGCGCCCAAAAGTCATGAGTTGAATTACATTTGTAAAGAGGTAATTGTGTATGAGTAATTCTGGTCAAAGGCTTGACCTAACAAAGTAAAATATGCCTACTGTTTCTGAATGGAAGGAGTATTTCTCAGGCTTGCTGCTGGCTAATCCTATGCAAAAACTACTTCTACCATATTTATAGTTGAATTTGCATTGTGAAAACACAACCTCTTGTAACAATCATGCCATGGCATACTGTTCATACTTATTTCGTAGAAACTAGAATGCAGGGGATTTCTTGTTCTTGAATATTGGCTAATCATATAGTACAAAAGTAATATTTGAACCATATTTATAACCGAGTTTGCATAAAATAAAATATCTTTCAAAAACTAAAAATTGTAGCCATAAGCCATTTATCTAGCTGAGCAATTATATGGGCAGTTCTGCTACGTTTTTATTTTACAACAGATGGTTGACATCCATGGTACTACTGATTTTTTTATCATGAGCTTTAAATAAGTGGACACTAAGGATATGGTGATAGCAGTATGGTGTTTAAGTGGACACTAAATATATGGTGACAGCAATATGATGCTTACATTCGTTGATAGCATTGAATAATACTCCATTATTTTTATCCAGACCATCATATAATATTTTACTGTTTTGGTTTCGTAACTTCATTTGATTGATAAAAATAAGATTCTTTTTCTGCACAAAGATGTTTGCATGTAACGACAAGTGTTTCTATTTCCTCTAATTGCCCGTCACAGTGTTACTTTTGTAATGGTCTGAACAGACCCCACCAGTTGACACCCCATCCAAGCTGATAGTGTATGTTTGTTGGAGCGCAAGAATCTACCATTACACTATTTGCACTTTGCAGTAGAGATATGTGATGTCAACATTTGCCTAAATCGGTTCAACATGACATAAAACTGACTTTAATAGAGACGTGCTGATTTGAATTGCCTATCATTTGTTATTATAATTCCTTCTTCTTAGGACATGCCTATCAGTGGATATAGATGCGCAGCATGTGTTGTCTGCCCCGTGCATGAAAGATGTTGGGGTTTTATTGGTTAAAACCCAAGACTTCCCATGGAAATGAAAATTCCAGTAAAACACCTTCAGAATGGGAGTTACTGTGTAGCTATTCTTCTACATGATGTTTATAACAAACAACTTGCATAAAACCGATTATCTATGGTACTGACCTACAGCATTTTGTGAAATTATGAAAAGTAGAAAATTACTGTTCCATTTCATTTCATAGTACTGTTTGGTCCTTGTGGTTTTAAGGATGTGACTTTGAAACATCGAATTTGAGCACCGAAGTCATAATTATTGGCCCAGCCTAATCATTTGCCTTCACAGAATTGAGATACCTTTCTACTGATTTCAAGCTACTAGCTTCCAAACATATCTTTTTCAAATTTTGCGTTTGATGTAGCATCCGTCTATGCGAAGTTGAGTTAATTCCCACATAATTCATTGATGTTATCTTTCTTCATGTTTCTGTAATGCTTGGATACTAAATTTGCAATGATTGGTACGAGCTGTGCAGTCCACTTGAATGATTGTAGGAATTCCAATTAATCACGTAAGTTCATGGTTGGTGATGGGTCTTTTAGCACAACTTCTGAAAAGCGTGATGTATAAGTCCATGAACTTGCTATGTGTATTGTCATTTCACTGTGAATTACCCTTCCTAATCTTACAGATGGCATTTCACTTGAGTGGACATTAAAGAATCCAGTTATGCATTCCATGTCATCAGTTATGTTTTCTTTATTCTGCTCTCCGACCAAAAGTATACTCATATTAATAAGATAATATGTCAAAGATATTGTTGTCTCTGTTTTCCTTTTAATATCTAGTGCATATCCACCACCACTGTCAGCTTCACACTTCTGAGTGACATTAACCAGTTTGCATTCGTTGCATACCATGATGCTGTTTATATGATGGCCCTTGCTTTCACATGATACAACTTCATCTGCTGGTTGTAGCATACCACCTCTATGAAATTGCTGTTGCTGGCTAGTTCAAATTTAAATTAGTCGGTGAGAATATTTTCTTATATGACAATGTTAGTATGTTGCACCCCAGCCTTGTGTTGAAGTCATCTTGGCACGTTTCTGATACTACTAGTAAATGTCCAAGGCACATGCCTCCTTTCTACACAAGAATTGCTGGAACGCCATATTCCTGAATCTGGAAAATTACCATCTCTTCTATCACGCTCGCTTGTGTTGTTATGTTGCAGTTGCACGCTGTGTTAGTGGAACTTGTAGCGGTCGTCCCTTTTCGGTGTCACCGGGCATCTCGGCTTTGCCACTTCGTTTGCAGATGGGGCAGATCAAATGCAAGCCCAGGTGCCTGTTGCACGAGGTGATTGATCGTTGAGGCTTGATTGATTGGGCACGCTAGTGTCGTGCCCGACATCACTATCTGCTGCTGGTGCCGCGTCGAAGCCTGCAGGTTCTCACGTCTCGGCGGCCATGGCGTAATGGCATCCATAAGCTTCCCAATGCTAGAAACCTAAAACAGGGAAGAACAGTGTGACAAGGAAATTGGCGAGCTCTAGTCCATGTCGCTTGATCTTTGCATGTCCTGCAGGCCCATGTCGCGGATAGTACAGTGTTTGTGGGACACCAGCAACAGTAGGGATGGAGATAGGTAGGTCATCGGCACCTTGCGTGACGCTACCGTACGCCTGACTGAGATGCCGGGCCTCGCTTTCAGGAGAGTTTACATGGGGGGCCTTTCAATTCTGCCTTCCTGACGACGACGCGCCACGGACGTCGGATGTGTCCATTTCGAGAAAGCTCAGCTTGCTCTGTTCACGCTGAGACGTCTCTTCGCTGATGCCTGTCTGCCACGCGCTCTTTAACGGAAAACCTGGCGCGCCGCACGGTGGTAAAGCATGTTTAGGACCTGTTTGGATGTCATGGTTTTTAGAAACCATAGTCTTGAGAAACTATGGTTTTCAAATTTAGTAAAAATTAAAACATCAAAACTAAACTAAACCTGTTTAACAATATTTTGACACTATTGGGTAACCTAAATTATTTTGGTTTTCAAATATGACTAGTTAGGTAACTACAATTATTTAGGTTTTTTATATTCCGTATTAAAAAAACACAACAGCTGAATTTTCACGTTTCATAAAACTGTATGGCTAAAACACTTGGGAGTAATTTTGGCGTCAGCTGGGCAACTTGTCTCTGCGTGTGTGGCCGGGAGTACTGTACGAAGGACGCATCCCTTTCCCGTGGAAATACCCCCGCACATGGCTCGATCGATGGCAGAAATCTTCCTTGTCAACCATTCTGTAGCAGATCGATCTGGAAACTGAAGCTGGGCCGCATAATTCTTCGTTTAGCGCTTCGATCCTGTTGTTTTGTTGCAAGCTTCACTATTGCTTGAAGAACGCAAACGAACTGTGGCAGACCCGGCGGCGGATAGGCAGTCGCCGTACCGCATTGAACGCTGGGACACAGAAGATGGTGAAAAACGCGGCCGCCGCGCACCGAAGCCTCCGCTCGTGGTACTCCTAGCAGTTCGGCGTGCACGCGCGCCATCGATCAATGGGAACTTGTCGGCCGAGGGGCGCCGGCCACCGCCGGTCCCGGCACACGCGTCCCTCTCCCGCACTTCTCCCGCACGGGGTCCCCCCCACCATCCCCTTGCGATCGCCGTTCGCTCGCGTCCAACCCGCCACAAGCCGAACGAATCCTACCCAGGCATTAGTCGAACTCTTACGGGGAGTTAAAAAAAAAAACGGACGTTCGTCCGAGCAGCGTACGGCCGCGTGCCGCTGCTGCAAGGGCCTCGCCCCC
>BCLF01000143.1:220972-270687 GCA_001602275.1 Zoysia japonica
ACACCGCCCACCACCGCCGACCACCACCGCGGCCGGCGCCGCCCCGCCCGCACGACGCACCCCATCGCCAGGCCGGCCTTCCTTTTGTTTTCTATGTCTGGTGGTGGAGAGGAAAAACTCGAGGGTACCAACCCGCGTAGCTAAGGGATTCTCCGGTGATGATACGATGGCGGCTGCGCCGCGAGCTCGTCGGAACCCTAGAAATTACTGAATGGAATGACGTGATTCACACTGAGGGGAAGAAATTACTGAAGAAACCGAAGAAAATTACTGAAGAGGAGAAAATTACTGACAGAGTCGAAAAAATTACTGACGCGCTTGTAACAAAAAATTACTGAAGATAAGTTTATGAAAAAAGTTGGTCAGTGAGTGGGCGCGGGTCGCAGGCGCACTCGGGAGGGGCGCGCTGGTCGATTTTGGTCCGTTGGCTTGGTTGTTAGCTGGTTAATTGGGTCTGGGTGTATATAATTATAATTATATATCACTATAGTTACAATTATATAATATATAATTATAATTATGTAATATAACTATTATTATTATACATACATACATTATCTGAATTTTACAATCTCACAGCTTTTAGTTTTCTCATAGCTTATAGCAGTTTTTTCACAGTTCACAGCTCAACCAAACACACCCTAAACCAAGTGGTTGATTTCAGAGGGTACGAGGTATGACTTCATTTCAGGCTAGGAAGCGGGAGGGAGGGTTGAGATAGAGCAGATTTTGTTTGGGACGAAGTCTAAATGAACACTTGTTCCTAGTCTGACACGTCTTCAAACCTGGCCAATCTGATCCAACCGGAACGGGGCTTTGTTCTTGACAACCGAGCAAGACCTCAGTGAGGGGGGAGGCAGAAAAGAAAAAGTCACCATCAGTTGCAGTCAGTGATGAAAACTGAATCTATGATAAATAGGCCCCTTGCAAACAGCACTCTGAGTTCAGATCAGAATAGATATAAGCCGTTGATCTGTCAAATTCGACGGTTCTCGTATAGCACTTGACGGTAGGCGATGCTGAAAAAAAATCTGATTATTGGGGGGTTGGGGAGGGGGGGGTGGGGAGCGGGAGGGGGGTTTCAGCTGGCTGACGCTCATTCCGAAGTGCACCCTAACCCGGCTCAGCAAAGGTATGGCAACAAAATAATGATTTTATTAGTTCTCTAAATAGTTGAAACTACAATATTAATATCAAGTTTTGCACACGAGTGATCTTAACTCCGTTTGTTACAAGGATCAATATAAAGCATACTTATGCGTTTCTGTTACGGATATGGTTTTTCTAAGCACAGGGGCATGTGCCCACACTATGATCGAATGTACGTTTCAAATCAGTTATCCACGTCTCTTAATACGTCAAATCGTAATCAAAGTCGCCACCACGTCTAACCCAAGTCAAAAAATGCTTAACAAAGTTGAAACAATATGTCACGCCAAGTGATGTACCCTAAGATTATGAACAAGACCTCTACCATCTCATCAAGGTGATATCCATTCATCCATTTAACAAAGGCCTGCCCAAGCAACCGTGAAAGCCTCCCCCCTACAATCTCCTAACACCCCAAATAAACCTTACAATATGTCACGCAAAGCTTTGAACATGTTTTGCGAGCCCCTCCTTCAACCCACCCAAGTAGGGGGCTAACCTGCACTTGCCCTAAGCATTTTTGTTTTCCTCTAATCACCTTCCATGATCTCTACACCTAAGAATATTAATCCTAGTCAACCTCCTCAATGACCCCTGCAAGCACGCGCGGTCCTTGTCCCCCCGGTGTCTCCCCATCCATCCTGCATAGTACGTACTCCAAGCTGTGACCTGCACCAACAGCTTGTCTTCTACCCCCCACTTTTTTTTTTCACAGCCCCAGCAGGATGTAGTACAGCAGCGTGATGGGCAGCGCGATGAGCATGCCGAAGATGACCCTGCAACAAAGAACGCAAGCGGAAGCGAACGGCAGGTGAGACAAATTCACGCGCAGAGCCGCAGGGAATGGGAATCTCGATCGGCGACTCTCGCTGGTGCGAGACGAAGGCTGGGAAGGAGGAGCAGGTGGTGGTCGCTTAGTATTACTTACCCCGTGCTGAGGATGTCAGGGTGCACGCCGTACTCCTTGGCGAAGACGAAGGGGACAATGCCCTGCGGCAGCGCTGCCTGCTCGACCAGTAAACAAAACGAACGTCGGTCAGAGAAGTTTAGGGTGAAGAAAAAGTGCGAGCGTTTTGTGCGTGCAAAGTCCTAAAGCGAAAGCGAGGGGTGCCGCGCTTTTCCGGCGCAGGAGGCATATCGATCGGCATGCCCGGCCGGCCACTCGAGCGCCGCCTCCGTTTCTTTTGTGTCAAAAGGCAGTTCTTGTCAGTGGCACGCCTGTGCTCGTGTTTGTGCGGGTGGTTGGTCGGGTGGGATTGTTTTACTAAGTCTGGTTTTACCTGCACGATAGCGACCCGGAGGAGCGTGCCGCGGAGGCCGACGGCGATGGAGGCGGCGGCCATCACGGCTGGGCCGGTCAGGAACCGCACCCCCATGGAGAACGTCGCCACCTTGTTCCCGCAAGCGATGATCCGCGGCTGCAGCGCCATGAACAGACCTGCATTTCGAAAAGCATGTAGTAGTCGGTACAATGTTCACTGTTCCATTCGCACTGGGAGAACTGAGAAGAGGGAGCACGAACCGAGGCTGAACATGGCCATGCCGAGGCCGGCGTCGGAGAGGATGGAGATGGACTTCAGGATGATCGCCGGCATCTCGAAGTTCCACCTGCGAGAGACGGAACAGCATATCAGAAAATGTTTGAATTGATCGCTCACTGATGGACCTTGTCGCCGCCGTCGATGTGATGACGGACGTCAGGGGAAGGTGAGTGGTTACCTGAAGCAGACGAGCGACCAGATGAGGCCGATGAGGCTGGAGTAGGTGTTGGGGTTGCGTATGAGCTTGCGCCAAACCATGATCAGGATGAGCCTCGTCATAACGCTCGTTGGCGGCATCGCCGCGGGCCCTGCCACGCCGGCCTTCCCCTGCTCGAGGGCCGCCTTCTCGTCCCCGGCCTCCGCGTCTCTCTCAGCAGCGCCCCTGTTGCCGAAGCTGAAGTCGTCGCGCTCCGCGTACTCCTCGCCCCGGTCCTTCCTCCCCTCGGCTGCAACTCGTCGTCCAAGAACAGAGCAAGCTAGTTAATCGCGGTGCGGCAGGAGCTCAACTGGAGCAGGCAACAAGTGGAAAGGTGCTGCTACCTTTGCGTGGGGAGGCAGCAGCCATGCGGCCCTCTTTGACGGCGGCGGGGTCGTTGTACTCGGCGGCGCCGTTCCCGAACACATCGGACACGGGCGACGCGCTGGAGCTCCAGACGAACATGTGCAGGTCCTTGCCGTCCTCACCCTTTGCCTGACCATTGGCCGCCTTCTTGGGCCCCTTCGGCGGCGCCGCCATCGCCGGGTTGGGCGCCGGGTACTGCCCGTACTTGTTGGCCTTGCCCTGCGCGTCCTCCTCGTAGTTGGAGGGTCTGGGAGTCGCGCCGGTGCGCACCCCGAACGCGTCCCCGGCGGCGAAGTTGGAGCTGCGGCCGACCATGGAGTAGAAATCGGTGTGGTTGAAGCTGGAGCCTCGCGGCGTCGGGTTCCGCGACGACTGCAGCGAGTAGATCTCGGCGTTGGTGAGGTTGCTCGGCCGCGGCGTGGTGCTGGAGAACCCCATGGACCGGCGCGAGTAGATGTCCGAGCGCGACGCATTGGAGCGCCGCACGGTGACGTGCAGCTTCCCGTCCTCCTTGACCTCGGTCTCGGTCTCGATGGCGTCGTTCCGGCCGTCGAGCGACACGACGTCGGGGTCGACGACGATGGAGGCGATGGCGCCCGCCGTGTCGGGGAACTGCTCGGTGATGAGGATCCTCGCGCCGCGGTACTCGAACATGAAGAGCATGAGCGTGTACCAGATGATGCACTGGAGCACCACGATCTGGACCATGAGGCTGCCGGAGAACTCGCCGTACATGCCCTTGAGCAGCGGGATGCCCATGACGAGCGTGTTGGGCAACGTGGAGAGGGAGAAGAGGGTGATGGTCCACTCGAGGCAGCCCCGTCGGGAGACGTGGCTCCAGACGGTGAGCAGCGCGAGGACGATGAGCTTCTGGAGCGTGTCGGCCGCGATGAAGCGGAGGTTCATGGTGTAGGGGTTGTTGGTGGAGATGAAGTGGAAGGACAGCAGCGGCACGGCGAAGAGCGCGACGAAGCGGTTGATGCCGGAGCACTGGTCCGGCGTGAAGATGCGCCACCACTTGACGGAGCCGTAGGCCAGGATCATGGCCACGTACAACGGCACCATGGCCGTCATGACGTGGTAGAAGTCCACGGCCGTGATCATCTTGCCTCCGCCGCCGCCGCACCTAGAAACGGAGTTTTTGCTGGGTGCTACTCGACGTGCGGTGCCTGAGCAACAGCGAGGCGAGGTGCGGTGGGGGAGTGTGACACTGATGAGTAGGTGGAGCCGTGGAGAGAGAGGGCAGGCGGGGGAGCCGATGAGGGCGGCGATGCGGGAGGGAGGGAGTGGAAGCCGCAGGGGTGTGTGGTTATTTATACAGACGCGGCATGATGGGTTGAAGGAATGTTAAGATTGGGGCTCCTTATTTTAAGATCCTTGTATAGCTAGCAAAAGGGAGTTGCCATTTTAGAAACCCATGATTTCAATAGATGTACTTCTAGGACCTCTATAATTTAGGGTTATTTTTCTGTCATGGCACCTTATTTGAGTTGGTGACGAAGTTAAGGGGTGTTTAATTGGAGGATAAGATTGGCATCTCATCTATATTTGTGTGAGTTGGATTGGACAATCTAGTTTTTTTATTTGATTGATGGATAAGATATATTGAAACGAGGATAATTAGATTACTAATGCTAATACGAGAGTAATTAGCCTATAAATACATTTTTTTTTCACATACTATGCCCCAAAAATAATTGTCATTTTAGATTTTCAAACATTTAGCTTTGACCGTTCGTCTTATTCAAAAAATTTATAAAAATATTATTTATTTTATTGTGAAATGATTCATTATTAGAAGTTTATTTAAACTTAAGTTGTTAATTTTTTGTATTTTCATAAATATTTTGAAAAAGATGAACAATCAAAAATTGATTAAAAAAGTAAAAAAATCACTTATTTTGAGACGAAGAGAGTAATAATTATCTATATACTAATTAATAATAAATTATATTAATTAGGATAAAAATTACATTATTTAGAATAATACATGATAATTAAGCATGTTTAAATAAAATGGATGAACTTATGCAGCAAAATTTTCTTGAATCACACCATCCAACATCAACGATAAATATTCTCGAAACAGAATAGCTCCATTTATTCATCCATCAACCAAAGATCGCGAAACTAGACAGGACCATCCGATCTAGATTTATCCAACGAACCAAACGCACCATTACTTTATCTTCGTGCTTGAAATGGAGCCGTGTGGTTGGAAGAAATAGCAAGGTGACGAGAAAGGTGCGTGCCTGACGCGAAAATGATGCGCGTAACAACGCCAGGCAACGTGACCGCGCAAGGATCTGTGCTTGAGACGTGCGCGTGGTTTACATCTTCACAAATCCTTTCCAGCGTCTCGCATCGTACGCCCCTGCAAGGTTTTGTAAACCGACGAAAACCGATGATTTTTACAATTTTTTATCAAATTGATCCGGTTCAATATAAAGTTAAGTTCGATTTGATCGAAAAACGAATCTAACACTGTAACAAATCGACTAATCGATTAATTTTATCGACTAACCGATCTCTAAAACCTTTCGCCCTGACGAGCACCTGTTAACGGGTAACCTGCTGCAATGCCCCGGTGCTCTCGCTTCGGACGACAGGAGTACACGGTGCCCCCAGGCTCCACGTACTGATCCGCGCAAAAAGAATCCCGCGAGGGGCGCAACTCCTGTACGGCTCCCACGCCCGGGAGCGCCGACAGGGCAACCAAAAAGCTGCGGGGCAGCTCTAAAGCCGCGCGAATAATCAAAGCCGTGCCCAGCGCGGCCGTGCCGAGCGAGCGAGCCCCTCTCGCGTCGGGCGCCGCGCTCCCCTGCGCCCTGGCTCCGTGACCTCCGTCCGCGCACCGGCGCGCGCTGGTGAAAAAGAGAAGGGGCGCCGGCCGGGTAACAACTAACAAGATTGGCAGCGGCGAATTTGATTTAGGCCGTGTAGTACATGTCTTCAATTGGTGCCGTTAAATTACTTTTATTGTCGATAACAATACATAGAGCGTTATATAAGGACTTCTATTAGTTGTAGCAATACGCATTATAAGGACTTCTATTAGTTGTAGTAATACACATTACTCCGTACTTAGTAACAAATAATGCATTGAAACAATAATTTTGACGCTATATGTGGCGATGTACATGCAATCGGGGGCGGCCGCCGCGCTCGCCGCGGCATGGCCGTTGGCAACTCCCCCACCCGTTGCTTCCGTCCCCCGGCCGCGTGCGCCGCCGGATCATCATCGCTTGCCCGCCCGCCTGCTGCGCGATGCATGGAAAGAAACAGAAAAAGAGAGCAGCCGGCCGTCAGACCGCGTATCGCATAGAAATTTTTTTTTGTCTATGCGGCAACCATGAACCATCCCGGTAGTCCGGTAAGGGTGAGATTATGGTGTATCTCGGTGGTTTGTGAACTGGAGTATGGTGCATGACACAGGGTTTAAAAAACCAGCGTACGATGCGGTTTTGCACAGTGGTAAAACTCACTACATAACTGGTTTTGCTACGATTTTTTGACAATTTTAGAGCTATTTTATGGTGGCTTCGATAATTTGACATACGTATATGAATGACACATAGAACTACTTGCGTATATGATAGTGCGTATGTGTGTCAAATTATTGAAACCCAACAAAATGAGTCATAAATTGTCAAATATCTCGTTTTGCTACAGCGTTAAATCCGATTTCAACTGAAAATCGATCATCTGGTGAAATCGGACCGAACCAATTTCATTGATTTTCATGAAAAATGAATCATTTTCATCAGTTTAAACTCTACTTCATGTTAGAAACTTTTGGTGCCTATGGAACCGCTACCACCTGAAGCGAGATGTGTGATGCGCCGTTAGAAAACTCTTCCGGTGTCTACTGTTCCATTGCCACCCGGGTGGTTGGTGAGATCTGGTGCACCGTTAGAAAACTCTTTCGGACACTTGGCACTACCATCTCGATGGTCCGTTGGCTCACACGCGCGCGCGCGCACACACACACAGGCAGAGGGTGTTTAACCAATTTGCGTGTGGTGGTGGTCCATAGGCGCTACTGATTAACTATACCGTGGTCGCGTTATCCCATCTGGGCATCGTTTGTAGCTGGTACTCGTATAGCACTTTTCTCTGTTGTTCATGCAACTGGACGCCTTGTAGCTGAGGAAACAGGGAAGAGTAAGATATTAAGCGAGTGCAAAAGGCTGTGCGGTGCACGAATATACCCGCCAAAAGCGCGAGTGTGGTGGCGTGGCAGGCTTTTGCGCGTGCTTGTCCCCGTAAACCGCATCTTAACCCTTTTTTCTTTGCGAGGCCTCTCCGGACGACTCGACATGTTCATGGTGACCACTGGCGCGGTTTGTCGATTCCGATGGCCGGGAACGCCTGCTTGCCATGTTGCCGAGTGAAATACTGGAGTACAACGGACTAGTAGGAGTGTCAGTCCACGCATGGCAAAAACTGGCCGTTTTCTGCAGCGATGAGCGAGCAAGCAAGACGGAATGTTTCCGCTCTCTGCGTTTTGGTGCCTCGTGTCGTGTCCACATGTACGCGCAGCTGCACAACGGCTTCGACGAGATGTCGTTCCAGTACTCGTAGTAGAGAAACGGACCCAAAAAGAAAAGGAAACAGAAGAAAAGAGAGGCGAGGCAAGGATGATGATGATGATCGAAGAAAGGCTCGCTGCTAGCTAGCCAGGCCTTTTTAGGGGACGGCCAGAAATTTACTATTTGTCGAGATTCCAAATGTTCTTCTCGCGTCCTGAACCGACGGCAACGGGTCATCATCAGTCCATGTTCTTTCCTTAAGCGGACGCGCGTGACACCGCCCCTCTCGCTCGCTTTGGACTAATGGACTTTTCGGTGCTTACGAATTCTCGCACGAAACGGGGGATTTGCAGGGCTCCCGAGACAAACTCGCCCTCTTCCAAGCCCTGTTTCCCGGAACTAAAAATGTTTCAGCTGTTTCGAAACAAAATTCGGTGGACCATCAATTGGTTGGGGGGGGGGGGGGGGGGGGGGTGGGGATTTTTATTCTGCGAGCGCAAGCGTGACGTTCCGCGTTCGTATGACCGCGATTTGAGAGCAAGCTAAGTGACTAGTGGTCATGTTTTTGGGTGGTGGCCTGGTGGGTGAGTGCCATGGGGGCACGAATAGTTGAAGCGAGCATTATCGTCATCCAGTGTCCCCTACAACGCTTCCAGGCATAAAAATCCAAGATCAATGTCACGTATACCTTTGGACGGAAATAATTTACGAGTTTAGAGACTATGAGTTGAGGACTCTGCCACTTGTGGTAACATACATTTACAGGCCTCGCGCGTGGTCAAGAGCCTAGCTCCGCACACCGTGAGCGTGGCCCGACCCACCTCACGCCTTGCCTCTCGCCCGGCTCCAGCGACGCGACGCCGCCGGAGCCGCTGCTGCTGCCTCTCTCGTTCGACCACGCCGCCTGTGTCTCCAGCCCCAAACAATAAAAATTATTCGCAAGAAATTAGTCAATTTGAGATAAAAAAGAGTGGGCGAAGGCCGGAGGGAGGTTGCCCTTCAACCTATCTGGACCGGATCCCCGTCTTTTTTCCCGTTTCAAAAGAAGAGATTAGTAGGACTCCATTGGTTACACACATGCCTGACACGTACCGCCTAGACCTTCGCGACGCGTAAAATAGAAAAAGCGACGGGCCACATGGACCCTCCGGTTCCCAAAGCGCAACGCAGCGGCACCGGCCCAGCTCGGGGCAAAAAAAGGAAACTCGGCCCAAAGCGAAGACACGGACAGCCAGCCAACCAGCCCATCGACGCCGGAAAAGAGGCGCGGGATCGGTACGCGGGTCCACGTGGTTGCGGACACGGGGGCAAAATTATGGGACTCGATGCCGCTGCGCTACCTACCCCACCCATCCATGATCCGCCACCGCGCCACGCTCGCTCGTGGGGGCTCTCTTCTCCCGTTCCGAGATCAGGTTGTCGTACGTGCGCTTTGTGGGGGGCTGGCTGGCGCTGGCGGCTACTCTAATCGCCTTTGGTTGCGCTGTTTATCCTATCAGCTCGATCCGCGAGATCAAAGCCCTGTTTAGGGTTCCCCGTGCGTGGACACGGGCATGCATGCATGCATGCATGTGCTCCCGGTGTCCGCACTCATTCCCTCTCGATCGACCGCACCGTGGCTTCCTTGGCTTTGACTGGTTGATGGTTCGATGACCCGAGGCGGCTCTTTGACCGGTCAGACGACCTCGGCCACTCGTCGACCGACCAGGGGTTGCAGTTGCTTGGAACAGTGGCGAGCTGATTATTTTTGGGACCTGGGCACGGGTATGAAGAGCTGGTGTGTGGAGTGGCGTGCGTGGGAGTCGCGAGATCTGGGATGAGATCGGGTGTTGGAATGGGGCGGACTGGCGGAGCAGCTCGGCCTCGGAGTCGCGTCCCTGCGATCGCAAATTGCGAAGCGCGCACCGATTCCTGGACGTCGAGAGTCGAGCTGCCTGTATCCACGCTCGGCACCATGCGCCAGCCGCTGCCTCCGTCCAGTCCCAGTGGCGGGTTGCGCTCGTGAGCCATGGTTTCGGTGGGGTGCGGACTGCGGAGCTGATGAGTTTTAGGCCGCTACGTAGTACTCCAATCATTGTAGTACAGGTTTGACCTCTGCCTCTACTTGGCGTAACAGGGACAGGATGGCGTGGATTGGGGCAACATTCTTCCGGGTGGATTAGCGGCTACGCATGTCTGACACCTTTCGAAAGGCCGTCCTCCCCGAGTAAGGAGTTGGTATTTGCTTTTTTTTTTTTAATGAAAGATGATACAATGTTTGAAATTAACCACAGCCGTTCGTTTGAACAGATCTATCGATTAAAAATAGAAAGCTAATTAGTCAAACATAATAAAATAGTGGATCCAATCCAAAAGTAGTGGGTTTGATATATTCAGTACCAATTATTAAAAATTAGTGATTGAGATTAAATAAAGATGTGAAATTACTTCAGATACCTGTGAAGCACCGTAATATCTTTTTTTTTATTCTTCCATAGTTAAGAAAAACAAGATGTGATGTGTGTGCTACGACAAAGCTAATTAGGTTGGGTACACGCCTACACGGTGGTGCCTGAACTAGTCGATGCCGGAGAAGAAGTGATGACCTCCACACAGCAAGAAGTGTTGCAGGACCAGACGGAAAGTTGGCTAAAAGAATCATTGACGGAGACGGTGGTTCTGCTCTTCTGATGTAGTAGTACACCACTGTAACCTGTAGGATGTATTTGGCTGGCTGTAGCCTCAACTTAGTTCACAGCCGAGAAATTATTTTCTCATTCTCTAAGAAAGAAGAAGTGGCCGGGCGTACAGAAAAGATCTAAAAAAGGTATTGTCAAAAACAAGAGGGTGTAAGGTTTTAGTCCGGCAACCTTTTCATGAAGCTTTCGCCGATGATATCGAACTAACGAGTAAATTTAGTGATCAAGCCTTTCACAAATTGTAATAAGATGTGCCTGCGTGTATTTGTGCTGCGTGTCCATGAGTGCGCAAGTGTGGATGCGTCCAGTGCCTGTACTATGTTTCTTATTTTCTAGAAAAGAATGAAGTGGAACACTGTACATGTCATTATGTGGGCTGATAGTAAGGAAGGCTAAGAACTGGGCCCAAATGCGGCGCATGTACTAGAACCAGCAAAACTCCGGCCCAAAGGGCGACGTCGAGGCACTATGATCTGGTATGATCTTTCAGCAACATTACGAGATCAGAGTATGAACGACGTACAGATACATTCTTTACCTCACAGGGCAAAACTGCACCAAATTATTTGCGAAGGCTAGGGGGGTTCGGATGCACCACCGAAATGCCAAGTGGTTTGCAAACGAAATCACTCCTACTCTAACAGGCCAATTCACAATAATCTACACTCACGCAACAACACTGGTCAGGGCGTCGAGCACTTCTTGTCGTGTGGGCAGTGCAGGAATGGCGCCTCTCTCTGTCACGGTGAGAGCTCCACAGACATTTGCAAATTTCAGGGCTTCTCTCATTCGGCCTTCGTCCTGTAAAAGATACATAAGAAAAACAAGTGAAGCGGTTAGGACCTACAACTTAGCTTTCACATTTTCAATGGTTAAATCTTGGTATACGCTTGAAAGAGTCGATGGTGAATCACTATACCAGCAAGCATAACTGGCTAGACATGGCACCCTTAGTGTGAAATTGCCATTGGCAACGTATTATAATGATAAAGTTGTTTGGAATCTTGCTGCAAGCGCATATTCCTTCCCACCCATGCTAGTTGCAATACAGTGGTTTTGTGTCATAAATTAAACTGTATAATGATAGAGCCAAATTTATTTCCCTGTGGTAGCGAGGCTTTAAGCACACAGGTTTAGAACCTTGTTCTTAACCTCAAATGGTTCAATCTACGTAAAAGTACATCTTACCGTAGATTTCTACCTCATTTTGTTCGAGGTTACAAATTCATGCATCTTTATTTGACTGAATTCAATAGTTTTGTATGGAAAGCTGAATATGATTTGTAAGTGAATTTTCCCTCTTCAGCTGCTCCGTCATTATTCACGACTAATTATCTGGGGTCCAGGGTCTTTGTAGAGAACTAAATAATACAGGAATCACTTTAGTTCAGTTGAAAATGATGAAAATTAAGATACAGTATATTGAAGCAGATAAAAAAATCAACTGTAACAAAAACATGGAGAAAGGTGCCGAGTAAAACTGCAGGACAGTCATACAAGTGTTTCACGTTCATGTCCTACTTACTGATAGAAGAAAACAGAGTACAGGCTTATATTCAGGAAGTTACAGACATACCTGGAGAAGTGAAAAATCTGTGGCTAATTGCGATAGAAATCCAGCAACAAAGGCATCTCCAGCACCAGTTGTATCAACAGCAGCAACCTTCAATCCACTGACTCTCCCACTAAACTCCTGTTAGTTAAACAACAAATGTATATCATACTTCATAGATCTATTTTTGTATGACATTTGCCATAGTTGCCAAGTGACACTTGACAGTACAAGAACTGTAAGATCATGGTTTGAGTACGTTCAATACAAATAAATAGTTCAGTTTAGTTTAAGAAAGGATTATATCGAATGCCTTGCGAATTTGATCAGACAGCCAGGTATCTTACAGAAGGAATAAGAAAATAATAGTATACCACAACAAGGAGTGACAACAAATAGTAGTCTCCAGATCATAGGTATGTAAACTTACCTTAGAATAATATCTACATCCGTCTGGACCTTCAGTGACTAGAAGCAACTTCAGGTTTGAGTGGATAAGTTTCTTTACGACGGCATCGTCATATGGATCCTTTCCGTTAGTCAAAAAAGAAACCTCCTCTTCACTTACCTGTTTCAAACTAGATGCACAGTCACAACCAGTAAGTTTTTCTCTTGAGGATATACTACATAGTTGTTACCTTGATAACATCAGCCGTTTCCCATATGCTCAGAATACCATCTCTAGCAACCTCAGCCGATGACCACAATGGGAGCCTCAAATTTGGATCATATGAAACAAGCACTCCAGCATCTTTAGCTGCTTTGGCTGCCGCAATATGTGCAGTTTTACAGGGCTCAGTAATAAGACTTATTGATCCATGGTGAAATATTTTTGCCTAGCATAAGTAAGATGATTAAGTCATCTTCAGTTTGTCAGAAATAACATGATTAAAGAAATTACAGTAGTAAAGAAACATAACTACCACTACTAAAATGGCAGCATAAATGCACGAGACCTTTTTTATACCTTTCTTATCAGATCGAAGTCTAGTTCTCTTTCTTCAAGTAGCATATCAGCACTTGGATTACGATAGAACATAAATTCACGTTCACCATCACTTCGGAGTGTCACAAAAGCCAACGCTGTTCTAGCATGATCATCAAATAGTAGTCCTTGATTGTTAACATTGTTCTGCTTCAATATATCTGATAACATATATCCAAATTCATCATCACCAACCTGCATGCAAAAGTTATGAGTGGAACTCCGAGAAAATTAAAAACTACATAACATGAAAAACAAGCCCTTGTCTACTTTAAACATGAAAGGGATATATAGCAGATAATTAACAAGAATATAAATGAACGCAATGTGTAATGAAAGACATATTTGATTGTTAAGGGCATAGTGAGCACATGCATTTGACCCTGATTGTTCAAATAATATGGATAGAGAGAACAGGTAAGAAACATTACCTTTCCAATGAAAGCTGATGAACCACCGAGCCGAGCTATTCCAACTGCAACATTGGCTGGTGCACCCCCTGGAGCTTTCTTGAAGGCTGGCGCTTCTGCCAACGACACACCACTGATAGTTGGAACGAAATCAATCAACAATTCTCCAAAGCACACCACGTGTGGAGAATCGCTAATTCTAGGGGCACCATCACCACTTAAGGATGCTTTCGTTCGAACTACTATTGAAAAATGAATCAAACAGGAAGAAATCAAATTATGTGGCATTGACAGTTCATATCCAAATGAAAAAAAATGTTAGCTTAGAAACCAAGGTATGTTTCCATTATCCAAGAACCTTCTATGCAAAGGAAGCAGCTGACCCATGAATACGATGAAATATAGCAAAAAACCAGTTCATTACACATAAAATTCTGAAAGAATCACAGATGGACGACAGGTAGGCCAAAACACAAGTGACATGCTGGTGACAATGCGACAACAGAACGAGCTACTTAAAACAGCAAAATCTTTATGAGCTCATTGCAGCAACCAAGGAAAGTAACCCTGTTTAACTAGCCTGTTAGAGATTCTCATTCTACGTTCTCGACTCACAGTCCATGTAGATGGCAGGCACTTGCAATTATATCATAGAACCCAAGTTGACCTCAATCTCAATCTGTGACATTGGGTTTGAAATTCCATCCAAACATCAGCGCATTCAGGGTAGAATAGTTTCTCATCATGCTATCACTCCCACTCCCAGCACTGCACATTATCAGTGCTGCCCAGTGCCCCTGTTCGGGAACCAACTTGTACATGGCACATCGTGCGTTCCCATGCAAAACCATGGTCATGATTACTAGAGCATCCCGCAAGAAAACTTTGAAACATTGGAGTAGGATGGAAATTAAAGGCTGCACAGTTCACATAATAGACTAACCGAATCCACATCTTCCTAAACCTCTGGCGATCTAAACATCACTCCAAACGTCTCTAACTGTCTAGGTCAATACAAATTCAACGCCCAGATGCAGGCAATTCGCAAAGACAAGGCCATGTGTCCAGCCAGACAGGGAGCTAATGTTTCCGTTACTGCAGAACAGTGTTCTCATGGTTTAAAAAAAAAAACCCCTCATTCCTCCCAAAGGGAAGTCCTCAACGTGGTGGCAACATCCCTTTTTAACAGCAGAGGCTGCTAAACACAGCATAGTAATAATATCAAGTTTTAACTCCTGACCCCAATCATTGGCAGGTACTACCAACCAAGCAGCAGCTAACAGGAGCGGCATATGCTCGTGCACTCGTCAATACAGTCAATAGCATCGATCGGGTACCTGCGGCCGCCCGTGGCGGCGCGAGGGAGGCGACGCTGCGGCGCCGTGAGGCGGCAGTGGGGAGGAAGCACCTCCCGCCGCCGGCGCGAGGGGTTGCGGAGGACGAGAGGCCCGGGCTCGCGGCACAGTGCGGCGGCGTGGCGTGGAGAACCATGTGGACCAAGTCACCAAGGCAGGAGCTGGATGCGGAGGCAGCCGGCGGAAGAAGCGAGGTGAGCGAGCGCTGCGGCGGAGAGCTGTCGGACCGGGCGGATTTCGTGCTGATCGGAAGGCAGCCGTCTGGGCCTGGGCGGTTTGCTGTTCCACGTGTCAGACTGATGGTGGAAGATTGTGAAATGATCGTCATTTTAGCCCTTTTGGAAATGGCATCTTTACCTACTACTCCTATACGTATAGCGACGTTCGTATCTTCCATTTGTTGCGACCTTGTGACGGTTACGTTTATGGATTTATCGTGGAAAGCTCCAGATCTATGGTACGTTTATTTGTTTTGAGGAGTTCATACCTGCAGGCACCCTCTTTTCATAAAGTAAATAGTATTTTTGATAATTTTTTCAAGTCCCATCTGAATTCATTGATATAAGGGACTACAATTATGATGGTTAACGTTATGGATTTATCGTGGAAACCTTCAGCTTTTTGGTACGCTTTGTTTTGAGGAGTTCATAACAAAGGCACCCTCTTTTCATAAAGCAAGGTCTCGTTTAGTAGAGTTTTTTTACGAGTTTTTCGTTAATTTTAGAGGAAGCTAAACCAATCAATGTATGAAAAATCTATTTTTTTCTTATTTTTAAGGTGAAGCCATATGAAAATAGAAAAAAATTAGCAAAGATCTATTTAAAAGATAACTTCACCGACTCTTTTCGTATACGTTGACACTCATTATTGTTAGACTCTTTTTTGGTAGAGCTTCTCAAGCGGCTCTTTCGTCGACTTCAGTTTTAGGAAGGAGCTGCACGGTGAAACAAGGAGCTGCGAAAGGGAGGCTTCTCGGGCTCTCCCATCCTGCATGGCACCGTTTGTCGGTCGCTACCCCTCATCTATCTTTCGATTAATCGCAACCGAATAGAAAATAAAAAAGACGTCCTCGCACATCTCCAGACAACAACGAAGCTAGCGACCTCATACACACGCGAGCTTATCTTCCGCACAGGGGCTCGACCCGTATCCGCACAGGGCTCATCAACTATTTTATTGAAATTATAAATTCGTTTGGCTTGTAAATGGCATGATGAGTAACGTATTACTACTACCTCCGTTATAAAATATAAGTATTTTTAAATTTAAATAAAATCAAACTATTTTAATTTTTACTAATAATATCTAACAAATTACATAATTTTTAATATAAAAAATATTTTTTATGAAAGCTTATTTTTATGATGAATCTAAAAAAATAATTTTTATATAATAAAACATTATTAGTTATATATTATTAGTGGTCAAAATAATAAAAATTTGACTTTGACTAAATCTAAAATTACTTATATTTTGTAACGGAGTGAGTAGTAGATAATAAAACTTATCTAACACATGTTTTCGGCTAGAGATGAGTACAACGTTGAATGGCCACCAACGAGCAAAGTTTTTGAATTAAAAAAATACAAGGATAATATGGATATTTAACTATATTATTCACTTTAAAAAAAAGAGAAGAAGCCAGAGAAGTTTTTTTACCAAACATTTTTTAAAGAGCCAAAGCTAGAGCTCTAGAAGTCTTTTTTTTCCAAAGAAGCTAGAGTCAGAACCCTACCAAAGGGGGTCTTAATTACTCCATATTTTTCTGAGAATTCATAGGAGAAACCGTTTTGCCAAACATTTTCAGATGAGTCAGAGCCAAGCTAAAAACAACCTCTTTTTTTTTTAAAAAAAAGCCAGAGCCTAAACTGTTTTTAAATGAGCCGAAGCTCTAACAAATGAGACCTAAATATATTTGATAATTTTTTTAGTCCCATCTGAATTCATTGATATAAGGGACTACAGTTGTGAAAGCCTGCATATAAATTGTCATCGTTATTAACTTTTAGCATTAATTTTAACTATTTATGTTATTTAAAAAATTAGTTCAAATACGTAAAATTATAAGTTGTGATTGAAATAGCTTAAATAAATTGTACTACATCCGTTCCAAGATATAAGCACTTCTAGGTTTGGATAATTTTTACTAATATCTAGAAAATTACATAAAAATATACTTTTTAGTAAGCATATTTCATGATGAATCCAAAAAATATAATTTTTATATATAAAATAATATTAAATATACATTATTAGTGATCAAGGTGATAAAAAATTGACTTTGACTAAACCTAGAAATGCTTATATTTTGAAACAGAGAGAGCATCAAATATTTTTGAATAAGACGAATAGTCAAAATTGATGTTAAAAGTTAACGGCGATAATAATTTTGGAACGAAGAGAGTATTAATGAAAATTGTCAAGTTTTATCGCGCCTCTATCAAATGCATATTGGGGAGGCGGTTCAGTTAATCCCTAAAGCCAATCAAATAATTTTAAGTACTCTGATTATTTGTTTCATATGGAGTATTAAGATTTATTTTTGAAAATTTTGAAATCTAAAACGAATTTGTCGGTGTTCTGACCACCGGCACAGCAAATATACGATCGTGGGGGATGGTATGCCTTCGGATCCGATATGGCCTAATCTGAGGTAGACTTAAGGGGATTTTTGCCTGGTTCGGGCCACCCGAACGGTGTAATACCCTACGTCCAGGGAGCGGATTATCTCAGGGATAATGTTACAAGACGGGAACCTCTCTTCGCGGGAGGACCCAGAGCGTGGGAGAATGGGGGGTGCTTGCTCGAAAAGGTGCAAGGATTCCCGGGTTCTGATGGGGCTCAAGTTTGTCTTTCGTGTGTTTGTGGCTGTTGCTTGTGGTGGTGTTCGACCGTTGTCTGTATCGCTCCCCGGGCCTCCCTTTATATAGGAGGGGCCCTGAGGTTATAAGCAATGGGCCCTACGCGATCCTGCCGTCTCGCCGACAGGTGGGCCCTTCCGTCGTTGTTGACATCATTCCGTTCCGTCCAGGCGTAGTCATGACCCGTCGCGTCGGGCACAGCGGCGGGTACCGTGATGCTCGTCCGGCGCTACTGCGCCGGCTACAGTGCTGTCCCGTCGTGTCTGGCAGCCGTCGCAGCTTTCTGCTGGAGTGTCGCTGTAGTGAATCTCGTCCTGTCTCGTCGGGACGGATGGCAGCTGATCACCAGGGTAAATGTACCATAACGCAATACCTACCTTCTGGGGGTCGCTCCCGGGGGTCGATCTTCGGAGCCCGGAGTCTTCGCGCCCCTGCGCGGCCAAGACATGGCCGCCGTGGGTCGTCGCTGAGGGGTCGGAGCCCGTGCCATCCGACCCCCGACTTTCTCCCGTTGGAGTGCGATCTGTTGGGTACCCGGGGTACGTGATCCCGACAGAATTATATAGCCAGTAGCTGAAATTCATATTGAACATCCATCAAATATAATTAGTTGGTACAACTTTTGTACTATATAATGCAACTTTTTACCACCTGTTGACCAAAATTTATCAAATCTAAAATTCTTTGGACGTTGGTAAGGCCTATAACAAAAAGAAATGTGCAAGTACAATACTACCATTTATTGTCTATTTCCCTCTTACTCACTCCGTTCCATTCTAAGTGTTACTTTTTAACTTCTAAATATCGTATTTGACCATTTGTTTTATTGATTTTTTTACAAATATAAAAGGTAAATAATTCTTGTTTAAAGTATTTCTACTGCAAATCGACCAATTAGCCACAAAAGAGACAGTTATAAAAATTTTATAAGTTGATGATCAAATATATTTTCTAAAATAAAAAAAACACTTAAATTGAACGGAGTGAGTAAGAAGAGTACCAATGGAGCGTCGTCTCTTGTGTTGCCCTTAAGCAAGAAACTATTTATTGGAGCCTTTTATAATCGATGGTCTGCAAGTCCTTTTTTTCTACCCACTAGGCTCACCCTCTGTCTGTATACTTTTCGGCCCACTGTCACCACTTGTCTGACGTCCCAATAACCAAGTGGATGCTGCAGCGCTGAACCCGAATTTAAATCGTACTCATTTATTTTGCTTATACAACTTGCGTCTTCGATCTCTCCCAAGCTCATGGCTAGCGTGCTGCTACCTCCGTACTATAAAAAATTATTTTTTAATTTTTAAAAGCTATGTTTGACCATTTATTTTATTAATTTTTTTTGTAAATATAAAAAATAAACAAGTCATACTTATTAATTAATAATAAAATAAATTATATTTTTTATAATTTTTTTTAATAAAACGAACGATCAAATTTAAAACGTAAAAGTCACCATTTTTTTATGGAACAAAGGGAGTAAAAATTTGCATTGTTTAAAAAAAACGCTGCTCGGAATCTATCGTGTTCCACAAGTGCTCCTCGCGGTTGCTATCGTAGCAGTTTCGTACTAGACTCCAAAATTTATTCTCTCCTTAGCATGGCATTCAAACAAGTCTTAAGTTCTGGCATATTTTGATATTTCTAAGCTCTGATTGTACTGTCTCCCTTTATTGGACTGATCTAGGAAATGTTTGATTTGTAAAAACATTATGATTCCGTAAATCATGTCGAATTAATCTCCCAGTCCACAGGTTTGTCATCTTGTGGGAGGAAATACGAAGCAGCTATTCGATGAAATTTGATAAATCAAAAACTTTTTTTTGGCCTTGGACTGGAATTTCAATGCCATCTTAGCTACACGGGCCACGTGCAAGACCAGTTAATTGTAGCCTCGTAGGAAAATCCAACTAAGTTAAAAGCATCTTCAATGGGCCCGTTCGAATGTGATACTTTCGGCGGTAGCTGCAGCTGTTGCTAGTTTACGCTACAGTGAATTTTACTAGTATGATTGTGCAGCTGCCGCTATTAAACCAGCGTCCGAACGCACCTAATAATTCTTTCAAAAAATCATCTCAAAAAATATTTTTTTTAAAAAAATTCAAAGTCCAAGGTGCCCCCCCGCTCGTATCTGCGCGGAGTGGGACCCGCCACCAGCCACCCTGCCTGCGTACGTAAGCCGTCATGGGCGCAGGGCGCGACCCCACGCGGTGCTAGTACAGGTCAGCAGCACGGCAGCACCCGCACGCAAACGCCGCCCACGCGCGGCGCGCGGGGTCCTCGGTCCTATCTATGCCATGTGGGTCCGTAAGATATGGAACCCTGATCCCAGGCCCACATGGTGGGCGCACGACTTCCAATCCCGGGGGGCGAGAGCCTGGCCAAGGTGCCCTGCCTGCTTGCACCGCGGCAAGCAGCGCACCCGATCAAGGCAAGTGGGACGACCACCTCCAGGCCCACTGGCCAGTCAGTCAGATCTCACACCTTCCGGTCCCACGTGACAGTCGGTGGACCGTCCACTCGGAGCCGAGACGAGCTGGGCCCCACGGGCGAGACCCAGTCACACTCACACCCTTTCCGTCGTCCTAATCACTTCCCCAGTTGTAAAAAAAATCACTTCCCGTAAGCAGTTTCAGGTCACGTCGTGCGGAGAGCGCACGTCCTCTCACTGCCTCGTGGACCCGGACAACGTGGCTCCACATGTCAGTGTCCATTACGGGCAAAGGGACAAGCCGCCAGCCAAGCCCACCAATCGGAGCCTAACCCTTAACAATCAGTCTAATCAAATTACTAATTCCAAACAAAATACGTGCACACCCTCGTCAGCACGTCGAGGGGGAAGGCAAGTACCAGGAGCGGTAGGAGCGGGAGAGCAGCCGCAAGCAAGCAGCCAGTAGCAGCGGACGAAGCGATCACCGGGAATAAATTAATGCGGTTTGGGGCGGCTCGCGGGCAGGTCAATACGAGCACTCCCATCTCTCGCCCCGCATCCGTAGCCATGTTGGATTCACCGCCCCACCACCGGTAGCTGCGGCGGCGGCGGCGCGGCGGCGAGGGATGAAGAACTTCCTCAGGAAGCTCCACATCGGCGACTCCGCCGGCGACGGCGCCTCGTCGCCGGCGGCACCTCCACCGGCGCCGTCCAAAAGGGGCGGTGGGGAGCATAAGCACGCTTCCGGGATATCGGGCTGGCTCAGCTCCGTGACCGGGCGGCCGCCACCGCCGCCGCCTCCCTTGCCGGCGCCTCGTCCTGTCGCTGCTATTGCCGCCCCAGCTGCGCAGGCTATGGCGGCGGCGGCGGAGGTGGAGGAGACGGCGTTGGCGGCTGCGTTGTCTTCGTCGGTTGATGAGAGGAGGGCGGTGGACGAGGAGAGCAGTGTGAGGCGGGAGACCCTGAAGGAGGCAGAGGAGGAGAGGAAGAGGGAGGTGAAGAAGGAGAAGCAGGAGGCTGAGCTGGAGGAGTACCACATGCAGCTGGCGTTGGAGATGAGCATGCGCGAAAACCCGGAAGCGATGCAGATCGAGGTGGCCAAGCAGATCAGCCTCGGCTCCTGCCCGCTCCAGAGCTCCCCCGCGGAGGTCGTCGCCTTCAGATACTGGGTACTCAGCCTCTCCATCCATCATCTCGATCCATTTATCTCCTAGATTATCACCTTACCGCTGTGAGATCTCAATGTTTATGCTGTTGAATGTTTGAGTGGAAATCGGTGCACATATGCTATATGTTCTAGTATCGATCATGCTGCAAGTCTTTCTGATTACCTCTGAACTTAATACTTGAATAGAATGTGGCATGAGCTATATATAATGTAGTTATGCAATTTAGCTCAAAATGGTACATGCTAATATCTGAACCTATGCTAGCTCACTCTGTTTGGTCTATCATTAGCAAAATGTCCTTTTATTTTGGAAAAATGTGTTTGGTTGGTTTCACCATAACGAACAGCCAAGCTGCTTTGTAGAAGAATACTGGCCACCTATACTGTACTAGTATGAGACTGAGATGCATCTGCAATGCAATTGACCACTCAAATTGGTACACTAGAGAATTAGCAATTAGCCATCATAAGATGCCATCCTTCATCACAGATTACTTCGAAGTAAATTGGCCAACATCTTGTGGCTCTTACCATTTTCTTGCCTCATATGGTAGATTTGTTCGTGCTTCACAGAGTTTTAATGCCCTAAGCTATGACGACAAAATCATGGACGGTTTCTATGACATTTGTGCCAATGGGGATGAGCCTGCATTTTCAATCATTCCCTCGCTGATGGAACTGCAAGCACTACCTTTTTCACATGGAGCCAAGATTGAAGCTATATTGATCAACAGAGCACAAGATTCTGAGCTTGTTGCACTTGAGCAGAAGGCATTTATTATAGCTGTGGAATTCCGCTCAAAAAATTCAGAGTCTGTTGGTCCCACGTTGGTTCAGACTCTAGCTAATTTAGTTTCCAACTACATGGGTGGACCAATCTCTGATCCAGAAAGTATGCTGTTAAAGTACCATGATGTGAGCAGCTCATTGAGAGCTGGTATTAGAAGCGCAATTTTTCCTCTTGGCCGGCTAAGAGCTGGTTTGGCTCGTCACCGTGCGCTGCTTTTTAAGGTCAGTACCAAACTGCATTGTAGGAATCTTTCTCCTCTATATTCCTTTTTTTTTTCCAATCATGAAGTTTGTTCACAAAAGTAAACACTTAACATGCCATTGTAAATGTCGATCATTCTGATATGGGATACCTTCCCTTGTTCAGTACACAATTTGGCATATGCTCTTCCTTGTTTGTCTTGTTCAACTAGTAGCATCAAAATGTCAAAACCTGATTTTTATTCTTATTTGTCTCGACCTGCATGAGAAGGTCTTTTTCTTCTTAATGCAATGCTGCAGGGGCGGTCTTACCCTCTGCAGGTCAGATTTTTTTTGACATTATTCTTATATTCAGTGCTTAACTGGACATATTAAATGTTAGTTCAATACATAAGTGTCAATAGTTGCATTATTCTTTTTTTCTGATCATCAATGCGTTGATATATGTATCTCTGCTTTCTCGCGTCTAGGTTTTATCTGACAGTCTTGGTGTCCCTTGTCGACTTGTTAAAGGAAGGCAGTACACTGGATCAGATGATGGAGCTTTGAACATTGTGAAATTTACTGACGGAAGGTACCAAGCTTTTCTTTTTCCTATTTTTTTTATTTCAGCCCCTTATGTTAGCTACAGGGATAGTAAAATTATATTACATACTGTTTGACCACCTGTTGCATTCAACATTCTTTTTAGGGAGTACATTGTCGATCTGATGTCAGATCCTGGCACTCTTATTCCATCAGATGGTGCTGACCATGGTAGAAAATTTAATGAAAATATATTTGCTGATGATCAACATGTTAACAAAGATGACAATAACACTCAGTTGGCGTCTTCTTTTAGTGAAGCTTCAAGTTCAGTGCATGGTTCTTTTGAGAATGAACTGGTTGAAAAAGGATCTGTACCTAGTGATGCTGGGTACTTTGAGCCATGTGGAGTGACTGGAAATGAAATTTCTGGGATATCAAGTTCATTTGAGAGGCTATCAGTCAGCACATCTACAAGTGAAAATATGCCTGCAGCCCATGGATCTATTAATACAGACAGCACCATGACTGCAAAAAGAAAAGAAAAGTCGACCACATCAAATAATTCATCATCAAGTTCACCTCCATCCACTGGGACGGGCAGTACTCCAGCTGTACGAAGAAAGAAAGTTAAAGATGTGTCAGAATATATGATTAGTGCTGCGAAAGAGAATCCTCAATTAGCTGAAAAGATCCATGCTGTATTACTTGAAAGTGGAGTTGTGCCACCACCTGACTTGTTTTCAGAAGCATCTATGGAGCAGCCAAAAGACCTTATTGTGTACGACACATCTGTTTTTGAAACTAGGGATGAAATGATAAGGACAATGAATGAGCTTGAATCCACATCACACACCGGCTCTGATCATGGTCCTTCATTACCACAACATTCTGATCGTGAGCTCCAAACAAAGATTGTTCCGTATCGGACACCTATGGACCTTAAGCCTGTTCAGGGATTGGGTATGTACCATCCCTCTAATCTCCATGATAATGCATCTCCCTCGTTACCTCTGTATGAACCATCCGCACCTCCCCAGGAAGTTCCATTGCAACTTATAAAGCAAATGCCTGTTACAGCTGCTGCTGTTGCAACAGCTGCAGTGGTTGCATCGTCAATGGTTGTTGCGGCAGCTAAGTCTAACAGTGATGTAAAACTTGATATGCCTGTTGCAGCAGCTGCCACAGCTGCTGCAGTTGTCGCCACCACTGCTGCTGTGAACAAGCAATATGAATATTTAGATCCAAGTCATCACTTGCTTAGCTTGCCAAGTTCTTCAAATAAATCAATCGAAAAAGTTAGACATGACTTCTGCGGTAATGATCAGCTGGAAATAAATCAAGGACATGATCATGCACTAGAGCAAGAAAAGAATTCTGTTGAAACGCCTCAGGAAGCGGAAAGAATATCTGACAGGTCTACTGGGACTGAGAGTGCAAGATCTGAAATTGCTCTAGATGATGTCTCTGAGTTTGAAATCCAGTGGAAAGACATCACCCTTGGAGAGCGCATTGGGTTAGGTACATGTTTCTTGATTTCTGTGAATTTAATTTCTTCATAGCTCTGTTAGTATATTTTAATTTAACTACAAATTTATTTTCAATATTATGAGTTATTTTCCATTTTCAATACATGTCATTCCATGACTTAAAACAGTGCCAAACCTGACCTAAAATATGAAATCATGCTGCCTGGTATTATCAATGTTTTCCAATTCTCTGTTTTTTTTTGTGGTTCAGGATCATTTGGAGAAGTGTACAGAGGGGAATGGCACGGGACAGTAAGTACTCCATTCAAAGTGTCTCATTGTATTTGTAATTAATTATCAGTCCAGACTGGAATCAGATTAAAATACGTATAGAATGAGTTCCAGTGTAATGAAGAAAGATCAGGTTCTTATAGCGTAATAAACACTGTTAAACACCATGAAGACTCTGTGCCTTTTTGCCTTGTCAAAATTTAAATAGTTTCCATTGCTTGCAAATGCAAAAGATTCCCACTCCCTCCTTTTTGAAGAAAGGCCACCTAACCTTCATTGTTTTCGCTTTGTTTTGCTGTGAATAATATTGATTTCTACCAGTTTTTATTTTGTTGTGCTTCGGTTGCATTATAATAAGTTTCTCTATTTAGGAAGTTGCAGTTAAGAAATTCTTGCAACAAGATATTACAAGTGATGCGTTGGAGGAATTTAGAACTGAGGTATGTGTATGCATGTCAAACATTTGAAGGCACAATGGGGAAGTGTTAGCTATATGACTGACGGACTATATTTTCTTAATGTTAATGAACCAATAATTTTGATCTCAGAAAGTCATATGGATGCAGAACTCACATGTCTTCCTTTTGACTGAGGTTGGATTTGCCCTCAATACTGTTGTTTTGTTCAGTGCCAACAGCAGTAGTTTACTAGAATTGATAGGCGATGAGATGTTTTTTTTTTGTTTGAAACAGGAATGTATTTTGACCAAGAGGTGAAGGTGAAGTTTTTATATAGAAACACTTAGAGTTTTTTGAGAGTGGGGGGGGGGGGGGTAGAAACACTTAGAGTTGTCCTTTATTATGAGCTGTAAATGACACAGGGCTTTATGGGTTATCAAGGCAAGTGTATAAATGGGGTTGGACCATTTTCAACACTCAATATGAGAAATTATTTCTATCACGGTAAAGTTTCATTGGACCAATCTTCCCTATTTAGCATGAGCTAGTCTGGGTATGCAAAGAAAATGGCTTTCTGCACACTTACTAGACAATCAATATTGAACCAAGAGCTGTTTGACTTGGACTCAATGCAGTTTTTGTGGGTTTAGTTTATGCATGAAAACACGGGTCACAAAATATGAAAAATGATCAATTGCTTTGTTTACATCCAGCATGCTACAGTTGCAATTGAGATAGTGGATAGTAAATGAGCTCCGTTGATTTGCCCGGTATTGGAAACCGTCAAAATGTAAACAAACTATAATACCTGGCTTGCGAATTTACCTGTTGACTTCTAGTGATCACTCTACTTTTTTACCCATCTTTTTCATGTTAACTTGTAGCACTCTTTATTTCTGTTTAGGTACAAATAATGAAAAGAGTGCGTCATCCTAATGTTGTTCTTTTCATGGGTGCTGTCACTCGCATGCCTAACCTTTCTATTGTGACTGAATTTCTTCCGAGGTACCTTTTGCCCCCTTGTTGGAAAACTTTTGCAGTTTTTTATTTTGAGTCTTCAGTTACCGCCATATCTAGTATGGAGTATAATGACAACACCGGTTTATCTTTTATCCAATAATTGACTGCCTTTGTTTTCTGTAAATGTGTTCTACAAGATATAACATATTTGATGTAGGACTGTAACAGCTTTAGTTTATGCATAATGGAGTTGAAAGATGATTGCATTGACATGACTTCGATGTTTTCTGAGGAATTTATTTTCATAAATATTATTGGAGTCCTATAAAGCATACCTCTGTATTGGTGGTTAAATCAAGAAGTCTTCAACGCAGTGCCCTCAGGCCCAAAAACATACTCAATTGTCATCCCTAGACCCAGTGCCAAGTTCTTTCGTATGTGATTTTGAGCGGCCAAACTCTAGATTTCAGACACCCTACTGCTCCCCTTAATACCCTCTTTCTTATCCTGTGTTGGTTCTTTGTTACTTTTTTGATGAAAAACTTCTTTGTTACTCTTACTTGGTATTGCATTGATTCATCACCATTGATCCCTATATTTTGGCAGAGCTGGATCCCTATTTTATATAGATGCAACTTAGACTGGAGATGACCTAGAAAGTAATTAGTGGGAAAAGTCATTTAATCTCAGCCTCACGCCTGTGCTTTAAAGCTTGTTCCTCCTATTTATGCACCAGCACCAAAGGACAAGTTTTATAAAAGTTTTTTAATGGTGTGGTGTACTCTTTTAGAAAGGTGAAGTATTTGCCCTATGGGGCCAATGTATTCGCACCTTAGGTAGCATGCGTGAAGCAATTGTTCAAGAATTTAAGTACATTGTTAGACCTTATGATGCCATTATCATGGCCATAAATCATTATATTTTACCTTGTTTATCATTGTACATTTCACATATATGCATATTTGCTAATTGTACTATTCGCTCTGCAGGGGTAGTTTATTTCGGTTGATCCATCGGCCCAACAACCAGTTGGATGAAAAACGTCGTTTAAGGATGGCTCTTGATGTGGTAAGTCTAAGTTTCTCGTGTTCATTCATAGTGAAAATCTAAAAGTACTTTTTGATATTTTGCTGTTGCTTGCGACAGGCCCGTGGAATGAATTATTTACACAGTTGCACACCAGTCATAGTTCATCGAGATTTGAAATCTCCAAATCTACTTGTTGACAAGAACTGGGTTGTGAAGGTAATAATAAACTGGTCGACTACCAGTGACATGCTTTGGCTTTTGGGCATTTTAAAATATTTAACCATTATCACGTTTCTTATTGCTTTTTAGGTTTGTGATTTTGGACTGTCTCGTATGAAGCACAGTACGTTCCTTTCATCAAGATCCACAGCTGGAACAGTAAGCTTAATACGAGACTATGCATTGATTCCTGCTTATTTGTGAAACTCATTACTATCATGTATCATGAGACGTGTAGGTAACACCATACATACACTCCTAATAAGTAGGATGCCTCTCGATTTTATTTTTTAGATAGATTGGTTGTAGCTAGAGAAACTGGCCAGTGTAACTGTGTTGGTCAGGTCCAGGAGTCCTATTCAGGACTCAATTCTCTATACCCTGATATCAGTCTAAATAATATATGTTCGCCTTATCTTTGATTGTGCAATAGTTGCCTGTCAAGGGCATGGTTTAGATGGCCCTGAACCCATGTGGTGTGACAGCGCTGACTAGCGGCAACTGCACCACAACGGCAGGTATAGGAAGATACTATTGCTTAATGAGAAGAGGTAGAGTCCCATTTTTACACAGATTGGGTGACTTGGCCCTTAAGAAATTAATCATTAGAATTAAGGAACTAATTAATCTAATCTTATCTCTAACTAACAGATCTTAACCATGCTGGTCCTAGTGTGGCATGGGCTGCTCCATCAAATGGGCCCTGATGGGCTGTACATGATATTACCTGAGAAACTATTTTTCCATTTATGTTGGTATGGGATGAAATGGGTTGTTTAATAAAAGCTAGTTGTTTCCTTTTTTTTAAAAAAGCTTTGGACCTTTTACCCTTTTAACTTCTCAATGCACATTGCTAACTACCTGCACTGCATGAAATGTAGGCGGAGTGGATGGCACCAGAAGTACTTCGATATGAACCATCAGATGAGAAGTAGGTTTTTTCATGCTGCTGTTTGTCCAAATATGATTGCTGAATTCTGTATGCTTTTTTTTTCCTTCAGATGTGACGTTTTCAGCTATGGGGTCATATTATGGGAACTCTGTACATTACTACAGCCATGGGAAGGCATGAATCCCATGCAAGTTGTTGGTGCTGTTGGTTTTCAGCAACGGCGTCTCACCATTCCAGGCAATGTGGACCCTGCTGTAGCAAAGATAATCGAGAGATGCTGGCAAACGTTAGTATGTTTTAACTTGCTGGGCTGCAATGGTGTTTTGAAATTCATACATCATATATCTTGAACTTGTGATTTGTGTAGTTATTTGCTTTATATAGATCATAAATCAATAGATTTATGTCACATCTTCTAGCATAAGTACAGTAAAGGTAAGTTCTCGTAATCTGAATATATGCTTATTAGTAGTATCTTTTGAAAACTGTTTATAAAGTGAAACAGGTCATTTTTGCGTCATGTTTTAGTAAAGGGAAAAAATTATATATCCTGAAAAGTTAATTGCAATGTTGGTAACCAGAAACGTGGTACTCTTATTGTCTGGCTTTTTCAATATTTCATTTGTCCTAATTTAGTGGCTCAGTTCTGTTATGATTTTATTCTATGTAGAGATCCAAAGATGCGACCATCATTTTCGGAGATCATGGCTGCCTTAAGACCGCTACTGAAAAGCATGCCCACCACCCAACCTACCAGAAAGCGAGCACAACAAACAGATGAGTAACATGGAGATAGATATCAGCTTCGATGTTAACAAAAGAAAATAGGACCACATTGGTCTGTCTTGTCTTCCTGGCCTCCAGCGTCACCATTTTGTATAGTAACACCAAATGCATGTCTAACAAAGAGGTACATTTTTGGTCCTTGTGCCCTCCAAACACAACTTATATTAATTGATGCCAGAAGAGTTCACCAAGCATTTTGGACTATCTGGTGGAAACCATGACAGAATAACAGATTCCATGAAGCAGAAGATATTGGTGAAAATTCCACGTAATAATGATGTGGGCTAAATGGCATATCAGAGGTAGGAGTTCACTTGCACGTTGCCAGGTATCAAACTGAATAATCGTCTTCTATTACCTTGGCCTTCTGTTGCCGGCCATCAACCTAATGGGGGAGTATTCATATTGAAGGCCCCATATTTTTTTTTTTCTAATTTTCAATAGAGGTTGTTTCATTGGTAGCTTTCGAGCTTCAAGAAGCTCTCTTGCTGGGCACTTGTGTATATGGCATGTCGAAAAATTCGTTGTAATTTACAGTTAGATTACAAAAGAAAATATGTCATTTGTACTACTGAGAAAAAATTGTTAAGTACATGTTTTTTTGTACCCCTTATTTCTTGGTGGGCAACTAAAGCCCTGTTTTATTGTAGATCACTCAGTGACACTACAATCTGCTGGTATACATTTCTTGCTGAGCATTATGCATCTTTCTGAAAGTTCGTACCAGAGAACATTTGTAGCACTGGCGCTTGGCCTTGTCAATCTTCGTGAGTACATCCTCCGGTTTTCTTTTCTTGTTGAATGGTTCTGCTTTAAAACAAAAATATGATAGTAAGTGCGTGGGTGACAGTTTTTGAAATCTGTGTTAATTTCTTAATGACATTGCAGGCGGCTCTAATCCTTCGGGATAAAATATAAACAAGTATTTAATCGCTATACCTATACTTTAGGCGTAGTGTTTAAGATTTTATATCCGTCAATGTTTTCTGTTGGAAAAAAAAATACCCCAGTTTTTACTTGCACGTAAACATCAGGCACAGCAAAGCTGAAAACAGTCTACCCCGTGGAACCTGCGCGGCCGCGCGCGGCCCGGCTTGCTTTGGCCTTTGGCGGCCAGACCAGGCCACGAACCGCGCGCAATCAGACCCACGCCGACAGAACGGATGCCAACCCAGTGACCCACCCACTCACCCCGTGCCGCGCATCCAGCGTCCCTGTCCTCCGGTCTTCACGCACCGCGCCGGCCACCACGTGCATCCACGTCTTCCAGATCGCGTCCACAACTCCGAAGCTCCCGACGCTCTTGCCCCAGCGCAATACAAACCACCACGCCGTCCGCTCCCCTGACACTGCAACCCTCGCTCGTCACTTGCCATCCGATCAATCAGCCCCCAGCCGAATCCCGCCATGGCGACCGCATACTGGGAGAGCTCTCGGCCCCGCGGCGGCGACGCGGACGAGCCCGACGAGTTCAACCCCACTCCATACGGCGGCGGGTACGACCTCTTCGTCACCTACGGCCGCCCGCTGCCGCCGTACGAGGAGACCTGCTACCCGTGCTCGGAGCCGTCCACCTCCTACGAGGCGCCCCACTACTCCGCTTCCGAGCCCTCCCCGTACGGCCACCATGCCAAGCCGCAGCCGGCGTACGGATTCCGGCCGCAGCAGGAGCAGCAGCCGTCGTACGGCGGCGGGTACGGGTACGGGTCCGGGCCTGAGCCCGCAGCTGAGCAGGGCGGAGGTTACGGATCTGGTTACTCATCCGGGTACGGGAGGAAGCAGCAGGAGGAAGGGGAGAGCTACGGGTCTGGGTATGGATACGGGTATGGAAGGAAGCCGCAGGCGGAGGAGAGCTACGGGTCCGGCGGATACGGCTCTGGCTACGGCGGCCAGACGCGGCCGGAGGAGAGCTACGGGTCCACAGGGTATGGATCTGGGTACGGCAGCAGGCCGCAGCCTGAGGAGGGCTGCGGCTACGGGAGGAAGCCGCAGGTGAAGGAGAGCTACGGATCGGAGTATGGCTCCGGTTATGGCCGAAAGCCACAGGTTGAGGAGAGCTATGGATCAGAGTACGGCTCCGGCTACGGCAGGAAGCCGCAGGTTGAGGAGAGCTATGGATCAGAGTATGGCTCTGGCTATGGCAGGAAAGCGCAAGGGGAGGAGAGCTACGGATCAAGATATGGAAGCCGTCGGCGTTCTAACCATCGGCACAAAGTACAAATATACGATCGTGGGGCAGAGGCGGATTTAGATGGGTGCATGAGAGGACACCAAAATTTCTATAAAAAAAAACGAATATGTATATATATATGAAATAATGGAAATTGAAAAGCACCTATCGACAGGAGATCAAGAGCCTAAGAAAACCGGTAGGAGACGAAGAGTCCAAGGAAAGGTACTAACTCTCTCTCGTTTCTCTCATCCCTCTTGCTGGACGGTTTCTCTTCCTCTCATGATCTCTCTAATCGATCCCTATTGCTCACGATCTCTCTGACTCTCGTCCCTTGATCGATCTCAGCAGGCAACACCGCAGCAGCATCAGTTCTGGTGGCCGGCGGAGGGGATTTTTTATTTCTGGTCACGTTCGTTGCAGTCGACATTCGGCAAAGCTGCTCACTGCTCAGGCTACCGTCTGTTTACACTGGGATTGCAGTGCATCCAGGTAGACATTCTTAATTTCTTATCTTAATCCATCCAAATCAGTCAGATAATTTTTTTTATTTCTAAATTACTAAACAAATTTTAAATTGTACTTTTGTAGAAACTTTGAGAAAAGTATGAAGAGGAGGAACACTGATCTATCATCTTTGTGGAGTGCTCATGCTCAGAAAACGAAGGTCTTGGCATCAACATCGAATCAGCAAAATTCCGAAAATATTGATAGTGGCTCAGCAACAAGAATTGAAAGTGCGGTTGGACAGGAGACTCATGATATAGAGGAGATAAATGAGGGTGTTTATGATGTTAATCGTCTTCCACATGATCCTGGCAAGAGGGTACCTATAATTCAATATGCAGCAAATGAGAGAGATGCTGTAAGAAGAGAGTATATTGCAAAAGTACCATGTCAGCCAAAGACATATAATTTTCCGAAGAGAAAAGTTGGAGGTATGCGCCGCTTCCCTGTGTCCTGGTTCGACAAGTATAATTGGCTCGAGTACAGTGTTGAAAAAGATGCAGCCTTCTGCTTTGTCTGTTATTTGTTTGCGGATACAACTAATTATGTTGGTGGTGATGCTTTTATTAATAGTGGATTTAGAAAATGGAACAAACCTGATAAGCTTGATGGACATGTTGGTGGCATTAAGAGTACCCACAATCAGGCATTTGAAAATTTTAATTTCTTCATCAGACCGAAAGCGTCAATCAAAAGCACTTATGTTAAGCATACTACTGATGAGAAAGCCCAGTATAAGGCTCGCTTAACCTATTCTATTGCCTGCTTGAGGTTTCTTTTGCGTCAGGGGCTGCCTTGTCGGGGTCATGATGAAAAAATCACATCAAGCAATATGGGAAATTTTAAGGAACTCTTAAATTTGCTGGCTGAACTCTTTGAAGAAGTTAGAAATGTTGTTTTAACAAATGCTCCACAGAATTGTCAAATGACTGCCCATATCATACAAGCAGATATCATTAATTGTTGTGCTGTAGAAACTAGCAAGCTTATCATTGAAGATCTTGGTGATGACTACTTTGGAATTTTGGCTGACGAATCTAGTGATGTTTACCAAAATGAACAGCTTGCTCTTTGCATAAGATATGTTGATAAAAAAGGTAGGGTTATTGAAAGATTTTTTGGCATGGTTCACGTCAAGGACACTACTTCTTTGACATTGAAAGATGCAATAGTCTCTTTGCTGCTGCAGCACTCATTGACATTATCTAAATGTCGTGGTCAAGGTTATGATGGAGCTAGTAATATGAAAGGAGAAATCAATGGACTCAAAACTAGAATCATGGAGGAAGCTCCTTCTGCTCACTATATTCATTGCTTTGCACATCAACTCCAATTAACTCTTGTTGCCGTTGCCAAACAAAATGATGATTGTGTGTCATTCTTTGATCAGCTTACGAATCTATTGAATGTTGTTGGGATTTCTTGTAAAAAACATCACATGCTTAGAGAAGCTCAAGCGCAGCAAGTCTTGGAAGCCTTGGAATTAGGTGAAATTGAAACTGGACAAGGTTTAAATCAAGAAATGGGTTTAGGAAGGCCCGGAGAGACACGATGGGGTACTCATTACAAGACCATTTCACGTGTTATCGCTTTGTATCCTACCTTACGCAAAGTTCTTATTCAGATTGGGAAAGATAAATCCCAATCCGAACGTATGAAAGCTCAAAATTGCTTGGTAGTGATTGAATCGTTTGACTTTGTCTTTATGGCACACTTGCTGCTTACAATATTTGGTTACACAAATGAGTTGTGCAATGCTTTGCAAAGGAAAGATCAAGATATTATTAATGCAGTCGAACTTATTGAGACCACTAAGTTTCATCTACAAGTGCTACGGGAGGATAGTGAATGGGAGACTTTTCTTAAGGATGTCACTCAGTTTTGTACTAAGCATCGTATCAAAGTTCCTGATATGGAAGGTTTCTATGTGCCTGTAGGGAGACCAAAACGCTACTTTGTGAAAGTAAAGAATCATCATCGCTTCCATGTTGAAATGTTTCTAAGTATCATTGATATGCAACTTCAAGAGCTCAATAGCAGGTTTGATAAATATTGTAAATGTTTATCAACATGTCTTTATTTGATAACTCATTTTAGTATTTTGATATATGGTTTTAACTTTTACTGATAGGTTTGATGAGGTCAACATAGAGCTTCTTCTGACTTGTATCGCTGCATTGAATCCAGCAAACTCATTTGCTTCTTATGACAAGGAAAAACTTCTTAAACTTGCAAAGTTCTATCCAGAAGAATTTTCAAGTGTAGATTTGATCCAACTTTCTTCACAGCTTAATATGTTCATTGTAGATATGCGCCACGACACAAGGTTTCAAGGATTAAAGAACCTTAATGAGTTATCTATCAAACTTGTTGAGACAAATAAGAATGAGCACTTCAAACTTGTTTATCTGCTTTTGAAACTAGTCCTCATCCTTCCTGTGGCTACTGCAAGTGTTGAGAGAGTATTTTCAGCTATGAACCTTGTGAAGACTAAGTTACGAAATAAGATGGGAGATCAGTACTTGAATGATTGTTTGGTAACATTCATTGAGCGAGACTTTTTTCATCAAGTGAGTAACGAGAATATTATCAAGCGCTTTCAAGCTATGACAGATCGTCGTGTAAAGCTTTGATTTAACTGGCATTTTCAATATGCAGTCTTACAAACACGTAGATATCATATTTAAACTATAATATAGTTTATCGGTATCGTGTGGTGAATTTTTTTCTTGAGTTTGTCCCCTCATGATTGAAATCCTAGATCCGCCACTGCGTGGGGGAGGTGTGCCTTCGTATTCGATATGACCTAGTCTAAGGAACACTCAGGGGATTTTAATCTGGTTCGAGCCCACCTCGAGCGGTGTAATACCCGACGTGTAGAGAGCGGATTATCTCGATGATAGTAGTACAAGGGTCGGATTCTCTCTTCGCGCTTCGCAAGAGGATCCGGAACGGATCGAAAGTGATCGGAGTGTGGATGAGTGGAGATGCTTGCTAGAAGGGATGCGAGAACCCAGGGGCCTAGTGGTGTTCATTGGTTTGTTTTTCGTTCGTCCTCTTTATCGCTCCTCGGGTCCTCCTTATATAGGGCGGCCCGGGGTTACAAATAGTGAATCCTACGCGATTCTGCTACTTCGTCGACAGGTGGACCCTTCCGCTGTCATCGCCATCATTCGCTTTGCCCAAGCGCGAGCGTGACCCGTCGCGTCGCGCGCAGCAGCGGGCACTGTGACGCCTGTCCGGTACTGCTGTGTCAGCCACAGCGCCGTCGGGTCTTGTCCGTCAACTGCGGCTGCTGCTGGAGTGCCGTCGTGGTGAATCTGTTAGCACATGGCCACTAGAGTAAATATGCCATACCTGGGTCGCTCCTTTGGGGGTCGGTTCTTGGAGGCTGGGTTCTCCGTGCGTCTTAGGGCAGCTAAGTCTTGTTGTCGTAGATCGTCGGTTTGGGGGTCGGATCACGAGGTCGTCTGACCCCTAATCTGAGGTCTTACGTGTACGAGCATGGGCCATCAGGTACCCGGGGTACGTGATCTCGACAGGAGCCGCCCACAGGGTGGAGAGTACGGAAGTGGTGGGCATGGTTCTTCTGGGTACGGCTATGGTAGGAAGACTCAGGAAGAAGGATACGGTGGTTCTGGGTATGGGTAAGGGAGGACGCCGATTGAAGAGGATGCAGGTGGGTATGGCTCTGGCGGGTATGGGAAGCCGTACATGGAGGAGACGCAGGGATCATATGGGTATGGAAATCAGAGCGGCGGGTACGAGAGACCGAGCTATGGTGGGGGAGAGGAGTACCAGGGGAGCTATGGCCGAAAGAAGCATGTATGTTCCTTTGATCCCTTCCATTTGAATTATTTAGTGTTAATATATTTTGCTTGCCTTGCTGTGCCTACGCATGTTATAATGTGAATCTGTGTGATGAAAAATTGAGGAAATAGGGGATACTTAATTTCAACACCTTTGATGATAAAACAAATTAAAGCAAATTTTATAATATTTATCATACTTTTTGAATAAGGCGAATTTGTCAAAAATGATGTTAGAAGTTAATGGTGAAAAAAATTTGGAACGAAGGGAATATGTAAATGCTGATGATAAGAGAGCATAGATTTTAAATGCTAGAAGAATACTGTCTTGTTTAGTTTTTACAAGAGGTAGATCTTGGTTCAGCTGGTCCACTACCAATTTTAGTTTCATGTCAGTATTTTGGTTTGCATAACCATCTTGATCTTTATATTCGACTATTCGATAAGATTCGTTGATTTCTTTATAGTGTTTCACCGCTGTTCAATGCAACAGTTGACCTATATAATATCACCTTTGCTTGTCTGCTAATCAGAATATTAGTAACTAGTAAGGGCCACTCAGCATGATGTGTACAAATATTGTGTCTGTAGATTCACGTTGAATAAAAATGACTGATTCCCAGTACAAGTTTTTATTGGATGTACTTAATAGAAGGATAAAGTTCACTTTACTCCCTCCAAGTTTGGCCCTACTTCATATAACCCCTAAACTACTTTTTTTAGCCCTGACATTTGCAAAATTGGTTCACTTGTCAACTTTTCTTTTGAATCTAAAGCGGTTTTGCTTACGTGGACTTAGCTCAAGGCGGTTTTACTGACACAACTCGACGTAGGCGTGTCATGTCCTGTTGGCCAACTAAGTCGGCGATTAGGGTTTAGGACAAACTCTTGGCTATAGATCGACGAGGATGGCTATGCTATCATGAAGGGAGAAGTACATCAATTAGGGCTACTTCTTGGCTAAAAAACTATGAGGATGGCTGACACCAACCTTGCAATGCACGGGAGCTGGGGCTGAGTCAGTAAACCTGTCTTCTGAGTCCACGCCAGCAAAATTGCTTTAGATTCAAGAGAAGAGCTGAAAAATGAACCAATTTAGTAAATGCTGCATGTAAAGTAAACCAAATTTTAGATTACGGGGTTATCTGAACTAGGGCCAAACTTAGAGGGTGTAATATGGCCTTTATCCCTAATAGAACAGCGAGTCAGGAACATTTTCCCTATCTTTTCTGATGTATTTCTAGCACATTATTACAGTGCTTCCTGTGTGTACACTATTTTAGATGTTACTTGAAGCAACTGAATATCTTTTTTCCACTGCAGACATATGTTACTAACGTTTTCTGAGTGCCCAAAATTGAAACATTTCTTATCTTAGTGCTAAACACCTCTTGATTGCCCCTTTGATAGGATGATGATGATGATTCTGATGAAGAAAAGAAGCAGCGGAGGCACCACCACCATCGCCACCATGACTATAATTAAGCGTCCATCGTGGCTGCCTTCTTGGCATGGTCTTGTTCCACCACTGAATTGAGTTACTGCATAATTAAGGGTCTTTTGTTTGAGTTTGAGCTTTCGAGCTTTTTGAAAAGCTGACCAATGGTTAGTTGAAAAGCTGACTGATGAAGTAGTAATTATTAGCTTTTACAATATATACTTGTCTTCTCTGCACATTAAAAACTAAAAAAGCAGCTTTGAGTGAGCTTTTCAGCTTTTAGTTTATTTTCTCAGAAGTTAGTTTTCAGCGTTTCAAAAGTCAGTTTTTTAAAATTTTGTTTGTTTTAGATTTTTAGATTTCAATTTTTCAGCTGAAAAAGCCTGTTTAAAAAGCCGAAACAAAGAGTCTAAAGTAGGTGTACTTGCCAAATGTACCCGGACCATCGGTCGCGCCTTTGTACTTGTATCTCACTGCAACTTAAATATGTTATGTGTGTGGTTTGTGGTTTCCATGGTTGTGAAGATGAACTTTGTATGCCTCCAGTTGTGATTGTACCTTGGTGCTTGATAGTATGTCACTGGGTTCCTTTCGTCAGTAATGTGAACAGGCTAGATTCTGATTTCTCCCCTTGTAGAAATTTCTAACACCCCCCCGTGTGGCACTGTTGCTGTCACCACCAGCTGATCTACATTGCAACTGGGATAGTAATTAGGAAGTGACGCGTGATGAAAAAAATACTCTCAGTTTCAAAATAATTGATATTTTTGACGTTTTGAAATCATCGTTTGATCATTTATTTTATTTAAAAAAATTACAAAAATATTAAAAACAAACAAATTATGTTTAAAGTATTTTTAATAATCAATTATTTTATAATAAAATAAATTATAATTTTATAAAATTTTTGAATAAGACAAAAGTAAAAGTTTGAAAATTTAAGATGGCACTTATTTTGGGACGGAGGATTTTAAGACGGAGAAAGTATCTCTATTTAGGTACCTTACTTAGAATTTTGCACTTAAACAAAAGAGGTACTACCTCTGTTAAAAAATATAAGTATTTTTAAGTTTAGATAAAATTAAATTATTTTAACTTTTACTAATAATATTTAAAAAATACACAATTTTTAATATAAAAATATAATTTTTATGAGAATTTATTTCATGATGAATTAAAAAAATATAATTTTATTATAATAAAATATTATTAAATATACATTATTAATAAGTAAAAATGATTAAAAATTTAATTTTGATTAAATCTAAAAATACTTATATTTTAGCCGTCCGAGCAAGAACGGATGGACCGAACGTACTCGCAAGCCGCAACGATATCACGCCTCACGGGCAACCGCAGCCTTATCCTCGGCGGTGAGCGCTCTGCTTCCTCCTCCGAGCTCCGGCGATGACCGCCCCCCCCCGGACCCCAGCTCCCATTCCGCTGACCAGCATCGCCGAGCTGCGGCAGCACCACTCGCAGCTCGTCCGCCTCGGCCTCGCCTCCCACCCTGCCCACGCGCGCCGCGTCCTCGCTTTCCTCGCGCGCGACCCCGCCGCGCACCTCCCCTACGCGGCCCGCCTACTAGCCCACCACCCGGACCCGCACCCGGCGCTCTTCAACCCGCTCTTCGCGGCCCTTCCGCCGTGCCACGCCGCGCGGCTCCTCGCCGTAATGCTCGCCCTGCCGCTGCCGCCTGATCACTTCACCTTCCCGCGCATCCTCCCCGCCGCGCCGCTACCCTTCGTTGTCCAGCTCCACGCGCTGCTCCACAAGCTCGGGTTCCACTCCCACACGCAGTCCCTCAACGCTCTCCTCGCCGCTTACCTCGTCAACGCCCGCCCCGACCTCGCCTTCCTTGTCTTCCACACCAGCACGTCGTGGACCCTCGACGTCGTGTCCTGGACCACGATGGTCGGCGGGCTGTGCAAGCTGGGTCTGATCGACGAAGCGCGGGAGCTGTTTGAGGGGATGCCCGAGAGGAACCTGATCTCCTGGAACGCGATGATCTCCGGGTACGTGAAGGCGGGGCGGTTCCTGGAGGCGCTGAACGTGTTCGACGAAATGAGAGCCCTGGGGGTGGAGGGGAACGGGTTCGTCGCGGCGAGCGCGGTGGTCGCGTGCACGGGCGCTGGAGCGCTGACGCGCGGGAGGGAGGTGCACCGATGGGTGGAGCAGAGCGGGATCAAGGTGGACGAGAAGCTGGCGACAGCGGTGGTGGACATGTACTGCAAGGGCGGCTGCGTCGAGGAGGCGTGGCGCGTGTTCGAGGCGCTGCCGGTGAAGGGCCTCACGTCCTGGAACTGCATGATCGGCGGGTTCGCGGTGCACGGGCGGGGCGAGGACGCCGTCAGGCTGTTCGACCGGATGGAGAAGGAGGGCGTGTCGCCGGACGACGTCACGCTGGTGAACGTGCTCACGGCCTGCGCGCACGCGGGGATGGTCAGCGAGGGTCGCCACTACTTCAGCTACATTGTTCAGAGATACGGCATCGAGCCCAAGATGGAGCACTACGGCTGCATGGTGGACCTGTATGGAAGAGCAGGGCTGCTAGACGAAGCCAAGAAGGTGATCAACGACATGCCCATGGAGCCGGACGTCGGCGTCCTCGGCGCACTCTTCGGAGCCTGCAAGATACACGGCGACGTCGACCTGGGCGAGGCGATCGGGTGGCGCGTCATCGAGCTGGATTCTCATAACAGCGGGCGGTACGTGCTGCTGGCCAACCTTCTCGCCAGCGCCGGCCGGTGGGAGGACGTGGCCAGGGTCCGGCGGCTGATGGACGAGCGGAACGTGAGCAAAGAGGCTGGGCGGTCGGTGATCGAGGTCCACGGCGAGGTCTGCGAGTTCCTATGCGGGAGCCTGCGCCACCCGCAGGCAGCGGAGGTGTACGACATGGTCAGGGTCATGATGAGCAGGATCAGGGCAGAGGGCTACGCGTCCGACACGAAGGACGTGCTGTACGACGTCGCGGAGGAGGAGAAGGAGGCGCCGCTGCTCTACCACAGTGAGAAGCTGGCCATCGCCTTCGGACTGCTGCGCACCAGGCCCGGCGACACCATGCGCATCACCAAGAACCTGCGGGTCTGCCGAGACTGCCATGAGGCGACCAAGTTCGTGTCTCGCGTCTTCGAGCGCGAGATTGTAGTTAGGGACAGGAATCGGTTCCACCATTTCAAGGACGGCATGTGTTCGTGCACTGATTATTGGTAAATATCGGGGTGATGATTTTTTTAGAGGGGATTTTCAGTAGTTTTTTAGTCCTGAAACAGTTTAGGAATAGATAGAGGTACAAATAAATGTATAAAAAAGTTTCAGGTGGCATTTGGTTTACTGATACGTTTAGATTTTGCGCGCAAAGATAAGCTAAGAAATAGGTGCATACTTCATTTATTTCTAAATTGTTGGCGAGGTTATACTTCTAAAATTTGCAAAAAGAACAGAATAACTAAACAAAGAAATAAGTCACATGAGACACGACCACGGTAGAAGCAATGGAATCGCGAAAAAAAATTGACCCAAAACAATGTGCTCTCTCCTGTAAGAAAGCGTATTTTGGGAACAAGCCACTGTTAGTTCTTCTCGCGCCATCGTTCGCCATACGCCGTGGGCCGTGCTGCCGCTCAGGCGACCGTCGCCCGCCAGATGCCACTGCCCCTCCCTGCGATCATCTTCACCACAGCCTCACTACTTCTCGCTCACATTGACCACCAGACTCTCCAAGAATACCCAAAAAAAAAAAAACACTGCGTTCCAGCGCATGATCCGCAAAGGCTCCGCGCGACTGAGCCCGCGCGCTCTGAAGCAAATCCACGGGAACCTGGTAGTCAGTGGCATCGACTTGCACGGCCTCCAGCCGCTGCGGGACCTGCTTCTCTCCTGCATCGCCTCGTTCCGCGGCAGCATGGACTACGCCTGTAGGCTGTTCGACGGAATCCCGAACCCGGACCTCTTCATGCACAACGCCATGATTCGTGGCTACACGCACGCGTCTGCGCCCGGCTCCGCCTTCGCGGTGTACCAGCGCATGGAGAAGGGGCGGCTGAGGCCCGACGGCTTCACGTTCTGTTACCTTCTTCGAGCCTGTGCCGGTCTGCCAGGTTCTGGCACGGGTTGTCAGGTTCATGCCGTCATCGTCAAGCTGGGATTCTCGGGAGATGTGTTCGTGAGAAACGCGCTCATCAATATGTATGCCAAGTGTGGTGATTTGGGGATCGCTGGTGCGCTTCTTGGTGAGGCTGGCGAGCAGGACGTTGTGGCATGGTCGGCTGTCATGGCGGGGCATGCGGACAGGGGTGACTTGGGCATGGCGAGACAAATGTTTGATGCATGCCGGGTCAAGGACATGGTGTGCTGGAACATGATGCTTGGTGCGTATGCCAAGCATGGGGAGATGGAGAAAGCCAGGGGGCTGTTTGACCATGCGCCACAGAAGGATGTTGTCTCGTGGAACACTATTATCACCGGGTACGCAGCACAGGGTCTGCTGGAGCAAGCGTTGGAGGTGTTTGATGAGATGAGGAGTACTGGTTGGATGCCAGACGAGGCAACTATCATTAGCTTGCTCTCGTGTTGTGCGAACGTGGGGTCTCTCGAAGTGGGGAGGAGGATTCACTCTCTGTTTTTGGAAGATAGGCCATCACTAACCATAGTCACTGGAAATGCATTGGTATCGATGTATGCAAAATGCGGGGATGTCAAGATTGCATTGGAAATCTTTGACAGAATGAAGGAAAGGGATGTCTGGACATGGAACTCAATCATTGGTGGTCTAGCCTTGCACGGACAAGCGGCAAAATCTGTCCAATTCTTCAATAAAATGCTCGAAGAGAGAATTCACCCAAATGAAATTTCTTTTCTATGTGTGCTCAGTGCATGCAGCCATGCTGGACTTGTTCAAGATGGTCAGAGATATTTATCTCTGATGAAAGACAAATATGGGATCAACCCAAATGCAAGACACTACAGCTGCATAGTGGACATGCTAGGCCGCACGGGCCTACTGGATGAAGCATTTGCAGTTGTAAGCAGCATGAGATGTGAACCAAGTCCGGTTGTATGGAGGACACTGCTTGGTGCCTGCAAAACCCATGGTAATGTGGCTTTGGGCAAGCTTGCTCAGGAGAAGCTTCTTAACATGAGCGGGGATGCAAATGGAGACTATGTGCTGCTTTCTGGCATTTATGCATCAAGCAATGAATGGCTGGGGGTGGAGATGGTGCGAAGATCAATGGATAAAAGAGGTCTAAGAAAAGTTGCTGGTTGTGCTCAGTTTGATCCTTAAAGTTCTGGTCTTTCATCACCATGATAATGAAAGTTCTACTACTGAATGAAAAAGAAGACCTGGTAAACACCCACAAGCATAATTTTATGTGGGTAAATTCCTTATTAGCCATCCAAAAAAACTTGTAGTTCCTTATCAACCACTCAAAATTTTGAATTTTCTTATCGACCACTAATGTTAACTTTCTTTCCTTATTCGCCACTTTTATACATTTGAGGACTTGAAAAAGACCTTTCTACCCTTCTTTCTATTTTTCCTAAATTTTATCATTACTCATTTCAGTGGATATTATTTGGTTTTGGGGCATCTAAATGTATATAAGTGGCGAATAAGGAAAGATAGTTAATATTAGTTGTTGATAAGGAAATTCAAATTTTGAGTGGCTAAGGAATCAAAAGTTTTTTCGATGACTAATAAGGAATTGCCCCATTTTATATCTGCTTGTATCCCCAGGGACTGGAAATAGTCGATAGATCCCTGGTTAGTCAAGTCAAATCCGTGAAGATTCTACTGTTACAGGCAGGTATGGATCTATAAAATGATGAATTTTCGTTTTTGGTCCACTAAGGCAACAATACACCAACATACTGATAAACTATATAGTAATCAATCATAACAGTGCATGTATATTTGTATTCTGTAGCTTATATGTGAGAGTACACACCATATGAAGAACTAAGTACATAATTATGGATTTACTTGACAGATCAGAGGATCATAGCAAGACTCAAGTACATAATTATGGCACACAGATGATTACATTAAGGCAGCAACTCCAATAACCACGCCATGATATCACGGTTTGTACTGATGGTAGTAATCAGGCCATAATTTGTTCTAGTGCCTTGCCAGAGCAATGGCAGAGAGTAATATTAACAGTACCAGCACAACCATGGCTGCAAATGAACCAATGAGGGAACCAGAGATGCGCTCGCAGAATGAGTCGAACTGCTGACAAATTGCAAACCAATTTGCCCTCGCATTACCCTTGTGTGCCAAGTACACAATAGCTGCAGCTGCAGATGCTCCTGCAGTGACTAGAGCTAGCATTGCCTGCAAAAGAATAGCAAGGATAAACCAAGTAACCAAACCAGCTGATATATGTAATGCGGTAGTAGCCATATTCTCATGCAGGATGCTTTTCAAGTTTTCAATATGACCTGAAGTAGATAAAGAGGTGGTCTTACCGCATCAAGAAAGATTAAGAGCAACCTGCTATACTTGGCCCTGCTTCTAATGATGTGCACAATTGACAATGGTAGTGAAAGGATGAGATAGGCACAGACAATAGAATTTGCCACGACGAAGAACCTATCAGCAGAAGGATTAAAACAACTGAAGCATCAGATACTCATTCGTTATCCGGACGTGTTGCTATGAAGTGATGATGTTGGCTTACGTGAGAGTGGGGAGATCGCTGTACTGTGCCTTGAACCGGATGAACTGTGTGAAGAAAGGCAGTGTTTCGTTGGTAGTGCCCATGGCAATGGCACTTGCAAGGGTGCCAATTATGGCAATGAAGCGCATTATGAGATCAAGTACAGATATTCCCTTACTGACCCCCCTGCCCAGGGGCGCCTTCGATGTCTCACCATGCTCACTGGATCCTTTCATCATCATTTTTGAAACTTCTATCACTCCTGAACCGATGGTATTTGATTGCTCAGCCGATTTGAGAAAAAAAACACCCCGTGTCCCTCACATATATACATGGTGAGCTGCATGAAGCGCCTATCAGCCTATGGATTAGGTCTGCTCAGTTGCTTTGGCAGGTGAACTTACAAGTAGTGTTCTGTGAGTACTCCCAGGAGCATTTTGGTTGATACCTACTCTACTTGCTCCATGGGGGGACTAGTTTCTTAATTTCATGCAGAGTTTGTGGTCCCTTTACATCAGTGGACTTCCACTGTGCACTGATATGGGGACTTGCACATGTCATGGCAGTGTGTCGTATTACGCAGGAGGCTTCAACTAAACGTTCGTTAGCTCGTTCCAACTCCAGAAGCAATGTGACAGTCTTACTTTATGTCGATTCATAAGATGCAGAGTTATCTGTTTCTGCAGAAACAAGTTGAGTCGGTGTATTATTTCGAGCTTCTTCCAGTTCGAAGAACCATACACGGGCGTCTTGCTGTAATGCAACACCTACTCAGATTTTGTCTCTTTTTTTATTTTTATAGTTTGAGTAATTGCATTATTTCTGCTTTCCTACTTGTTGATTCATTCATGATGGAAGTATGTTGGCCGACCCTCACAAGCAAACATTCTTTGCAGCCAATATTGCGCTTTTTTTTTTTTTTGCATATCCATTTTATTGTTTCAGAGATGAAAACCAGCAAAATTATTTCAAATCAACTTCTGCTCTTGGCACATTTTTTTGGTGGTCACAATGAAACTGATAATTTTGAAATGTAGATCCGTCCCAAAAAGTTAAAACATTCATTGAACTTTAACGATTCAACTTCAGCCTGAGATTATGATGGTTGAATCATGTCGAATGGACTGTTACCAACAGTGCATGAATATCTCACCATGTATGTATCTGGCCAGAAGTCATACTAGTAGTACAATATTGTAGAACTGTCTTTCCCCTATAGCCCGTTTTTAACGCAAAATCAGGCTGGTAGACCGGAAGGCCCAAGTTATCCCACTGGTAACAACCTGTTTGTGCGCACGCACCTCTTCCTTGCGTGCATATGCGTTTAAAACAAACGATGCAATTAACATTTGATACAGAAAAATAATATAACATTTGCTTCTTCCGATAAAAAATATAACGTGACATAAATTTGTTACATACATGTAAAATGACACAAATAATTCAAAAACATGTCATATGTTATGAATATATTGATTTCAACAAAAACTTATTCATACAATTTATCAAAAAAAATTACTTTCCTGTGATACAGAAAAGATAAAATCGGCTATTTTCTGACAGTACCCTTCTTGCCTCATTCAAATTAGATGCTAATAATTGAACCAAAAATTCTTTTCGCAGTGTTACACCATCCTATACACACGCAATATATAATATGCAATGTAATCAGCCCCAACACTACCTTCATGATGCTCAAGCTTGTGATAACACTCCAAGCCTGGTGAGAGCTGTATGGCAACCAAATGAACTTTTGCCAGTGCAACATCATCCACTAATTTTCTTTTGAATGAAAGTAAGTGCATTCAGTCCGAATGAATGATTATGCCAATAAGCAAGTCGCTTACCAGTGTCAAAATAAATAGTGCCATCTAGAATGCATTTTGATACACCATCGGATCAGCAGCATGAGATAGAGGGAGGGATGTCAGTAAACCATTTGTTGGTCACTCAATAAAGGTGGGTTTATAGTTTGACAAAATATGTACATGGAAGAGTGTCAAGCGTATGAGAAACAGGACAGACAGGCCGCTTGAACCAAAATAGTTTTTTTGCTTGGCTCAACGACAATTGTCCGTTTTATTACTGTTGCCTTTTCCTGTATCTGCTTGGCCATCTCCATGATGACAATCTCTACCTTGTTCCAACCATCGAGAATGTGGAAAAAAAGTTGACATATTTATTTATATTCCAGAATTGAATTAATAGAAATGACAATTGGTTGTTTGTCGCTTTCAATAGAGGAAGTCACAATGACAATGAGTGGGCTAAAAAAGACCCAAACAGGCGTGCCAACTACCCAAGTACCAAAGTCATACACCCAGAAGTAGATAAAAATTAAACAAAGCTGATTACAAAAACAAAATGCAAGTCTACAAGAATGTTGGTTGAACAAAAAAAAAAGATGGGACAGCAGGGTACCGTTGAATACCGATGAGGAGTATATAATTAAATATGGCGACAAACCACAACGAGAGGCTAAAAAAGATTCATGGTTGCAGATGAACAAACGGTGTTAAGAAAAGGACCATTTACCTCCTTGGTCAAAGTGAAACCATCGTTGACGATTTTGGGTGATCCATACTTGCTTTCGAGGACTACATTTCGACCTTTGGGGCCAAGAGTAACCCCAATGATACCTGCAAGCTTATAGACTCCATTCCCTCCCAGAAGGCAAAGACATCAGAAACTGGTATCTGTATATCTATCAACAGTGGTTGGAGCTATAAAAATTTGATGAAGCGAGTGACTTGCAGTTACCTGATCGTAGAGCCATCCTTGTTGAAGTACAACTCCTTGGCGCACAAACTCTGAAACCGCAATTCCACATAAGAAAAATGTTACGGAATTGACAAAAGTTGAATTCACAAAAACTTGTAAATTATCTACTCCTACAGGTTGTCATGGTTGATTTCTTCATGGCTGATCAGCTCTGCACCCAGGTAATCACAAAAGTTAAGGATCTGTTAAGTTCAGCTGTGGATATTTAATAAATATCCAATAGTGTACTACAAGCATAAATAGTGGCTTCTATTTAGTAAATGTCTAAGTGCATTTTGACTGCACACAAATAGGTGCCAATGCTTAGAATGCTACTACATAACCAGCAGCTGCAGGACGCAAGACTGGCTACTGCAGAGTCTTACTACTGGAGAGCCATGCAGGTAAAAACATGGCGTAACATAAGCAACCAAATCACAGTGATCCTACTTATTACGATTTCTAAAGCTGTTGGTAGTCTCGCCGCTGTCCTGGCAGGGTGCAAGTCTGATTCTGAAATGCACAAAAGGATGCAGACAAACAAATACTCCCTACAACATTTTCATACAACAATTAGTAGAATCAGAAGGGAGAATAGCATGTAATGTCATAACAGGTGAAATGCCAAAACTCTGATGGTAGTATTCAGTTAGGAAAAGAGCTCGCAATAAGAGGACTGCTAAGGTTGAGCAGATGATGTATAAGTTACAGTTCTATGAAACAATTTTTTTGGGCATCTCAGCAAAATCAAAGGTGCAAATCGCACTATTTCTTCAAGGGCTATCTAGAAGTTCTTAAAGAAATTAATGTGATGAAGAACTGCTGCAGCACAGAACCATTGCACAGGTTTGAAGATTCTGTCTACTGTAAACCCTTAGCAAGAGCACACAAAAAGAATGAAGCAACTCTACCTTATCCACCAAATTTTATTCTATGGCAGCTCTGATCAGTAAAAAGCATGTGATCTTAAATCTCAAAATAAATATAGAGTTTTTTTTAATATAATAGCATTTTCTGTAATCAAACAAGTGAAAGTTTGTTAAAACTTAATGAGCTGACATATCATGAGTATTTGATGCTCTCAAGGCACCACCACCATGTGGTCAGAAGGAACTGCCCTAGCAATGTGCTTACCACCCTGTATATAGTTATGGGGGTCCGGCAATATTATTGAAGAAAAACATGGGCAACAACTGCCTAAAATTAGGAAAGGCCAGAAAAATGATATTTTTCGAATAACTATTGTGAGAAATGAAGAGCATGAGTGCTTGTTATCCTGGAAAGAGAAGAACTAAAAAAACAATTGAAGAGGGTGCGGCTCCTCACAAGACACCAGAGCTGTACTTGCATCTAAATCTCTTCACTCTTTGTGTTCCTATGCCATAAAATCAGATAACTACAAATTGTCAAAGTTCTCCTGGGTGGCCTGATCACTTGTTATTTGAGTATTTGAGTACGTACAGAAGATCACAGACAGATCCTGCAATAAGATAACAATCGGATTTGGAGAGCCTGTCGGTGTGATGGATGAATCTTCTCTGGCTTTTCATCTTCAGAAAGCTTACTCCTCCCTGTACAGTTTTCACCATGTCTTGGGGCTAGCACTTGCAATCAACAGCCCCCAGCCTGTGTGCAGAATGCATCGATACAAGCAAGGAACATTGAACGTTCCACAAACGGAAGCTGCTAGATTCAGGCAAGAGAGCCTCTGTCATTATTGGGTGCTTGAGGGTGGCTTCTGGTTGGATACAAATTACTTTTGTTTCTGTTAGTGCTGCCAAAGGAAGGAAATTAAATAGCTTGATAGCTTGTTGAACGCCAGGTCTAAAATTTTGGCAATGCAAGTTCGGTCATAAACCAAACAAACCTTAAGCAAAAAAAAAATTAAAATAACTCACTATAACAGCCACAATCGTATGAAAGCATGCGGAGGACATCTTGATCATAGTTAATATTAAGTCATGTTTGTTTCTATTTGAGTGACCGGAGTGGAGAACATATGTTGACTTGAGATAGGACTGATTTTAGTGCATGTCTTGAATGAGATTGAAGAATGGATTATGGATGCACCCTGATAAGAGAACGAGACGAGATCTATTCAGTATATATGTCAGTGGTAAAGCTGCTGAAACTCTGTTACCACCGTGCCTGGCAAAACTTGTAAACACTTCCCGAATGTAAAATTGAAACCTTCAGTTCCAAATTGGTGACGTTGATTATCAACTCAACTTTATATGGCAGGAAAATTAAATTTAACATTACCATGGCGGTGCGTGATTCAGTTCATGGGGGAGAAGTGGAAAGCCTTAACTGTAACTCGTTGGAGGCCGCCGCGGCAGCGGTTGCAGCGGGGGCGGCGGCGGCTTGCTCTTCCTACCGCAGGATCTTCTGCATGTCCTTAACCCGCATCCGAACGACGCCACCAACCACAACTGCGTTTGATCAGCACAAGAAATCAATCAGCACTCGGTGGCATTAGTTCGAACGATACTCAGAAAGAAGGGGAAATGACGGAGTGGGTTACTTGCGGCGGTGCCCAGGGTCCAGATCCACAGGATCTTGAGGCCGGGGCTCTTCTGGCTCCATCTGGTCACCATTGGGAGGAGCGGCAACACCTCCGAACGCGGCGGAAGCGACGGCGATTTCAGTCCAGGCCAGCTTAGGTCAACTCGAGAACGACGGACCCAGCGCCGTTGCACTCGGCCGAGGTCGTTGAGCGCCGTGGTCACCGAAGAAACCGGAGGACGGAGCTGGGATCGAGCGGGGCTGGCGCCGGCCGGTGCAGGGAGGGGTAGGGGCGGCGGCGGCCGAGCACACTGGTGCCCGGCGCGGAGGGCGGAGGCGTCGAGTGCGGGGAGGGATGGGGGCGGCGCCGGCCAGTGCAAGGATGAGTTGGGCTGGCGGCGGACGGTGCCACTGGGAAACTGAGCTGCAGGCGAGGACGGCGAGTGCGGGGAAGCGGCGAGCCGGTCGGCGACGCGGCTTCTCCCGGTGATTTATCGCCATGGGGGTCGGCGGCGAGCACGGGGAAGTGGTTACCGGAGGCAGCGAGTGCGGGCGCGGTGAATACGTAGATGGGAGCGCCTGAGCGTTGCGCGGAAGGATGCGTGACACGAAAATATCTTTAGTACGGACGACATCTACACACTTAATAAGTAAGAGAGATAAAAAACAATTACCAGAGCTTGATGGAAGATGGGTGATACAGTTTTCTTGTAACATAAAATTGCATCCGTGGCCACATGTGATAAACCTCCGCACATAACATAATATACCTTAATTAAAATATGCAACAAAAAAAAGAAAAAAATGTGACTATCACTTAATTACAGCCAAGAAAGCAAAAGACGCTTGAAATTGCCTTACTGTAGGTGCCACCTTTCTGCTCGTCATCTGCCATTTTCCACGTACAGAAAACCTGTATAACACTGCAAACCACCAGTAATGGGCACCAGCATGCAAGCTCGACATTGAATTTACAAGTAGTGGACCAAAGGCTATGCTAACATTTAACATAACAAAAATATTTTAGGGACCTACAATGCGATGAAAAGTCACATTAATTAAAAGGGGGGGGGGGGGGGGGGGG
>BCLF01000143.1:270711-303076 GCA_001602275.1 Zoysia japonica
GGGTATACTTTCAATTCAACAAAGACACTCTTGCATCTAAACATGCGTACATTGGAGCGTACTAGTAGCCAAGTAAGTTGAAGAAGAACAAGAGGGCAAGTATTGTGGGGAATGGAAAGGAATTGTACTTTGAACTCTGGGAAATATCTGTGATCCACAATAGCCAGGCAATATTCCACAGAAATACAGATCAAGAATTCCCATTCTTGGCAAATAATTATAATCATCAGGCAGATGATGATGAAACAATACCACTATATTAACTTCTTATCCATAAACGAAGCAAAGAAATAAATTTAAAAAGAGAATTAACTCCTTACCTCACTAAATAGGCAAGAAACTACATTATAATGGTTCAATCCAAACAAACCCCATCCCTGCATCCCAAATAATCAACAAACTGAAGCTTACTATTTTAAACGGGAAATGGATGATAACACCAGACATCATCAATCAGCGCAAGTCAACAGTTCAGCAAATGAGAAAATATGCATTGCCATTAGAGCAAGTCAACAGTTCAGCAAGCAAGGCTGCAAAAAATCAGCAAAAGACGCCAGATCTTTTAGAGATAAAAACTAGTTATGAAAAAGGAGTACGGTCAGGGCCCCTCTGTTCTCTACCTGGCCTTCATAGGTTGTGCATCTACATATACATTCTCCGGAGCACTTAACCAGCTTGGTTGATCAAAAACCACACACATATACACACAGACACACATCACATGAGGCAGGCAGCTAGCCCCAGAGAGAGAGAGAGAGTAGCAGCAGTCAATCAACCAAAGTGGTCAAACGGGCTTCAACGGGAGATGTGGTCAGATCTCCGTTCTTGACAAAACCATCAATAATCACCAGGCCAGTAAATCAGAATGCCCCGACCAAAAAAAAACTAAAACACAGTAAAAGTGATTTCACAAATCAAACAATAAGAATAACAATTCATGACTTTAAAAATAAATTGAGCAACAACGAAACTGTCAGGGAGAGCTTCCCCCTCTTTTGCTTCTCCAGCAAGCTGGGAAAACAAAAGGTTCCCTCAAACAGTTTGCTTCTCTATCCAAAAACGAAAAAACGACTCTACACCAAAAGTGGAAAAGCAACTCAGCAGTGGCTTCCTGAGCCTTTACTCACTTGCCTGTCTCCAACCTCTCCCATTTCCTCCTGCTTGTCTCCACACCTGTCCTAGACAGCCCGGGCCCCTATCTTGTCTCCTCTTGCCAAGCTCGGAGCCTAGGAGCTCACTGTCGACTCCGCTAGCACCGCCAGTTCAAACTCCCCTCTCCTTGACATCGCCAGGCAATCTGCTATCATCACCGAGTGTGAGCCACCACCATCGCACTGGATCTGCCGCCGCCGAGCTCATCTTCATCAAGCATGGCTACTTCGTTCTCCCATTACAACAGCGCGACCGGAGCTCCCCTTCATCAACCATATTTTGGAACGTTGCACTCATCTCTGATATCCACAGTGTCTATCCCCATTCAGCAGCATCAAGCTCCAGGCTCTAGATCCTCGACTGCTCCTCAAATGCCCTTGCCGCCCAAGTCTCTCCTCCCTCCATAGTAGTTGCCGAGTTGCCCCATTCCATAAGCGAGGTCGCCAAACACAGAAGCTTTGCTTCTTCAAACAACTTCTTCCTGGGCCAGTGAACTTGGCTTCTCCAAAAAGCAGAGAAGCAAACACTCCCCTCAAACAGGGCCATAATTTCTGATGCTACATGAACACTTATTGGACCCTGCTTAGTCCAACTGATGGAAGACAATAAGAGTGAGAAGAATGGATGGATAGTCTTATTTCCTCCTAAGAGAAAATTATTTATTCTAGGATCAGAGAGATTATATGATCAACCACAAAGACTAAGTCAGCTTCAACGAACAAGTGCATTGATATCTCCATTCTTACTAAAGGTAATCATCAGGCACGTGGACCAGAATGCCCCCATGCAAAGACCGAAGCTTTAATATATTTATTCCAGGAGTAATCATGCATCTTTGTCTACACGGAATGCTGTAAATCACCAGAGAACGGTACCCCACAAAAGAAATTGAGACATAATACTCAACACAAGCAGTGAGCAAAGAGCACAGTATGTCATCAACAAGAGACTACATCCGAGAAACAAGTTCAAGAACTACACCTCCCTATGCAACAGACAAGTAAAGGTTCCACGGAGAAGCTTTCTAAACAGACCAACAGAGATTATAAGGAACAGTAAAAAAAACATTATAAAGAAGGGTTTACTTCTGATCTGCCAAAGCCTTCATAACTTTGCATCGACAGACACACTCTCCGGAGCCCACTTGGCCTGCTCAGTGGAACAGCGTACGAGGAACAGAGGATTCCAATATATATGGATGCATGTGTGTGTTTGTATTTGCAGGAGATTTTTCAATTCTTTCTATCAAATACAAGGGAACTGAGGAAACTGTACAAGTAAACAGAGAAAAGAGCGAGCAGCACATCGAGATCATCGGCGACTGCTGGCGGCCAACGAGTCGAGCTCAAGAAATCCTCCATCGCATCTCGGCTTACTAGCTCCATCGCACCAGTCAAGAGGCTTCGACGGGGAAGCGCATTCAGATCTCCGTTATTTGTGCAAACAACGCCGATCATCAGGCTGGCAGATCAGAATATCCCCCATACAACATGGGTGTACACACACAACAGCTAATTTTTGGAAAAATATCGAACACTTGTAACTGGTTCAGATCTGGGTTCAAATAGCTTACAGTATTACGGTTTGAAGGTGCACCATTTCGCACAGCAGCCAGGGATGAGAAGGAGCGGGCATACCTAGAGGGTTCTCGTCACCCACGAAGGGCGTCGACGCCGCCCGGTTGTGATGCCCGCAGCCGCCCCGCTGATCCCTACGACCGGGGCGCCGACGAAGTAGCCCCGGCTCATCTTGCTCGTATTAGCTCTTGCCTTGCCGGCCTGCGGCCCTGCGCGTCGCGCCGCCGCCACTTGCGCCGTGCCAAGGTTTAGGGCGTGGTGGGGTGTATTTGGTTTAGGACTATTCACCCACAAATAGCCTTGGTTTTTGTTCGAGCTCTCTCACCCCCGCACCGGTGCTGGCTACCGAGCAACGGCGACGAGGGCTCTACATTTTGGTGGTTAGCGGCGTGAGTTGACGGCCGGAGGCGAGTAATGAAGAGCGATGGCGGCGGCGCTGTTGCGTGAGGCGTCCGTTCGGAGGGGAGAATGGCAGATAGGGGTGTAAATAGGTGCCCCCCCCCCCCCCCCCCCCCCCGAGACTGGCACTGTGGCAGACGAACCCTGCGCCGTCCGTTCGGTTCATCACGGTGCGGCCTAGGGGCCTGGAAATTACGGCTTATTTTCTTTCCTTGTGTTTTTTATTCATTAAAAATTTGCAACTAAAAATGTTGATTTCTATTTCATGTAATAACACCAAACAGTATACCCAAAGCCTCATTTCAACTACATGTTATGACAATTTATTTTGTTGAACAATTATCAATAAATCCATTACATATTGTATAATGTAGTAAAATAAAATTTTATCAGGCTGACACCTTACAAACCTATTTATATTTTTATGGTTCATTCAGAGTTCTAAAAGATGGAGCTCCTTAACATAGCCTCATTTCAACTAATGTTGGTTAATCAAATTGTATAACAAATAACATTCCAAACATTAATTGATGGCCATCTAATAGGAAATTAAAATTGTAATGTAACTAGAGTGATAACCATACTACATAAACGAAGATCACCATATTCAGCCTGTATATCACTATCCACCCTTTCAAACATACATCGGGATTATTTGTAGTAGCCTTCGGTCTCACGATACGGATCCTTCAAACATGCCCCCATTCATTACTCATCCATATCGAGATACTTAGCTTTCTTGTTATATATCGAAGTTCTATATAGAGATCAACTGATAGCTTTAACTTTTTTTTCGTTTCTTTTAACGCTTCATGTATTCCGTACTGTAAAAACTTTGGATCTGATCTAATTCGAACTCGATTTAGTAGTGATTCGAAGATCATCGTGATGAAGGAAACTGGCACTGAACTTCCCAAAGAACTCCTCTATGCAGTGAATAGGAAATGAATATAAGTAGACTAACTGTCAAATAGCTTTACATCAGACACGTAATGCATCCTTTGGAAAGAACGGTAGCATTGCTTCTCCACCAATCAATCCTATGGAATCTGCCGCCGCTGTATCCTACATCCTAACAAAATATTCTACAAGAAGCCACAATGGCCAAAGCAAAAGCTTCCTATATATGCCCAAAACATAAACCTACATCAGTTACGGTGCTATGAACCACGGACAGATGGAAATGACGGAATCCAAAACCTAGTTTCCTATCAGGTCTGCAACCAGCCGTTCTCACCGATAAGAGAAATGATCTATCTCGATGGGTCATGCCAAGCTTTACTGTAGCATCAGCTCCTCAGGCAATGACACAACGGCCACCCTAACCTAAAGATCGATTTGTTGTAATTTTGTTACTCTTTGCAACATGTCCCCCGTTTTGTTTTCTGAAATTTGTCCCAGAGGCACATCATATCCCTTGGTTCTTGGTAGTGGGCAACCACATACCCATCCTCACACCCTTCGACCAGGATCCGCCCATCATTCTCATACTTGACATCTAAGCCATTTTTCTTCATTTCATTGATCCATATCCCCATGGCAACATCCTCCAGCTTGAACATCTGCAAGTCAAGAATGACTAACTTATTTAGATAATGGTACGATTTACAATGCCATGAGGCATGAGCAGAGACCAGTTGTTTATTAAACATCTTTTTAATGTTAAATTGCTTCATACAATAAAAATCTGAAGCAACAGGAGAGAAATACTATATTAGTGATCACTCCATTGCAGCATGGAAGAAATTAAGAAATTTTAATGAAATTTTCAGCAGTACCTTTAACTCCCCTTTCTTGTGTTTCCTGTAAACTTCTTTCGCTATATCCTCCGAAACAATATATCCAGGGCCATGTGCCCATGGAGGGTAACTCTCCTCAGGCCATTCCTAGCTCAAGTAAAGCATTAATTATTAACTTAATCCATAACATAAAAGAAAGAAATACTAAATTAAAATTATTAAAGATAACACCAAAAAATATGAACCTAATGTTCTATAAAAAGCAGCAATTGATAAAAGGAAGCTTGTGCTTAACAGGTCTCAAGGATTCCCAACACCTGCCCAGGCTTAATTACTGAGCATTGAAGTCACTATTGAATGTTAACACATGCATAGGCAGATTCTTTAAGAAAAATGAGGTGTACAGAAAGTGATCTACAGTGCCTTTTAAGGGCAGGATATGACGATCACAATAGTCTAGAGGAAGAGTTTGCCATGTGCAAAAACGATGATATTTGCATAATCAATTGATATAAATATAGGTAGTTTAAGAAAATACCTCAGGGGTTATGTACCACTTGCTATATGGATCTCGGTGAGGCTGAGATTCAGAATTCACTCGACCATAGAGCAATCCATGGCTGGTATTTACCCTATGTAGGGAGGCAAGTATCTCATCCACACGAACAAAAGCATCATCATCGGTTTTCATCACATACTTGGCTGACAGGGCATTTGTCTGAAAGGAAAAAAAATTCTTAGGAATAAAGGGCAGCCTGGGGCACGTAGCTCCCGCCTGCACAGGGTCACTGGAAGAAGTCAGACATACCCCATATATGCAGATGGCTATTGTCTTCCATAGAATCAGGCTATAGTAATCCACAAATGGCATCAGCTGAATATCGCCATAAGTGCGTGCTTCATTCCACAGTTCCTCATTCACCACCTCATTTTTATGCTTTAAAAAATGGAAGGGAAAGGAGTGGATTAATATCCTCTGAAGTAGAAAATTCTAACTCAAACTAGTACATGCGAGAAAAAGTAAGAGAGATGGTAAATCAAACTATTACACTAATCATAAGGGTTTTGTTTTGTGATAAGCTGCACAAAGCCAAATAGTGAATGCAATTAATTCAACTAAAAAGTGTCTTCAATAAAGCAGTAGTTCCATGCAATTTATATATGAGCGACCATACAAAGGCATTCAACATTTTGTTTGAGATGCATCAAATAAGTGAAAACTTCTAGTATGCTGCTGTTCATCTGCACATGCTATAGGTTTTGTGCATATCGTACCAGGCCAACAAAAAATCGGACTGCAACCTTTCCTAAGCGGACAGCATCATACTGCATCCAAGTTCTGCGAACGGCCATTCGACGCTTGAAATTGTTTGCCGTAGAGAAGACCCCGATGAAAAGATCAACAGTTTTATCTACAGGGACAGGTGGAGCCTTCAACATTTCCAGGTCGGTGACATGCTCGAAGTCCTCTGTTGTAGGCAGACCACTTGCTATCACAGACAATAATTTAATATCTCCTGTGATTCTTACTTCACCAACAAACCCTGGCTCCAAATCCTGGAGAGATCAGAGTCCCAATTGTAAATATAAGAATAATACGCGATGAATGGCATACATTGAAAAAATACACCCTCCGTTTTTATTTTGCTGTCAATGAACAAAAAAGGTACTCCCTCCATACTCACAATTCAGGTCGTTTTGGATAATGACACGGTCTCTAAAGCACAACTTTGACTTTGATTATTTCTAAAAATATTTATCAAAAAGTGACATATATATGCTTTTATGAAAGTATTTTTAAGACAAATCTATCCATATGATTTTCATATTTCTAAACTTAACAACTTAAAAGTTATGTGTAATTTATATTCCCAATGTTTGACTAAAGCAAAGTCCAAAACGACTTGAATTATAAGTATGGAGGGAGTAGTACACATTTGAATGAGTTTCCTAGTCCTAACAACATGAAAATAAAAAGAGGCAATACTTTGGCACAAAAAAAAATTCATGTTTACAGACAGATTTCATAGAAAGTAGAGGAAGGTCTGATGCTTATGCAAGAGTTACCTCTCGGAAGGCAAAGGAAGTAATATGCTTGCCATCTACAGTCATGTGGATCCCTTCAGCTCCAACACGAAGAATTGCTATAGCAAGATATCCTTGCTTGAAAGGAAAATATTTTTTAAGTTCTGCATTCTTTTTCCTTACAGCTTGCGTGGTTGAAACATTAGAATGTAAGTTAGATGACAAGATCTGTGTCTTGTTCTCCCCCACCATGTTACTACATTTCTCTAGATCATCCACTGTAAAACAAGAGAAGGCAAAGAACTTCTGTCAATCCTGAGACAAAATAAATAAATACATTGCCGCCAAGACCCCAGGCCAGTTTCTTGGAAAACTCATAAGGGATAAAAACTAATGCACAAAGAAAGAGCATATGTAGATAAACCACAAGAGCATTTTGGTCGTATTGCTGAAGAAAAGTGAATAACTTTGAGGATCAACAACAGCAACAAATGTAAAATATTTTTATTAATACTCTGTAAAATTCCTAATTTTTGTGACGCCAGTTGTTCTGACTATGAGGTGACAGCTTCGAGTCCTGGAAACAGCCGTTTTGCAAAAAATGCAAGGAAAGACTGTACAAAAGACCCAAAGTGGTAGAACGTTCCCTGTACCTTGCGCAATGGGGAGCTACATGAAACAGGCCGCTCTTCACTCTGTAAATTCCTAATTTCATAACTACAACAACTTGAGTATACTGCCAACCGAATTTCAGATTTTGAGACTTAGACAATGCGTTACTGTGACATAGTTGTTGCATGACCTGAGTAAGATATTATAACCACTAAGAAAAGTACCTTTTGCAGTGCCTTTAGCTTCAGGTTCAGGAGATGGGCAGCGTTCTTCAGAACCCCAATCATCAGCAACAGTCCATGTGTTTTGAACTATCACAGGATCTTCTGTAAGTTTATCACCAAGAAGGCGAACATTGTAATGAAGGACCATTGGAGGGTCTGGTTCACCTGGAACTGCTGCTCCGGTCAACTCTATCTTAAAATTACCAAGAAGACCACCAGGTGTACCAATGATAGTTATGGAAGAGCCCTGAATCAATCCACAAGGAATCTTTAAGATAAATCTATCCCCTAACCTTGTAGCATTCATTCTTCGGATAGAATATGGGCATTGTTTTCCTTTGTCCTTTTGCTGAGTGCTACCATTTACAGACACAAATGAATCATCATTTGCAAGGACAGTATTTAGCTCCCTCCATGCAACACCAGCTTCTTTGATTGCCTCCACTCCATCCTGTAGGATATGGGCATGAGTTACCAGATCTCTCAAATGGTTCCACGAATGCAAACTCTGTAGTTCCCTCTCAGTAAGGTTTCTGGTAATGGAAAGGTTTGATGCCAAGATTTTGGTTGATATTACTTGAGATGAGTTCTGCGGATTCTGAATTGCAGGAGGATTTGGAACATCTAACCAATGTAGTGCTGCTGTATTGTTTTGCTGGAAGACGTACTGGAGAGACCTTTCTGCAAGCGGGCTATCCAATATCACATATCTTAACATCAAGATGATGAACAATGATGCTATGACAAAACCACCATGCCATTTCTTCATCACTCGAAACAATTCTGATTATTTGTTCCACGGTTCGCATTCACTATATTTTCAACCTAAAGCATCACCTAGCTTAAAACAATAAAACTCAGAATAAAACCATCCAAATCAAAAGGTCGAAAATCAGCTCCTGCAGAACCGGTCAGCCTGATCCAGTACCCAGCAACGCCTTCAAATTATGCAGCTCCTCCCATGTGTACACTGAGAAGTTTATAATCGCGCTCAAGTGTACCAACGAAGCTTGAGGCAGGGTTGGCGTACCCTTTTAACAAGACCAAGCCACCAAACAAGAATGAACTTTATCCTGCAAAAGATGATGCGTGCTCATTAATGTTCCCGTAATAACTCCACTAGGATGTTGATTGCACCAACGGCACACTTCCACACATTAGTACAAACAGTGGCGAGGTTTAATGTAATGCCCATCACGTAGGAGTACAAAATATGTGGAACAGACAAGAACTCGTGTAGCACAAAGAAGTTGTGCCCAAATCGCGTACCAACAAAAAGATCCTTGTCCCGTGGACAAAGACTCATCAGGCAGGTACAAACCAGAAAAACTCTAATCCCAGTTCTACACCAAGGCTTCATCGATACAAATAATATGATTTATGAATATTCAATTTAAACGCCCCACGTTAAGAAACCATGGCAAGTCAATCCATCAGATGCCAAGTCCATGTTGATTGTTTCTCAATGGGCGAAAATAACGGTGAATCACATCAGCGGAGAAACGACGAAATATTTTGTGAGCTATGGCGGAGTAGCGAAATGGGGGAACAAAATTGAACCACACTGTTTGAGGAACACGGAGTAGAGAACTAGAGATCGAGCAAGGCCCCAACCACAAATCACAGTGAGCACAGGGAAGCAAACCGCCCGTTTTTGTTCAGCAAAAAAAAAAAAAAATTGGCGCAAAATGGACACCGGGAATCTCGCGTCAACCGACAATCCCCCACCGACAAATTCCCTCCAAACGAAAAGAAAATGCAAAAAAAGGGAACAGCACTCGGACTCGAAAGCTCCAGCGTCACAGCAATGCGCAGATCACGACAATCCCCGCCGAATCTGGCGCCCGAAACCCAGACGCGAGATCAGCGACGAGGTGAGCAGCAGCGAAGATGACATGACGGTGGTCACAGCCGCGCGCGCGGAGCCGCGACTGCCGAATTCCGCAGGGAGCCGCCGCTCCCGACGCCGACCGACGGCTCCCCGTCCCACAATGCGGTCCCCGAAGCAACGCGGAGCAGGAGGGCAATGCCAGAACGACAGAAACGCGGAGTCAGTAGTTACTCACCTGGAGGGGGAAGCAGCGGCACCACTCCGCCGCAGAACGCCAGGTGGCTCGAGCGAAGAACTCCCAGGCGGCAGCGCGATGGGAGGCACTAGCTCGCGAGCAGCGACGCGCGACGAGGCGGCGCCACCCGGAGCCAACCACGGAAGAAGGCGGGCAGGGTAGCCCAGCAGTAGCAGTGCAGAGGCGAGACGAGAGAAGACGAAGGCGCTGTGGTCAGGTGTGTGCAACTTTTACCGGTGTGAGGACGAGGCTTCAGGTCCACGCGACGAACCGACCGAGCGAACGCGACCGGGCGACTGCCTGCCTGGGCGGGTAGGCGCCGTCGCGTATTCGCGTGGCCCTGGATTTTCTCTCGTTTCGCCCGTCTCGGTCTCGCTGCTCTGCCGTGGCGGAGAAGGGAAGAACCGTCGCTGTCCGGGGTCGCGGGGGTGGGTGGCTGCGTTGGCCAACCGCCGCGCGCACTGGATCTCGCTCGCGTGCTGCTGGGTGCCAGCGGCGGCGCGGCCGGGGCTCGTTGTACAGGTCTGGATGGGCGAGCGAACCGGGGGTCCGGCGTTTCGGGGACCAAAACTTCCTTTTAGCCGTGCGACCGCCGTCCGGCAGCCACGCGGCTCGGGTGTCGGGTCGCTTGCTTTTGCACTCTGCTCGACTAGGCTTTTTTACCCATGCCCCTGTTTTACCGGAGGCGCGGAAGCGGATGCGCTGCAGATTTGGCCGTAGAGAAATGGGCAGGGCGCATCTTCAAGCCGATTTGGTAAGATTTAAAATTTCGATTCACGCATACTATCGGTGCTGTTTTAGATAACCTTTTTTTTATCATGAGAGCAATGAACGTGAACGACGTCGAATTGTCAGACTAATTTGCAGTGCAAAGAAGTTGTAGTCCAAATTCAATTCCAAGAGATCAAGCTCCTCGTGGACGTGGTCTTGGCAGCGAGCGAGAGACCAAACACCTGACACTTGGCACATTTCGCTTTCCCTCGGCAAAAATATTCCGCCCGGCGTACGTCTTTCGAGCTTATCCCTCTCCCCATGCCGGTCAAAACCCGCTCCGCGTGGGCAAAGCCGTTTGCGAACGCCCTCACCACTCACCACTCGCCGGCTTGCCCAACAGGCGACAGCATTTGGACTTCGTACAAGCCTGGGATCCGACGACGAGAGTCATACGGACCGGCCGCCGGCTGGAGCACGTCGCAGCCTACGGATCCTCCCGTTTGCTCAGGCGATAACGAACGTGGAGTCAAGACCAGTTTAGCACGGGCCCGTGCTCCGTCCGGCGTTGTGCGGTGTCCCTTTCAGCCTCACCAAACTTAAACCAAAACTACCAGAAAAGTCACAAGTGCAGGGGGTAGGCACCGTGCCGCGGCCGTGTTGTAAACCTCGGCTCTGATAGTGTAAAGCAGTGGGCGGCCAGTCCAGTCCATTGCGGAATCTGGGAGCCGAACAGAAGGTCCCCCGAGTCCCGAGTCCCAAGCAAAGTGGTGGAGGAGGGTTATGGTCTTTTCCTTTTGATGACAGGATCTTATTTTAACGAGTCCTCCCATGCGCTTTTGAATGGGACACGCTCCAAAACACATCGTACAGGTATGTTTGATTTATTTCCCTTTTTTTCTTGCTAAAGTAGTACTCCGTACTCCAACATTTTTTCCCGGGGAATAACACCATGATTTTGCTGGAGTAATAGTACATAATTCGAAGATAGCATGGAGTAGACTTTTTATTTTATCGACGCGATTTCAGAATGCTTGTTGCTACTTCGTATCTTTCTTTAGGAAAGTCCTCGGTAACTTGGAAGCTTAACTTTTTCGTTGCGTGACGGATCGGAGCATGACTTCTAGGCCATGTCGACCCCCAAGGCCCAAACCGGTATACCGTTTCAACAGCTTCCCACCATGGAGTCTGCAAACTTTGGCTTCTTTGGAACGTAGAATTTTCACATAAATTATGCAGAAAATTTATATGAATTAGTTTAATATTATAAAAAACATATAAATAAAAAAAAATCTTCAATCCAAAAAGGCCTAAGTCCTAGCGTCGCTTGAAATTAGGTGGGATGTAGGTGCATGTGCATCTGTCTGGGAGAATGGAGAATGCACCTTTGAGGAAAGATATTGCAGTTTCTGGGGTCCTCGTTGCCAACTGATCAGATATCACCAGCATAGCGACCAGCTAACATGATGTTACACCTCATCTTACTTAACAACCATGGAGACTAATCCATTGATAACGTTGAGAGCTAACCTGTTGGCCGCCCTTCATCTAAGTGACGATTGCATTAGCATTTTACTGTACAGAAAATTTCCACCTCTTACCCCTTTTTTGGTGAATCCGTCCTGAAGCTCACAAATTGATTTGGCAAAGAAGAGTTGCATGTCATAATAAGCCGAAGCTGAATCAGCGCCTGTCATTTTTGAGTGGCTCACTTTCTATGCCAAATGTATCCTAAACAACGCACCAGTTGCAGTAAAAAAAACCACCTGTGGTGAAAACTTATAAAACTTTTGGTCACGGTCAACTCTGCTTTCCTTTTGAAACGGTCAGGAAAAGGATGGTTGAGAAACAAACACTGTTCGCAGTTTTATTAAACTCTGACGGGGAATCAATTGCCCCTTTCTCTTTTTATACATAATGTGGGGATGTGTTTCGTTTACAAAAGGGGTAATTGCAAGTCAGCTCTCATTTTGAAGTTCAATTCTTAATTGGATCTGTTTTCAAGATTTTGCACGATTGGGCCTATTATTTGAATATGAAATTGATGTGTGTCCATGTTCTCTATCTGTGTTCCATCCACTGTTTTTTTCAAAAAAAAAATTAAAAAATTCATAAAGCATGGACCAAGGGCCTGATGCCCGAGATGGCCCTCGAGGAAGTTCCAGCAGAGAGCAGTGGACTTCATCACTTCAACATTGTTGTAACCGTAGTGACGAAGCAGTTTGTTGTTCATAATTTGACAGTAGATTTGTCGTAAGGATATATGTGTTGTTGTTAGAATGGATTCATATTTCAACCATCCAAACGAAGGGTCTAAAACATACTGTATAAAAGAACTTATCGCCGATTATTGTTGATGCTATGTTGCGGATTACATTATCTGAAAGTACGGTCAAAACAGGGGCATTTTTGTCCTTTTACCCAGGTTAGACGCCGCTAATATATACTCCTAGAACCTAATGGAATTTGGGGCAACTCGAAGTTTCATAAAAGAAACCAGATCCGGTCTTACAAATCTTAAAAACAGGTTTGAACTGAAAATTCGACTTCGAAAGGAGAGCAGTCTTACAATTACCCATTACAAAAAGATGCAAGTCAACTTGGTACACAAACCAAGCGGCAACACCCTGACATCACTTTAGATAATATACAATTGGCCAGATGTAACCTAAACAACGCTCAGTTGCTGTAAAAAACTCACATGTGGTGAAAACGTAATTTTTTTTTGTCATGGTCATGGTCAACTCTGCTTTCCTTTTGAAACGGTCAGGAAAGGGATGGTTCAGAAACAAACACTATTCGCAGTTATATTAAACTCTTCGATGGGGGAATCAGTTCCCCACCCCACCACCCCCGGCCTATTCTATACCATGCGGATGTGCTTCGTCTAGAAAAAGCTGGCGGAGTACAATATTACGACGACCAAGAGGTCAATTTGGTACGAGGACCGAAGTGGCAACTGGCAACACACTGACATCTCCTTAGATTATATGCAATTGAGTACTGCAGTGTTTTACTCTCTTCGTTTCAAAATAAATGTCATTTTAAATTTCAAACTTCTTTTTTTGACCATTCATTTTATTTAAAAAAAGTTTTTAAAAAATTATTTATTTTATTGTGAAATGATCCATCGTACTTTAAGTTTGACTTATTTATTTTTGTATTTTCGTAAATTTTTTGAATAAAATGAATGGTCAAACGTCGATTTCAAAAAATCAAAAATGTCACTTGGGACAGAAAGAACATTTACTAACAGAAACATTGGAATAGTCAAGCTTCACTGCTTTTCAGTTTTGGAAATTTCTTGTCTCTAGTCCTAGGAAAGAACAATCAACCTAACTTTGCAGACACATTTCTCAACATATGGAATCATAGTTTGCGAGCATTTTTATTTGCTGACAAGTCAGCCATATCTGATCGATGAAAGTGTGCATCTAACCCTTTTCCTCTTCGTAGGTCAGATATATATACAGTCAAACATGCAGAAAGATCTATAACACGTGGTCATGTTCCATTGCTAAATATCCAATTTGGAAGTTGACTTGTATCGGCACATGAAAGTGACTAAATTACTCTCCGGAGAAGCGGTAGCTGGATCTAGGATTCCATCTGAATATGGAGGAGATGATGCTGTCTTCCTATTCGAGCTCACCGTGCCCTGCCTCGTTTTCCTGTGTGTTCTTCCTTTTTATTTTTTCTTTTTTCTGATCACTCAGATACACTGGACACCTCGCAGTTCTTCAAGCTTGAATTTGTCGGAGGAACTGTTTTCTGAAGAAGCAAGCTAATCGTGCGTGCGTTCCTTTTTCATCCTTGATGAAGGATTTTTTTTTTTTGCCACAACCCAAGCTTATGACTACACACAGGCTGAGATTAATTGTTAGATTTTTAAAATTAGTTTTGGTATCTGTTTCCAAGATCAATCCGTTCCCCATTACTTTCCCCTTTACCGGGCCAACTAAAAAGCTCGTAGCTACAGCCCAGAACTTTCCCAGGCCGTAGGCCGAAATTCTCGTGGGCCGGAGCCTGCAGCCTGGTGGACTAGGGGGCTTGGGAGTTGGGAGTGCTAATTTTCGTCTCGAAATTATATCCTCCCAAATTCTGAGGTCGAAGTTTTTTTCACTCTATAGTCTGATGTTCGCAAGTTTCGTACGTCCAAATTCTCTTAGGACCGCTTGGATATATGAAATTGAATTCATTTTAATAATTAAAATTTAGGCATAGATTAATTAAGCTAATATAATTATATATAAAATATATTTATATATTTATTGTTAGATATACAAAGGATATATTTATATGTTATTTCTATTGTACAGAAATGAGTTGAAGAATGTGCTATAAGTTGAAGAATAGAATTATAACATAACGATCTATAAAATTTATTTCTATCTCTCACCCTATGAATTTGAGATGAGCTTGAAAAAGTAGCGTAATGTCACATTTCAAACCAAGTAGCTTAATTCATTATGTAAATTTCAATTCTTATAAAATAAAAAAATACAAACAGCTCCTTACATAAACTAAAATACTTCATAGGAGTACTCGTATGTACTAGTACTTCAAATTTTACTAGTAGAAGAAATGAATTAGAGGACACCCATTGCTAGCATCCCTAGGTGCGACAGCTTCTCATTGGTCGTTTTCCGCCAAAGAAGAAGACCGTGTTCAAGCGGAACGAGTGAACTTGTACACGTGCGCTGGGGCCGCGGGCGACGCCAGACCGCCGGCCGGGAAGCCGGACAAGTACGTGGCGCACGCAGACGCGGCTTTGCTGGAGCCGCCGGCCCGCCGCGCCGCGGCAACGCGTGGGCAGCCGGAGCCCAGGTGTGCGGCCGCGCGACGCGCGCAGTGCCAAGAGCGCCCGCCGTCCGGCAACAACTCGAGTGCGCTAACGCGCGCCACCACTGGCCCCGTGAGACCGCGACGTCGTGACTCGTGCGCGAGCCACGCCATTGGCTGCCTGGATTTCCCCCGGGGCACCGGAATTATCCCTCCGGCGTCAGCTCAGCGGGCGACGGTTTCCAGATGCTACGAGAAGCGGTACAGGACAAGGTCACCGGCACCAAGTCACGAAACTACCGGAGAACTCCCACAAAACTATCTCAAAGTTCTCTCAAATTTGGTCCAGGCAGGAGCGAAATCGAGTAGTGTACAAATTTCGCTCGAACTATTCAATCACCGTGACGTGGAAGCTATTTAAACCAGGACGCTCCCCGTTCGTTCCCTCCAAGACCCAAGCAAAGACCGAAACGACTCAACTGATCGCATACGCACACCACGCTGCAATTCGCGTTGCTCAGTAATTTAGTGCCACACTACGTAGTGCGGATTATGTCGCCGACGGCCATGTCCCTGACCACGACGAGCCGGCTACCGATCTGCCAGGCGCAGGACGTGTCCAAGCAACTGCCTTCACAGAAGCGGTCGCCTCCTCCTCCGTCGTCGTCGGACGCAGCCGCGGGGGTCGGCAGCAGGAGGAGGCTGCTCCAGTCCGTGCGCCTCGGGATCGGTCTCGGCCTCGCCGCGGCGTCGAAGCCAGGTCGAGCGAGGGCCGAGACTGCTTCCCCGCCCGCGCTGGCGCCGGACGAGGTGACGTCGAACCGGATGTCGTATTCGCGGTTCCTGGACTACCTCAACGCCGGCGCGGTGAAGAGGGTGGATTTCTTCGATAACGGCACGGTGGCGGTGGTCGAGCTGGACGACCCGGCGCTGGCGAGGGTGCACCGCGTGAAGGTGCAGCTCCCGGGGTTGCCAGCGGAGCTGGTGCGGAAGCTGCGGGACAAGGGCGTCGACTTCGCGGCGCACCCCGTGGAGCCTAACCCCGGGCTGATGTTCCTCGATTTCCTCATCAACTTCGGGTTCCCGATCCTGCTCCTCGCGTCATTGTTCTTGCGCTCGAGGATGAACGACCCCAGCGCCGGCGGGGGCCCCAACCTGCCGTTCGGGCTCGGGAAGTCCAAGGCCAAGTTCCAGATGGAGCCCAACACGGGGATCACGTTCGACGATGTCGCCGGCGTCGACGAGGCCAAGCAGGAGTTCCAGGAGATCGTGCAGTTCTTGAAGTCGCCGGAGAAGTTCACGGCGATCGGGGCTAAAATCCCCAAGGGCGTGCTGCTGATCGGCCCGCCGGGGACGGGGAAGACGCTTCTGGCGAAGGCCATCGCGGGTGAGGCGGGGGTGCCCTTCTTCTCCCTCTCCGGGTCGGAGTTCATCGAGATGTTCGTCGGCGTGGGCGCGTCGCGGGTGCGCGACCTGTTCAACAAGGCCAAGGCCAACGCGCCGTGCCTCGTGTTCATCGACGAGATCGACGCCGTCGGCAGGCAGCGCGGCACCGGCATCGGTGGGGGGAATGATGAGCGGGAGCAGACACTCAACCAGCTGCTGACGGAGATGGACGGGTTCGCGGGCGACAGCGGCGTGATCGTGATTGCCGCCACTAACCGGCCGGACATCCTCGACGCCGCGCTGCTCCGCCCGGGGCGCTTCGACCGGCAGGTCAGCGTCGGGCTCCCTGACGTGCGCGGCCGTGAGGAGATCCTCAAGGTGCACTGCTCCAACAAGAAGCTGGACCCCGACGTGTCCCTCAATGTGGTGGCCATGCGCACGCCCGGGTTCAGCGGCGCCGACCTCGCTAACCTCATGAACGAGGCCGCCATCCTCGCCGGCCGCCGCGGCAAGGACCGCATCACTGTCAAGGAAATTGACGACTCCATCGACCGCATCGTCGCGGGGCTCGAGGGAACCAGCATGACCGACGGCAAGAGCAAACTGCTCGTCGCGTACCACGAGATCGGCCACGCCCTCTGCGCGTAAGTTCACTAATCTTTAGCTCTTCGAGGGTAATCGATCTTCCATCGCGTGACCACCTCAAGAAAATGCTAACCCGACTTGTGCGCGCGCGCGTATGCAGGACGCTGACGCCGGGGCACGACGAGGTGCAGAAGGTGACACTGATCCCGCGGGGGCAGGCGCGTGGGCTGACGTGGTTCCTGCCTGGTGACGACCCGACGTTGGTGTCCAAGCAGCAGATCTTCGCGCGCATCGTGGGCGGGCTCGGCGGGCGCGCCGCCGAGGAGGTGATATTCGGAGAGCCCGAGGTGACTACGGGCGCGGCGGGCGACCTGCAGCAGGTGACGCAGGTGGCTCGGCAGATGGTGACCACGTTCGGGATGTCGGAGATCGGGCCGTGGGCGCTGACTGAGCCGGCCGCGCAGAGCGGCGACGTGGTGATGCGGATGCTGGCCAGGAACAACATGTCCGAGAAGCTCGCCGCGGACATCGACCGGGCCGTGAAGCACATCATCGACGAGGCGTTCGAAGTCGCCAAGGAACATGTCCGGAGGAACCGGGCGGCCATCGACCAGCTGGTGGACGTGCTCATGGAGAAGGAGACGCTCACCGGCGACGAGTTCAGGGCGATCTTGTCGGAGTACGTTGACATTGGCAAGGAGCAGAGGGACGCGGCGGCCCGGACAGAGCTCGTCACTGCTTAATCTAGAGAAGCATCCGTTGTATTGAAAGATACTTAGTAGCAATAGCAAAGCCGAGTGTAAATACGCAATGTATAAGGCTCTTGATAGACTGAGTACAAGCCATTCTCTTTCAATTCAACTATCATCCCATTTGTTTTAAGATCGTCACTAGAATTCTAAATCTGGCATAAACAATTGAACCCTGTGATAAAGCCTGCAACATGAACTTGCAGTCATATGAGTTGCTTGAACTGTTTAGTACATCTGGTTTCTTGGTGCCTGGCCAGTTTCAAGAGCCAAGACCCGTCTCTTCTTGTAGTTGGCCTTGAAGCAGGCCTGCCTAAGCCTCTTGGTCTTCTCCTCCAGCTGAACATACGGTCTCTGCTCCAGGAGCTGCTTCTCTTGTTGCAGCATCTCCACTAGCGCCCTCAGCTGCTCCTCCCCGGTCGCCTTGCCCGCCTCCTGCAGGACCTGTACAACAGAGCAACCGGTCCCATAGCAGAAAATTTACATAGCACATATCAAAATAATGCAATTGCAAACCAACTTGATGCAGTGTATTTCAAGATAAACAAAAATGCAGAGGAAGAGGGAACCTGGACATTGTTGATGAGAGTATGCAAGCTCTTCATCTTGCGGTGCGGCCACCTCGGGATGCCGAGCTCTCGGCACTTCTTCTTCAGGAGGGTGAGCCCGACGTCAAGCTCCCGTGCCGCCTGTGTGATTGGCATGTAGAAATACTGAGATACGAGCTCAAATGTCAGGGCCTTCTCCTCCAATCCGACGCGGTCTGGTCTGGCGACCTTGGAGGGCACTACCTCCTGGACCTTGTCCTCTCTGACACACAAGCCGTTCTGGCCTTCCTCTGTGATCTTCTTGTCAGCTTGTTCCATCTCATCCCAGTGCCTCATCACATCATCTTCGAAGATGTTGCCGAGCTCGTCTGTGCCATGAAGGACAATGCATTGGGTTCTAAAAATTCGGAAAGTGCTTTCGTTTCTCATGAACCCAAAATTTGGAAAAGCGAAGAACCAATACATACCTTGCAAAAAGTTGCCTGGCGTAATGGATGAGCAGAATGGTTGGAAATTCCAACTCTGGAAGGAGAAACTGGAGAGGAGCACTTCCTCTTCAAGCAGGTTGCTATCAGGCCAAGTATTTGTCCAATAAGGCCACACGCTGGTACATGCAAAAGAAGAAATGCTCTTAGCAGAGAAGAAAAGGGTACTTTCTGAAGCTTATTGCATTCTCATGTTACTGTAAAAAGCCACACTGAAATACTATACGGCCAGGAACAAGGCTAGCTACGGAGGAGGTAAGATCAATGAGTGTACCTATCCTCTTGTTTGGCCTCCATTCTTTCTGGAGGGGCTGGAAGCCTGGAACAGAAGGCAAGCGTCGATACATGGAGAAGACGGAAGAGAAATGCGGCTCTTAAATCCTGGGATCATTGGGCGAATGGAAACGGTTATTAAAAACCCACTAAAGGAATTAATGCAAAGAGTGGCTAAATGGATTGAGAGTTACCAACATATTTAATTCTTGGTAATTGCAGAGCATGCCTTTGGGGTCCGTGCATTTGAGAGCATGCATAGTGGGAAATCAAAGCCTTTCCGCTAGATTCAGTTCAAGATTTGCTTCGCCATGAGTCCATGCCAGCCTTCCATTGGGAATCTCGTAGGCCTCCTTTGGAAATAAGGATTCTTAGAAATTTTGTAAAATTCTACTAGTTCAGAAAGTAGTTTTTTATGCCCGAGTTCTTTCTGAAGTTTGTTTCGTTCTCATCTTTTTATTCAGTAATTTTCTATGAAATGAAAGAAAAAAAGACTGTTTTCCTACGGCCCAAACTGAAATTTTACTAACCTGATGAACACCAACGAACTTTTTGCACCCTAATTTGATGTCTATGACGTGTTCCGGGTTTAAGCTAATGTTTTTGCACGTTTTTTGTATGTGTTTTATGAACTGACCGCTGTAGCAAATCTGACTGGGAATGTACAGGTAGAACTACATGTTCCTCATGATTTAACTCTTATCAAATCCAATTACAGAAGTGCGGATATACTTACATTACCTGTCACGTTGTTCTAGCAAAACTTAGTTTACAGGTCAAGATAAACTGAAGTCAGAAAGACAGAGCTTTGTGTCTATGCTGCAAAATCTTCTGTCCTCTATAGAAATACAACAATATCACTACCACTAGCTCCAATCTCTGCATGATCTGTAAAAGCATTCTAGCACTGAAAAAATTTCCTGTGTAAGGGGATGCGAGGTATCCCCAGATATGAAAACATGCATCTTGTCCTGTACATCAATCCAGCTGTACCCAGGATGCTTATGGACGCCTTGCTGTTCCATCTGTTCCCGTACCACGGATGCACTTCCCCATCTTCCCTCATGGGCATGCAAATTATGCATCAGAACATATGGAGCAGAACTGTTAGGATCAATCTTGGATAATTCCCTTGCAGCCATCTGAGCCAGCGTTGCATCATTTTTAGCAGTGCAAGCACCAAGAAATGACCCCCACACAGCACGGTCTGGAGCAATCGGCATGCTCTTGATCACCTCCAATGCATCCTCTAGCTGCCCATGCCGTGCAATGAGATTGACAAGTGCAGCATAGTGTTCAACCTTAGCAGCAAGGCCATAATCGTGAACCATTGTATCAAAAACCAAATGTCCTTTGGAAACAAGGCCAGCATTTCCACAAGCACTCAGGAGAGAAATGAAAGTTATATGAGTTGGCATAACCTTGGCATTCCTCATCTCCTCGAACAGATGCAATGCTTCTGTAGCACAGCCATTGTGCTCGTAACATCCTATAAGGGCGTTCCAAGAAACTAAATCTTTTTTCGTCATCTGATAGAAGATGGTCTTTGCACTGGCTAGCTCACCACATCTGGAGTACATTGTTATCAGTGCATTGCTGGTTGCAATATCTGGCAGAAATGATTTCTCCATAAGTTGGTGGAGTTGAACCCCAAGATTCAACATAGCAAGTGACGCACATGCTGCTAGAACTGAAGATAAAGTGTGCCGGTCAGGTTTCTTACCGACTTCAAGCATCCTTTGAAATAGCTTGATTGCATCATCATATTCTTCATTACGCTCATAAGCTGATATCATTGTATTCCATGCAATGGTTCCACGTTCTGGCATTCTATCAAAGAATTCTTGAGCACGTACCATCTCTCCGCTTTGTGCAAAGCCTCGTATCATCAAGTTCCATGTTACTGCATCAGGGTCTGGCATTTCCAAAAACAGGTTCTCTGCTTCGTCCATATCTGAAACTTGAGTATATCCTGCAATCATAGTGTTCCAAGATACCAAGTCCTTGTCTGGCATCTCATCAAACAATGTCCTAGCAGAACAAATCTCGCCAGTTTTGATGTAGCACATCATCATTGAGTTCCATGACACAACATTCCTCTCAAATACCCTGCTCTTACCCCCCTTGTGGTGTCGCTGCGCTTTTGGTACCATATCAAACAACCTTCTTGCATCGTCAACCTTCCCAGCTTGTCCATAAGCAGCAATCAGGGTGTTGTAAGCATCAACAGCCTTGTCAATGTCCCTTGCCCTCAAGCCCTTCGTCAACAGCTCCTCAGCCTCGTGCAACCAGCCATTCCTGGTAAACCCAGAGACCATTGCAGACAGCGATGCAGAGTCCTTGACAGGCATCGCCTCGAACACATCCAGAGCCTTCTTCACCTGGCCCATAGCAAAGAACCCGGTAACCATGGTGTTCCAAGAAGCAGTGTTCCTAAACGGCATCTCGTTGAACAGCTTCTCGGCCTCGTCCATCAGCCCTCGGCGAGCGTACGCGCCGAGGAGGGTGTTCCACGTGACGGTGTCGCGGTGGGGCATTTCATCGAACAATCGGCGCGCGCCCGCCAGGTTGTCCGGGTGCGGCGACCGCGCGTACGCCGCGAGGAGGGTGTTCCACGAGACGGTATCGCGGACGGGCATGTTCTCGAAAAAGGAACGCGCGGCGCGGACGTCGTCGCGGCGGGCGAGCGCCGCGAGGAACGAGTTCCAGGTGACGACGGAGCGGGCCGGGATGGCGTCGAAGAGGCGCCGAGCGTCGTCGAGGCGTCCGCAGCCGAAGAGTGCCGCTAGGGAGCGGTTGTGCTGGCGGACGAGTTCGTCTGTGGGCGCCGCGACCGCTGCCGCGGCCACAGAGCCGGCTCGCCGGTGCGCGACGGCCGCCGTGAGCCGAGGTGGCCATCTCCGCATGAGCTAGCAAAGCAGGCCAAGAAGCGCTAAATGGGGTTTGCGTTTGACGTTGTGACCCGAACGCCCAAGGCTAGCCCACGGGAATTGGGTGTGCGGCCTATGCTGGTGGACCTTTATCCGATGGTGGGCCCACAAATCTGTGTTACCAAAGCCCAAATAAATATATTTGGTCCCGTACTGAAAACGTTCGTACCATGGAGCGTCTCTTCTCGAATCTCTGGTTTCACGCAGCGAGAGACAACTGTGGGGTATCCGAAGCTTTGCACGCATAATTTTATAGAGCCTTTAACAGTGTTTTTTACCATTCCGAATCATAAATTAAAATTTCAAACAAAATTTTATTGAATTTGTGATTTTTTTTACGCATAAAACAAATGGTAGGACCTTGTCTCCTTGCGCACCGCGTGAAGAAAAAAAAAACAAACGAGGAAAACAAAAATCCAGCATCCGTCCCACTCCGACGCCATGCAGTACTCCTCGACTTTTAAATTAATGTCATTGTTGATTTTTAACATCAACTTTGATTATTTATCTTATTTAAAAAATTAGTTTAAATATATAAAATTTTAAGCTGTGATTTAAATAACTTTAATAATAAATCAAATTATAACAAAAATATATTATATTTATAAATATTTTTTTAATAAAATAAATAATTAAAATTGACATTATAAGTCAAAGACGACATAAATTAAAAAATGGAGGACGTATATCTTCCCGTATGTCAAGACAAGAACCGAACGGCACCCTCATCGGTCGTGGACACAATATTTTTGCCTAATAATGCTAGTCCTATGTTACTATGTCTGCAGAATATGGCTGGCACTGTTGACTTCACCACAAAAAATTTTGGAACACGCGCACGACGCCGTGGCCGATCGAGCGGCGCGCGCGCGCACAGCGGCACGGTGCTTTCAGCCTTCCAGACATGCGTACCTGCTGTCTTTCCGGCGTCAGTGCAGAGTCAGACACCTGCACAGCGCGCGGCACTTAGCGCGGAGGACGACAGCAACGAAACTGAAACAGGCATCGAGCCTGGAGAGGCCCACCCTATAGCGAGTCAACCGTTATCGCGGGGAGCAGTGCGTGGAACACTGGCTTTTTATCGCGTCGCCGATGATCCCTGGTCCATGGGTGATCCGCGGATCTGCCTTGTCTCTGTCTCCTCTCGTGTTGGCTAACTTGGCTATCTCTGACTTCATCCTTCGTCAGTCACGGGGTGCAGCCCTGCACATCGGAGACGGTCTTGCTGTCTGTTTGCCCTAGCTAGCTACTATATTCCCATCTCTTTGGGGCGTGTTCCTTACCGCCTTGCTGGGCACGAGCTGATGGCACTTCCGGCACACAGACCACTAGATCAGGCCTGCACAAACTCCGGACAGCACGGTGAAAATCAGAGAGGGCGAGAGGTGAAGAAGGTTCATCAAGTCACAGACGAACTCCTACCACGTGGCCATATGCCGAATGCGCGCAGAAACCTCGTCAAAAGCGCCACTCGAGCGCAGGCAAGACAACAAGCCGTGAGCGTCGACGTCGTTGACCCACTCGCGGACGGATACGATCGCCTTTCTTCCCTAATGGCTGACGCCGACAACGCCGGGCGGGGTCAAAGCGCGCGCGGCGATGGCGAGGTCTCCCCTCGAGCCAATAACTCCATCTCCCGTCGCCGTCGCCGCGGCTGCTGCTCACGCTTCCGTCCGTCCAATACGTTCTCCGAGAGCGAGAGCACCGTGGACGGTCTAGCGCGCTCCGTCGCCACTCTCGGGCCCTCGATCGCTTCGTTGGAGAGGAGAACGGCTCCTCGACCCGTTGCCCTCGTCCAAAGAAACGGAACGAAAGACAGGCAATAATGCCCCGTCGCGTCGCGATAGATCGCGCCGTCCGATTCGGGGAAAACACGCGCCCCCACCGGATCACCTGAAGCCGTCGGCGTCTCCCGCTCGTCGTGCCGATGAAGCTCGAGACGGGGAGTGCTTTGACAGTTTGACTATTGCCCAGCCGGCCGGGCTCGCCACAGGCTGGCCCCGGCCTATGCCACGCCGCCGCCACTGCCGGCGGCCGCACCATCGGATTCGTGACAGGAACGGTGACCCGCGCGTCCGTCTCCGACGACGACTGTACAGGACACGGCACTTCGCCATATCTCCGTTGTTTCACGTCGCGGTCGCGCGCGCCCTGTTTTTCTTTTACCAGTTCCAAAGCTTTCCAAAGCCACTCAAGGTTGAGCGCGCGAGCATGTTGTCATCGCGTTGAAAAACGTTTTTTCCTCGTGCAATCGAACGGGCCTCGTCGATCCACTGGCTCGTAATATGCTTGTCAACATTGCTCGTTACACTTCTTCACCACAGGTCTTTGGGATGACATCCTCTGTAACTGTCCGCAGTGATTTATCGTGCGTGGCAAAGAGTTGCAGATTCAGACAGCCACGCATGAGAATAGCTTTTGCAACAGTGAAGACAAAGCAGAGTTGATGGCTGTGCCGGATCGCTGATCACTGTTCAATAGCTTGCCGTGTCCTGCCGAAACACGCAATTGGAGGCAGACAAAGCAAGCCGCGCCGGTTGGGCGTGGTGGCAGGAACAGCGATGCCGATCTGGGGCGAGCACCAGGTAAGACTAGAGGGACCTGGATGCAACTTGACATGCGAGTGTTTTCAGATCGAGGACGTTACGATTTGATGTGTAAGCACTAAACTCTAAGCTAAATGAATGGGTCTGTGATTCCGCTTTTTACATCAGTAAAAACTATCACGACTTACTCCCTCCGGTCTGATTTTGTTGTCGTTTCAGACAAGAACAATAAGTTAAAAAGGAACTACTAACTCATGTCCTAATGACTTCAGTTAAAAAAAGTACTACTCGTTCCCGTCAAAAGAACCTCGTTTTAGATAATGTTTTGGTCAAACATTGAAAATGCAAATTATAAATAAGTTTTAACTGGTTAAATTTAAGAATATAAAAATTATATGATTAGATTTGTTTTTAAAAGTACTTCTATAAAAATATAAATATGTTTTTTAATAAATATTTTTATAAAAAATAGAAGTCAATTTTGTATTTTAAAGACTGTGTAATTGTCCAAAATAACTTTCTTTTGCACCGAAGCGAGTACGTTCAAGGGGAAACCTATGTTTTTAAATTGTGGGAAATTAACTTGAGCAAGACTTCGCGTGACCGACAGATAGAACTTGACAAAGATCAGGTGATGTCCGAGTGAGTACGCATCCCATTTCCGATACAAACTTTTTTTTTTTGTCGGACAATGAAACCGCGCCCAGGTCTAGCCACTACTCACTCCTTATTATCATTAAGATAGTAACTTTTATTCATTTTTAAACTACAATTCTAGTCTTCACGACAACAATTTTAAACATAGAGGGAGTACATATCTAGAAGTATAGACACTACGACTTCTATCAACAGTGTGACAAATGGGGTAGTTATCAAAATGTAGAAGAAACAACTACTATAAATTTGAGCTAGCCGACGACAATAAATTCAAAATGGAGGGAGTAATTGTTACTTCTAGAATTCAAAATTTTGTTCTGTAATATTTACAGTTCTCACTTTCAATAAATATTTATATCTTTGCAATACATATATATCTCCTTGTTTCATATACATTTCTTTTTTACTCTTTTTAATTCTCATATCTAATGTTGGGTACGACGGGTGTTTTATACTCTCTCCGTTCTTTAATTGATGTCGTCGTTGACTTTTAAACTCAACTTTGACTATTCGTTTTATTCAAAAAATTTGCTCGAATGTGTAAACTTTTAAGTTGTGATTCAAATAACTCAAATGATAAATCAAATTATATCAAAATATACAAATTTTATCAAATTTTTTTGAATAAAACGAATGTTCAAAGTTAAATTTCAAAGTCAATGGTGACATCAACAAAAGAACGGAGGGAGTATGTACTCCGTTCTTAAATTGATGTCGCCGTTGACTTTTAATATCAAGTTTGACCTTTCGTCTTATTCAAAAAATTAGTTTAAATATATAAAATTTTAAGTTGTGATTCAAATAACTTTAATGATTAATCAAATTATAACAAAATATATAATTTTTTATCATTTTTTTAAATAAGACGAAGTTAAAATTAAAATTTAACGGCGACATCAATTTAAAAACGAAGGGAGTATATAACATAAATGAATTGTTAACAAACTAACGGCGCTATCTAGAATACCTATATCTTCGTTCGTCTTTGCGCCCGTCATCAGTCGCTGGTCGCTGTGTCAATAATGGAAGGGAAAGAAAAAGAAAGATCTCACCACATATCCTGTGGTGGTGTCATATGCCATCATGCATCTTAGGAGAAACTGCCTTTTCCTATCAAGGGAATTTAAGCTACTTTTGAGATAAACATGTGGAATCCAAAGGGCCAGTGCGTTTGTTATGAATCAACACGACTTTTGTTTTCTGAATGCGTGCGCTTACTTCAGAACAAAGGGAAAAGGTTGCACCTGCCAATTGTTCCTCCTGCTTCCACATGAAAATCGTGTCTGCTATTCAAAATTCTTTGGATTTCTAAAAACATAAAAACGCATGGCCCTGTCGTGTTCAGATGAATCCGGCAGCGTGTTCAGATGAATCCGGCAGCGTGTTCAGAAATATCATTTCATTAGATATCTGTTTACGTACATAAGTAACGATGATATTTACATCTCCACCATAACTTTTGTTTCGATTTTCGCCAATTTCCCATCACTTGGAGAGTTACATATATGGTGCTCGTAGAGCCATCAGTCATTCAGTGATACAGAAAAGGAAATTGGTGGATCAAAAAATGACCTAAAATGGGTAAATCGTTAGCTAATAAACATAAACATGGTCCCATTGTTATCAGGAAAATATGTCCTTGAAATTTACTGATCATCAGAGACATTTTCCTTTGATAAAAAGGGGCGTTTCTTCCTCCAACAACTTGCTCGCGTCTGGTAAGGTCATTCAAGACAGCAGCAGCAGATCGGCTTTCCCTGTAACAAGAACAGATCGATCACCACGCATGCATGCATGCAGGTCAAGCAACAGTAGCGCTCTCCTCGTCTTCTTCTACTTCTACTACTACTAGTTGTTGTTGTGGATTTGCAGTTGGAGTTAGCATAATTATGTGTACTAATCTTTATGGAGAAGTACGCCACAATTAAGCCGCAGAGGCAGCTTAGGTTCCTGTCTGTCTTGGCCTGCCGTCACCAAAGGGAATCCATGGTCGCCACCACCGGCAGGCACCCAAGTGGACAAAGCAACAGGCTGTCAGGAATGCATGAACCTAAAAATTAGCACATGATCGATGTCCAAGCTAATAGGATGTCAAAGTGGGGACTGGGGAGTACCTAGTCCATACTCCACACTGCTTCAGCTGCATTGGAGTCTGAATATTGGCAATCTCTGGCTAGCTTGGTTCAGAAGTCAGTCAGACTCGACCGATCGAGCGACAGACGCTGGTGAATTAATCAAACGAACGCGACTGTTCTTCTTGCTCACTCACTGCAGGCCATGAACAGGGCTGTACTGCACCTGGTACGGAACGGAGGGGAGAAAAACGGGGCCGCGTTTGTGGCCACCGAACCTTTGCAAACCGACGAAGTAACCCCGGCCACCGCCGCGCGCGGCATTCGTCAACGCGCAACGTGGCGCCATCGTCCGGCGCCCGCCGCCGCCGCGCGACAGTGCGCGGTTAATCAATCGGCTCGACGGCGACCATTAGAAGACGAGCGATGTGTTCGACGATTATTAGCGGGAGAATCACGAGCCCAGTGTCGACCCACGTCGATCGCCTGGTACGGGCTTTCCATTTCTGAAACTGGTGACGGTCTGACGGATGTGCAAAACTGCAAAATGAAGGAACGATCGATGTTGTTGACTTCGCTCGCATCGTCGTCGCGAGCGACTCATCGCGTTGAATCTTGGAGGCACCCGCGATTGATTAATTGCTCGAGATGGCGATCGGCTTCTTCTTCGTCTTCCCTGCAACTAGCCATGTGACCATCAAGACTTAGGCGGTGTTTGGATCCAGTCAAATTATTATAATCTAGATTATTAGTGGTTTCAAATACGTCATTTTTTTATATTATAAAAACTGAAAATTCAGATTATAATAAACTAAATCTATCTAAAATATGATTATCTCTAATAAAAGATAATTGTGCTCTTATCAAATCTCTAATTATTATAAAATTTGCCACCGCTCTTCAACAACAAAGGGTAAATAGGTTATTAGTCAAGAAAAAAACTAGATACGTAGTTTTTATAATCTGATCTCCAAACACATCTACCAATTTATGTTTATAAATCAAATTATGTAAACTACCTTTATAATCAATGTGTACTGGTTTCAAACACGGCCTTAGCAGCTCAGTCCATAGATGAACTCAGCCGTACCAGCGTACCCTCTTCGCTTACACAACTCGTATCCTCACTTCTTTTTTTTTTGTCGAAGTCGCAGTCAAACTGACGCTCCGATCCAGATCGAACGGAAATATCTGCAACTTTGACAATTTTTGTTCGCAGTCGCTAGCCAATCTATAGCGATCTTTTACCACATGCAGCAATAATGAAGTTGTGATCAGCCTGAATTGCTTTATCTGCAGTAGATGACAGAGCCACCATCTCTGAAACTGTTTGTTTAATCTCCAAACCAAACAAACGTGGCTAAAAGTTGCAAAAACTACATTCGTGTACGCATTGACGATGTCGTCAGCTGTGTCCAAAAAGCGCTCCAAGTTTGTGTTAGTTTAGACGGTGTGGTTGGAGTCTGTGCTTTACATATTGTTCAGGAATTTGGGCAGTTTGTTTGTCAGGTTGTACGATGCTCGCATGATATCCTGCGTTACAAACGTGGCCATAGCTGTCTCGTAGCAATCTCGAGTCTCGACCGGCGTGGCTGACTTTCCACGTACGTACACGGTACAATACGGCTACGCCCATCCGCCGCGACTAGTAGTAGTAGCATGCAGCGCTCGGCGCCGCACTGTGCTCTCTGATCCAGCTCAGTGCCCACGTCCGTCGTCCGGTTCCGTCTCCCTCCCACACCAAAGCCACGCACCTCGAACGACCGGCCCGCGACCTCGCGCCAGCCACAAACCCAAAGGCAGCAGCGCCCGGCGCCGCAGTGCCTCCCACCTGCCGTCCCCGTCGACCCGGCGCGGACGCTGACGGCTCGCTCGTGGCGTCCAGTCCTCCACACCTATCTCCGCTCCTCACCTCGCCGTGCACGGCTCGGCCAGCCTACAATTCTATAAATATCTGCTTGCCCGCTCGGAGCTGAGGCCAGGCAGCTAGAGCTAGTGCTAGCTTCATCGATCAGTCCTCGAGGAGGTAGCCGCCTGAGCCTCGTCGGTCCTTCCGTCGACTCCTAGCGAGCCGCCTCTTCGGTGAGAGAGTAGTCGGAAGGAAGGAAGCGATGGCGGCGCCCTCCTCGACCTCACGGACGAACTCGCGGGTGAACTACTCGAACGAGATCCACGACCTCTCCACCGTGCAGGGCGGCTCCATCCCCACCATGTACTACTCGGAGAAGTCGCTCGCCGACTTCTTCGAACTCCCGCCGCACCTCCTCAAGAAGGTACGTAACGTTCCTCCTCTCCTCGATCGAGCTTGCTGGCAACGGCAGCAAAGGAGAAAGAAGTAAAGCTGGACAAGGACTGAGAGTGATGATGCCTGATGAGCATGATACATACGGCAGGTGATATCCGAGGTGGTGGCGACGTTCCTGCTGGTGTTCGTGACGTGCGGGGCGGCGTCCATCTACGGCGAGGACAACAAGCGCATCTCGCAGCTGGGCCAGTCAGTGGCCGGCGGGCTCATCGTCACCGTCATGATCTACGCCACCGGACACATCTCCGGCGCGCACATGAACCCCGCGGTCACGCTCTCCTTCGCCTGCTTCCGGCATTTCCCTTGGATCCAGGTATAACTATAAGCACGCCCATATCCTTCTTCAGTCACACTACTCTTTTGTTCGCTCCCTCTCCGCTCTGCTTTCGTGTTCATTCTGCTCTTGATAGAGCAGCGTGTAGCATGCTGACATAACAGTTCCGCACGGCCTCAGCTCAGTGACTCCCTACCGATCGATTGTTAATAAGAGTTCAGTAGGACTTTGTTGTCAAGATGCTGTCAGTGTCATGTGCTCTTGTACCTTAGCTAGCTATCATCACACCAAAGACTTACTGGCTAAAGTTTACCTCTTTCGTACGTCAACAAATTAAAGCTATAGTCCTACGTATTTTCATTGAAAATAATACTATAGAAATTACCCATATCGATCAACGATTGTTTGCTGCAGGTGCCGTTCTACTGGGCGGCGCAGTTCACGGGCGCGATGTGCGCGGCCTTCGTGCTCAAGGCGGTGCTGTCCCCCATCACGGTCATCGGCACCACCACGCCGACGGGGCCGCACTGGCACGCCCTCCTCATCGAGATTGTCGTCACGTTCAACATGATGTTCGTCACCTGCGCCGTCGCCACGGACTCCAGAGCGGTGAGCACGCATGCAACCTGCCGGCCGGCTTGACCTCCCTTGCATGTTTACCCGATCGCGTTATTTATCTATACTGACATCTTTGTGGTTTGGCTGCTGGTTGCAGGTCGGTGAGTTGGCGGGGTTAGCAGTCGGGTCCGCGGTTTGCATTACGTCCATCTTCGCAGGGTAATACGAACGAAACCAAACACTGAAAACTCGCAAATGACCAAACTAGTACTAATAACGTTTATTAGCATTTAGCAACGGCTCTACCCATTAGTGCATTTTTCAGGACTGCCACTAATAGCACTGCTGGTTTGTTACTAAGTTGATGTTGTTAAGAATTAAAACAAGCTAGACTTTGGATCAATTACTAGTACCAGTAACTGAAGCAATCGGGTTTCGTCTAGAACCGCAGTTTTCCAAAGTCCATGGCGTCCTTCAAAGATTTGATAGCGACATGCATGTAGGCACTGTGTCTGTAGCACAACTGCACAAGGGCCTGGCTCTACTGACGAGCCACACCATCTCGTGTTCACTGAACCCATCGGTTAGCTCTGGCCATCGTTGCTGTTGTTTAATTAGGAGTAGTAGCAGGTAGCTCATCTATGTGTGTTCTAAAGAAATGACATGAGAATTAAGAAACCTACCTCTACATGAACTTAGCACAATTCAACACTTAACCTAGCTCGATACAGTAAACATAGGATGAAACCTGGCATGAATGTCGACTCACTACTGATGCTACTATAACAAGCTAACAAGTCGAGGGGAACACGTACGAGTGGTATTTGCAGGCCAGTGTCCGGCGGCTCGATGAACCCGGCGAGGACGCTGGCACCGGCGGTGGCCAGCAACGTCTACACGGGCCTGTGGCTCTACTTCCTGGGCCCAGTCATCGGCACGCTCTCCGGCGCCTGGGTCTACACGTACATCCGCTTCGAGGAGGCGCCCGCCGCCAACAAGGACGTGCCGCAGAGGCTCTCCTCCTTCAAGCTCCGCCGCATGCAGAGCCAGTCCCACGCCGCCGACGAGTTCGACACCGTCTGATAGACAGAACAGAACTCACCGCGCGCCGGCTCTCCAACTGCTGTCTGATCGCTCTGTCAGGTGGGACAGAGCTCGATCGAGCTGTGTGCGTGTATGTACCTGGTGTACGTGCGTAGCTCTACTTGTCTGTGTCTTTTTCTCCCGTCGTGTACTTGCATACGTACAAATATACGTATGTACGTACGTGCGCGTCGTCGATGTCCGCGGAGCAGTATATGTTGATGTTATTACTATCTTCGGCTTTATTTGTACTGCCCCGCAATCAGAGTTGCACGAGTTAGCTACTGAATGCAGCTGACGGGGGGTTTATTTGCATGTCTGCGGAGCAATTTGAAAGAAATATATGTGCTGTTTTGTTGGTGTGATACCTCAAAAATTGAACCAGAAAGAATAAACTCTTTTTGTGATTTTTCCTTTATACACTCTTCTTTTATTTAAAGGAAAACCCCATATAATAAACAAATCCCAAATAGGAAAATTTCAAATTTAAAAATTTGTATCCTGATAAGTGTTTGAGTTGAAATTTCTTTTTCGAATTTATTCAAATTTATTCGAATTTATTTGAATTTATTCAAAATTTGGAGTGATTTGTTTTCAACCTAACTACCAAACCCCCACCACCGGCCC
>BCLF01000143.1:303726-317627 GCA_001602275.1 Zoysia japonica
GAGGCGCGCCGCTCCGGCGGGCGCCGCCGCACTGCTCTGGCGAGCATGGGCACCGCCTGGGGCACCAAGCCTGACGTTGTGTCTTCCCGCATCCCGCATAGTGCCGCCTCGAAGCGTCACCTCACGCCGGATCGCCGACGTCATCGGCTCCCCGTCGCGTCGTTGTTGATCCACGGAGACCGGTCGACGCCGGGCCTCCGCCCATGCTACCTGCCATGCGCGTCACCCACAGCGCCAGCTCGACGTCACCCCCGTCACTCGCATAGGAGAGCCACGCCCATGCGGAGTTAATGCTGCCACCAACTTGCTCACCGGCCATCGCCGTGCCCCGCTCAAATCCGACCCCCTCGCCGCCTATAAAAGCCACCCGACCTTCACCTCGTCCCCCACCGTGCTTCTCTGCCAAAAGGTCGAGCCACCTCCTTCCTCGCCTAAATTCGAGAAGAAACCACCCTTCTTCCTCGCCTCCAGCCGCCGCCGCCCGCGTTCAATTTTGCACCGCCACACACTTTTCCGGCCATCTGACCACCTAACCACCACCCCTAGCCCGCCATAAGCCCTCGCGACTGCTCGGCTCGACCCCTGCAGCTTTCCCGGAGTCTGGCACCGAAGCGCCGCCGCGTGAAGCCGCTCGCGCCCGCCCTTGGCTACCGTTGGGCGCGCATCAGCCTCACGAGCCACATCCAGACACTCACCGCCCACTTCGGCAGCTCTCGGTACCCGCAAACCACGGCCCCGAGCACGCCAAGTGCAAGTTGGTGCAGCACTGCCACCACAGGCGTCGCCGGCACGCTGTCCCGGCCGAACGACAACCTCCCCAACGGTCTCGACACCCCAGGAAGGGGCCTGGCCGACCCTCGGTGCGACCATCGGCCAGCGTCAGTGAGGCTCTGGTTGGCCACCGCCGGGCGCCCTCGCGCGCCGGCCGGACGCATGCCAGCGTGTGCGCGCTGATGGGGGGCGTTGCTGGCTAGTGGGCCTTCGGCCCACTAGGTAGCCACCCGCGTGGCCACGGCCACCAGAGGGTAGACGCAATCCACTGGACCGCACACGCCCTGGCCCACCTGTCGGCCGCATAGGCAGAAATGCTACGGCCACCCACACCAGTGTACACATAGATATATTCTTATGCCATTTTAAGCCCAAATAAATTCGCAAAAATTTCCAAAAAACCCCCCATTTTTCAAGTACACCCCTACATATTAAAAACCCACTTAGCAAAGCCCTTTTGGCCACCACAAATTCCAAATTAGCCCTCCAATTTTTAGAAAATTACAAAAGACCCTCACATATTGTTTTTATCACCATTTTCACATATCACCTCCGTTCATCGAGGTTTTCGCACGGTTAAAATCGTAAACCGGAGCTCCACCTTTTAAAGCCACCCAAAACTCCGAGAATTTCTATTGATTTGATGTTTATTCAATTCTTGTCTTATGTTCTTTTCCGTGTAGATTTATTTTATTGTTTTCTCGTGTAGACAACGAGGTGCTCGAAGATGAAGAAGCCAACGACCCGAAATACGAGGAAGCTCCCGAGGACACCTTCGAAGGCAAGTCTTGATCTCTTGATCATTTTGCTCCTAGATTTTTGCTATGCACCTATAGAACCCGTATGCTTACGTGATTATAGTATATATGTTCAAAACGTAGTGTAGTTATGAACCAACTTGTTAGTTACGTATTTATATTTATGTCAGTTACTTGCTCTCATTAAGTATAAATACCACCTTGACACCGAATTGCCGATCGAATCTTGTTAACCATAGGACTCACGTCATTAAATATTTTAATTACCGGAAAGCTGCCATGAATTAGAATGCTTAGAGACACTCATGCGAGGCCATGCTTCACCACACTATATACTCATCATTTATCAAAACGGGTTAAACTGAGTTTGGTGGCGTGGGTTAAATAAAGAAGGTTTGAGGGATAGTGCAAACTGGTGCTAGGTGAAGGGAAGGGATATTGTTTTTGGTCGTGAGTCGGGCTTCTAGTGCTACGTGTTGTGCTGGGTGTTAGGCTTCGGACTGGTCCACCTGTCTGGATGAGCGCCGCCCCTGTCATATAAGGACCGGTTCATAGGACATCAACGTAGTGATTTCGTGCAACCACATAACCTGTTTAGGTGAGACTCACTCTACCCCTTTGGTTATCCACAACGAACCCTAAAGGAGGTCGAGAGACATAAGTCACAGGAACAGACATGAGATACTCATGGTCCGGTCTTCGATTACAGCAATAGCCCGTGACATGGGATCGTACTGCCCACCGGTATATCCCTCTGGTTTATATAATTACCAGTTCATGTGTGGGGTCTAGGAAGTAGATGTGGATGTCTTAAACCCACGGTCTGGCTACAGTAATGTACTATCATGTCATCGGTGGCCTGGAAAACCCCGAGCGATGACCCCTGTTAGTATCTTGAGTGGACTTTGTGGATACCTTAGCGTGCGTTGGAGTGAATGTTATGCGATTCTGTTGATCAAAAGGAGCATAGCCTGTGGGTACAGTGTACAATCTCTGCAGGGTGTATAATCCATCAAGAATGACTATTGTCATAGTATTGACACATTACAGCTTGGGCTCACTTTGATTAGTTTTGATCATCTTCTTGATGGCGTGAGTGGGTGTAGATGCCCGTATTTTTGGAAAGTGTCTGGTTGGGATAGTGGAGGCCCTTCCAGTTAAAATTTGAGAACTGACAAGAAATGTGACTTCTCCCCCAGGTCCAACTTCAAAAATACTGATAGAATAGGATCACTCTTCTTCCTGTTTTGAGAACCCTTCTGTAGCATTGCCTGCATAACTGTGCTGCTTTAGCTAAAAGAAACACAATAGCCTATCTTTGTTGGCCTATTATGCATGAATACAGCTAAGTACGAGGTTAGGACTTGCTGAGTACGTTTGTGCTCACCTTTGTCGCTACCGTCCAAATGAAAAAGAAGGTGGTGCGGGTCTCGATGGCAACGAGTAGGGCTCGTTCTACGCGCAAGATTACCTGTGGTTTTTGGCTTCTTGTCTTTCTCTTTTATGTAATGACTGTCCGAGGTGGTCTAACACACCTCGTTGACTTGTAAGCTAAGATTTGCTTGTAAGACTCTATTTAGAACAATATATGTAATATTAATGGTATGTACTATCTATCCACAATGTATGTGCGTACCAACTACTGATCCAGAGATTGGTACGGTGCTCACGGGTTATCTCAGAAATGGGGTACGACAGAGTAGTATCAGAGCCATACTTGCCCATAGAACGAGACCATAAGGACTATAACTATAGGAGAGTGGTATTTTTGAGATACAAACTATTTATAAAACCCTACTATGGTAGGAACTCTGTATTTTCTCTCTCCTGCTATATTTATAAAACTTAATTTACTGACTCTGGCTGTTCTCATTGCAGATGGACTCGGACAACGGATGGCAGTACTTGAGAGCCGAGATTGTCAACCTCACTGGGTTCCCTGAGATCCTAGCTCGCACATTGCTCCGGTTTGGTTTCACCTCCCCTCTGGTCTAACGTTGAAAGGACCACGAGGGTGCGGGATACACAGCGTGCGAGATGGAGGTCCATCTTCCCCCTGGCTACGTGTCTCCGCAGATCGTGGCCTACACTGGAGCCACCTTCTTTGACACCGTGCAGGGCGCAACATGTGAGGCCTTGCTACTTTTTTGCTCGATGAACCTGGAGATCACTGGGCCCACCCCGGTGAAGTACTTCCCGGTTCACTCGGACTACGACCTCATCTGGAGGCGTCGTATGTCCACCCTGCAGGGAACTTTTAGGGTTGTGGACGACTTTACTTTGTTGGAGACTGCTCTGTACCTGACAGCACTCTACGACCTTAGCGACGACTTTCGTTAGTAGTGGGCTGTTCAGGCCCACCGTGCTACTGCTGCAAAGGACTAGGCTCACGATCTGTAGACTCAGCTCACCTCTGTTCATGCCGCTCTTGACACAGCTCGAGAGCATGAGGAGAGCCTCAAGAAGGCTCTTGCAGATAGCCAGACCGAGCTGGACTACTAGCGTCAGCAGTTCAACCAGGACCAAGCAGAGGCCCTTGCTCACCGCTGGGGAGGAGGAGCGAGCCAGGGATAGGGCCTCCACTCTTCTACTACTCTGACGCTCTCGAGGCGAGCCAGCAACCTCGCCAGAGAGCACGCCAGAAGACCACTGCCCGCAAGTAGGTCTTCGCGTGCGACGCCAGTGGGAGGCGAGTTCTGCCTCCCCACGCCCCAGTTCTGGACCAGGCTACTCGGAGTTCTATCTCCGAGATGATCCGTCGTTGGACTGACGACGAGGGAGGTCCTAGAGGTGGCCCTGTCAGAGCGAGCCACCACTCCGGCTCCGACTCGGACTCCAACTCCAGCACCGACTCGGGCATCGGCTCAGGCTCAGGCCCTGACTCTGGTGCTGACCTAGGATCCCGCAACTGTTTCGACGTTTCCCGCAGCATCGTCTACGAGTCTATGGAGACTTCCTCCTGGGCGATTGGCACCAGCGACGGCAGCCGCAACTACACCACCGACTACTCTGGAGGGCACCATGTGTTTGGGCCTGCCGACGACGATGACGTCACTGCTAGTGGTGGAGATGGTGCACCTGAGGCCGTTGTGGACCTGATGGAGGAGGAGGAGGATCTGTCCGTGGTTGAGTTCTACACTGAGGACCCGATCGACAAGGACCCCAGCATAGAGATCCTAGCTAAGGCACCAAAAGCACCCGAGGTAGACGCCAGGCCACCCTCGCTGTCTCAAGAGCCGAGCCTATGGACGGCTCCTACACACTGAAGCAGTTGTTAGATGACGGTATTGACCTGCACCAGGAGTGGCTTGACTTCCTTCAGGGACCGTGAGGAGTAGCTGCAGGATAGGACCTAGGGGTGTGACAGCTCTTTTGTTGATCTTTTGTACTAGGGAGTTAGTGGTGTGCTAGTTGTGTAGTAGAGTTTAGAGGTGATTCCCATGTTATCCAGCCAGTCGCATGTAGTGTATCACGCGTAGTCCTATGTAGAATTTGGATGTGATTGTAATATAAGTAATGATGTGTGCTTGCTTGTTTCTTTCGATTTTCTCTTATTCGTTCTGCGCGCAAGATTGCGTGGTTTTTGGTTTCTTGTCTTTTTCTTTTATGTAATGACTGTCCGAGCTGGTCTAGCATGCCTCGTTGGCTTGTAAGCTAAGATTTGCTTGTAAGACTTTATTTGGGACAAGATATGTAATATTAATGGTATGTGCTATGTATCCACAATGTATGTGCGTACCAACTACTAATCTAGAGATTGGTACGGTGCTCACGAGTTATCTCATAAATGAGGTACGACAGTTGGCAACTCTTGGGCTCCACACCGTCTAAAATTGGGTTTTTACGCCCTTTTTCCTTAGATGCAATTAGTGTAAATTATTTTTTCCTTTTGTGTTTGAGCCCTTTTTCAGAGTACCTGGTAGCTTTTTTGATGGCCTTTGGCTGTCCACTGTGTAAGATTTTTTCTACTCTCTTCGGTTTTAAAATATTGACATTGTTAACTTTTAACATCAACTCTAATCATTTTATTTATTTAAAAAATATTTAAATGTGCGAAATTGTTAGTCGTGTTTTAAATACCAATATTGATAAGGCAACTTATAAAAAAATACGATATTATATTTATAATATTTTTTATTAAGACAAATGATCAAAATTGATGTTAAAAATAACGGTGTCAATATTTTAAAATAAGAGGGAGTAAAATACTCCTACAAGCATTGGCACATTCTGAAAATAAAACATGAAAATCAATTCTGATCATCACTACGCGACAATTTCAAAAAAAAATAAAAAACAGTTCCACATGTGCAAATTTGTCTCAGTGCATTGACATAGTGTTGCGATATGTTCGGGAATGCTGTTTCGGAGTTGACCAGCGTAGCAGCAGAGGCAATACAGCAACTAACACTGGACGACATGAACCCTCGCACGGGCACGGGAAGGCGGATAGCGTCAGACGAAATCCTCCCTCCACCTGTCGCTGCCGCCCTGCCGGCCGGGCCTAGCCTACCCGAAGAAACACCTGCCTCGCCCATGCGTCACCGCTCCTCCCCGACAACGCCCGCATGTTACCTACAGCGACGTCGCAGGCCGGCATACCGTGGTGCCGCGGGCCGAGCCCTCGCTCTCGCGGGTCCCCACGCCGCGACGGCGCGCAACACGTTCGTCAGTCGCGCACGCGCGCACGACGGAGGGTGAGCGAGCGGCTGGTCGCGATCGGCAGCGTCGTCACCGCCGGCCGGTAACGTCCTCGGCCCACGTAACGCTGCAGCGGGCGGCGCCGCTCATCGTGCGCCATCAACTCGGCTGCTGCTGCTGGCGAACCGCGAGCGCATTGGTCGCCGTGGTGACGAGAGGTCTGGTAGGGTATACGTGCGTGCGTATCTATGCGCAGCGTTGTCAGCGTTCTAGCTTGCATCTCTTTCGTTCCTGAGAGTCCGAGACGGCAACGTCCATTACTTTGGAATAACTCACAGTGCTTAAGGTCTCGCGTTGCTCGCCTCTTAGTGCATGTACGTGTGGTTGCAGTCGACCGAGTCTGTGATCGTCCGGGAAGATATGATTTCGCTGCGGAACGCGTTCTTGGTCGACCACGTAAGTGTTTCTCTTTACCGTTTTCTGGGCGTTTGAGGAGGGTAGCAGCCGCCTGGCTGTGTTAAAAAGTTGGTCAAAATGCTTTTGTGATTATTGTCCTGTTTTAATCGTGAGCTGGGCAGACTGATGATCAGTGAACATAATGTCATATCAGCAAGCCAAGACCTTGCATTCAGTTTATTCTTTTTTTTAAAGAATAAAAACAGAGGAGTTCTTAATTATTCCTGTCATTCTTAAATTGTTGGTATTAGGACAAGAATTCTACTAAGTTCACTATGATAGTATTGATAATGATTTAAAAAAACAGAGGGAGTATTTACATTAATGACGATGATCTCATATTGTCCATCAATTAATCTTGGCTGTTTTGGATCACGAATAAATGAAGGAGTAGAACAATCTTTGATGTGCCAATTCGTTGCTTGCAGGCAACGTCGGAGCTAGCAACTTGCATGCTTTAACTGGATCAAATTGTTCGTCACTCGGAGGCAGTGCGAGATCAGATTTGATATAAATGGGGTTTATTATCAAATTATGCCAACTCGCAAGCTGATCAAGTTTTGATGGGCCATCTGCCTCACCGCAAAAATTAAATACGCCCTTCCAAGTGCAAATCTTGCCTTGCTGTCTGTCCCGTGAACATTCGTGTCAACTTGGTCATGGCCACCATGTTTGTAGGTTCCGACGTGTAACCTAGATTAAAAAAATCTGAACAGTACTGGCTTTCGATAGGCCTAAAAACAGATCGGTTTACCAGTAAAATCTTACTATTTTGCTACAGTAATTAGATCCTATCTTCATTGAAAACTGACTATCCAATGAAACCGGATCAGACTATGCGTGCAACACATGCGGTGACACATATCGCGGGACAGCCAATAGTGCTAGTAGCGATCATGGGACATCCGCACTGGAATTATTTGGGAGCTCGAGTTCCATCCAGACCCAGTCCAGGTGACGGCTACTTTGTAGAATTGGGGTTGTGCACGTACGGCTGGTCCTGCTTCTCATCACACACATATATAAAGCACACCATTTTGGAACGTATGGCCAATACATTTCTTCCACAGTGATCCGTCCACGTATTAGGAGCAATCTTTAACGAAACAGTCAATGCTTAGTCACCGACGAACTTATAGAGACCGACCTTTCGATTGGGCTGGCAATGTCACTGTGCAAGACAACGGCCTCTCAGACTGACCCTCCTCTAAGTGGAAACGCCGCTTTGATCGACCCTACCCTTTTGGCGGACCTCAGGATGCATGGAAAGTCTCTGCTGATTAACTGAAGGAGCATAAGCGCACTAGGCACAAAAGCTTAGGTATCGGGTCATATTAAAACGGGCTTTGCTTAGTCAAGAGATCATCACCTTTTACGATCTGTTTATGTAATGGAGTAGGCCTTTTGCTGACAAGAACCGGTCACGGAAGTGGTGTCTGTCTGGGATCTTGGAATTGTATCATGGTCATGGGCCAGCCAGCATACTGATGCGTATGGTAAACAGAGGGCCCTGTGTCGCTCTCCTTACCTCTCGTCTGGCGACTTTGGCGACGCAGTGTTCATTCGTGGACTGCAATGGCCAAGTTGAACTGGAACAATGTAACTGTCAGGGATGCACGAGAGAGTTCAGAAAAGGGTTGGCCATGGCAAGCTAGTCCGGTGACATTCTGCGTGATTTGGGAGGTGGTTGAGTCAGTGCGTTGAGCTTTAGTTTGATTGATCTGGGGGGTGGGGGGGGGGGGGGGGGGGGGGGTTGGGGTTCGAGGAGTTTGGGCCACATGTTGCTTCTCCAGCATATGAAGGATCGTCAGCCTCTGTTTTGCCGTTTTGGCTCTCTCACGGTTCTTGGAAAGTAATGCGGGATCATGTTTCTGTTTGCACCAAAGAAACTTAGGTATTCCACATTCAGGTAGTAGGAAGTTCCTGATGTTTTCTTAAAACGGAGTGCCGTTTCAATCGAGATGAAGTGGGGCGGACATTTTTGCAAATCCGTATTTCGCCTCGCAAAATATACATTAGTGACCTTTGTAAATCAATGTCATTCTCTTCGCGACTTAACAATGATTCGTTCATTAAACTCACTGGACAAGCGGGCACGTCCGTAACAATTCGCAAAAGACTGCAACATTATTATGTTTCTTCTACTTTTACTAATTTGCACAAAAGAACTCACTATTGTTTAGAATATTCTCCATCAAATTTTAATGAATTTTGTTGAAATTTTATAGTGTGAACACGAGGTTTTAATTTTAATGTCCGACTTTAAATTCACGTATATGAGTAGAATAAGTTAAAAGCGTGACTTTAAAATTACTAATATTTAAAATTAAATGTATAGGTAATAATAGAGTGATAAATTATGGGTTGAGTGAGTAAATTATTACATTTTTGTAATGCTCGCTATTTTTTTATTAAATGTTGCAGCTCGCGGGTTACTATAAAATCCGCATATTTAACTCGTGGCTAACAATGCTACTCGAGAGCGTAACGATACCCGCTCCGCCTGGAAACGTAGTACTAAGCCTGCATATTGCTATATCTGCACTTCAGCGATATGCAGACATGCTACATTGACGGTGCAGATATCAATCTCCGTGAGTATCTAATTACTGATAATCTTGCAATCTTATTTTTTTGTTGAATTTAATTGCCTACGATTGGTATTATACTACAAAAAGGAAAAGAAAAAGTTGTTAGAAAAGGACTGTTCACTGCACATATTTGTGGTATTATGCTTGCTAGTTCGACCCACAACTATATTTTTAGACGGTAATGCACAACTCAAGTTTCTCCTCTGTTCCAAAGGCAAAAATGACGTAAAAAGCAAAAACAGATGCAGTCAGTTACCTGGTGCCCCATTGGAAAGATTGGAAAGATCGGCGTGCATGATCTGGTCCTCTTTGCATCTCCAATCGCCATCCTGTAACACAACTTACAAAGCGAACTAAGCTATAATTCACCATATCATTTTTTTCCAAGATCGCACTTTTGACACGTTTCGTATTAAAAGAGAAGAGAGACAACAAAATAAACAGAGATTTGAAAGCTCTGAAAACTGATTGCTGTCTCGTTCTAAAATTATACGTAGCATTTTCTATTTTTCGAAATGTGATGGATTATCATGAAAAAATTGCTCTTTACAGATGGAGTAACGATTATAAATGTTCAAATGAGCAGTGCTCAGTGGGTTCGTCCCAAGCACAAAATTTTTTGCCGGGCCGTACAGCTGATGAATTTCGTGCTTGGGATATAGGCTACGAGCCATGCCTGATCCAAGACGGCAACCCGATGGGCGGAACAGGCACAACCCGTTTACACCTCAGCTAGAAAAGCACAGTAACAGGCACAACACACTAAAACGTAGCAAAGCACGACCCGTTAGAGGTCTCGCCGGCCTGCAGGAAGGTAGCCCACCACGGCACATTAAGTTACGAGCATATAAAACCGTGGTAAATCCCACCCCCGCGCAGTGCACTCCCCTCCCTAACCCTCTTGCCGCACTCACCAGCCGCGACGCGCTGCCCGCGCAAGTTGCTGCCACCACCGCCCCACCCCGCATCGTCCGCGCCTATCGGGCCTGACGTGCCTATCGGGCCAACATGCTATTCGGGCTAACCCAGCATGGCTATGCGTTCGTGTGTCGTGTCATGGGCCGAAGATTGAGCCCGTGGACCAACACGGCACGATCCGATAATGAAGCGGGTATGCTAGCCTGAAATTAAATAGGCCAGGCCTTACCATGCTTGGGCTGGGTCCTGTGGAACCACCCGTTTGGACATCTATAGTAACGATTGGCATCTGAACTCATTTGGGGCAGTAACTAATGACTTGAACGGCCTGAGACCCGGCCTTTTCGCTTATTAGCCCATTACATGCTCCGCTTCCTCCGCCTTTCGACCCAGTAGTCCAGTACCACAAATAACAGCCCAGTTAACTGGTTTTGGCATTTTGACCCAATACCACAGACTATATAAAAGTTACTCCCTGTTTTATTTTGTGCAAAACTTTAAAAGTCAGAACAAACTAGCCGGCAAATAAGAACACAAACACCTCTGTTAACAAACTGTTATTATTATTAGAACAACTATTTTATTTTATTTTATCTTAACTGCAATTTGAAAAACGAAGTGGACACGCAGACACACAAACACATCACGCGTGACTTGAGTCGGTGGTGAGTACACTGCTGCTCGCGGCGCGAGACCTCGCGTGCCGCTCGAGGAGGCGAGCCAGGAGGCGCTCGGGCGGCACGGTGGTCCCGAACCCGGCGGCGAGCTTGTCACCCGCGTCCCGGCGGCGCACGAACCCAGCACGACGTCGAGCAGGCCGGGCGCCCGCCCGTGCACGAACGGGCCGTCGCAGCCGGGGAAGTCCGCCTGGATCCCGGCCTCCAAGACGGCCATCCTCTCCTTCAACTCCCGCACCAGGCCAGCGCGCTCCGCCTCGCCCGCCGCGAACAGCACCGGGTGCGAGAGCGGCGACACCCTGTCGCGGAAGAACCGCGCCCAGAACCTGGCCGCCGCGCGCCCCCTCGGGTCGTCCCGCGGGAGCAGCGGCGGGTCGCGGCCGGGCCACGCCTCGTCCACGTACTCGAGGATGACCAGCGACTCCGCGAGGGCCCGGCCGTCGACGACGAGGACGGGGACCTTTTGGTGCACCGGGTTCAGGCGCAGCAGCTCCGCGCTCTTCCGCTCCAGGTCCTCCTCCACGTACTCGTACGGCACGCCCTTCAGCGCCAGCGCGTTCCGGGCCATGGCCACGTGCGCGCTGCCCCAGGCGCCGTAGAGCTTCAGCTCCTTCGGCTCCGACGATGACGCGACGGTGGCCATGATCTTGCTCTTGCTGTGAACTTTGATTGTGTGCTCACGGACTTGGATCTGTCTGATAAATAACCAGTGGTCAATTTATACCATCGACAATACATCTTCTTGCGCTTCAAGTTGAGAATTTGTTATCTGTCGTAGTAACAAGGAATTGTTGGGACACGCGGATGCAATTTCGTCGAATCCTGCACGCGGTCAAGTTCTTGTTCAACAGGTGGATCATTAGTGGAAGATAGATAATTTTATATAAAATCTCTGTAGACTGCGGATCAACTTTTCCATGCCCATGTCACTCGGTGAAGGGGTTGCTTGCCTGTCCTGAACTGATTTCTGCGTGACGAAGGATTACGCAGACAGTTTGAGAGAACGGATGGATTGGACCAAGAAATCAATGAAGCCCAGCTGTGTTAGGGCCTTGAGATACATGAAGGCCCGCCGCACTTGTGTCAATCCACCTTGTAATTCCAGCCAATGGAAAAAAGGGGATCACTGTGGAGTACTCCGCCATTTCTCGAGCCTAATTTCTCCGCGTTAAAGGACCAAATAAAATTCCCCGCAAATTTTTACTTTCAAATTTCCTCTATTCTCTCTATTTTTAAATAAAGCTACAGCAGCATGGGGCGGTGGACTTGAATCTATTGTTCACGCATGGCCGCACCCAGGCCATCAGTGCTGTCGGTGTTTCGTACACCGCCACAGTAAATTTATACAATCGGACGAGAAATCGTGCGTTTTCGGAATCAAATGACCTAGTCTACAAACGACACTCAAAGGTTAACCTGATTCGGGCCGCTCGAAGTGTAATACCTTACGTCCAGGGACGAAAGATCAGTCGTATGAATCTAAAGAACACGAAAGTACAATGCAGAAGGGCTCCGGACGGATCCGAGAGTTCCAAGCTCGCGTGATGGGGGTGGTTTACAAGTGGTGATGTGTATCTTTTCTTTAGGTATTGCCTTTCTCTTCTTTTCATTGCTCTCCTTTTTTAAAGCTTTCTGGGTGCCTCTTTTATAGGGTCGGACCTAGGTTGTCTTGACCGTACCATAGTTGGGGTGACCGGACCATGGTTTGAGCATCTTGTCGCCTACGGAAACAGATGACCTCTTGACAGGTGGGGCCACGGTCTTCAGTGAGTCATGCTCTCTGGCGTTCGGGGCAGACTATTGGCGCCCTCCGTTCGTACCTTTGTTCACTGTGAGGGAACAGAGGTTGTTTTACTGTTCAGCTTTATCGCCTGGTAGGTTGTTTCTTCTCTAGCCGGGTAGTTGCGGAATCTTTCGGAATGCTTATCTTCTCTGCGGAACTATACGTCGTTAGAAATTTTGAATCGGCGTGATTGTTGGAGCAGTGATTGCTTCGTTGCGGTCGACGAGCGGGTCCCGATCGCTCAGGTCTCGACCCCTGAGGGTCGGGGCGATTGCGCCCGCCTCGGCTTCGGGTCTTGGCGAGGTTTCTCGACCGCTGCGGCCGGGCCAGCTTTGTGAAGTTTTTAGTGGGCCGTTGGAGGATCGCGGGCCGCAGGTGGGCCGTGCTGTAGAAAGTGATTCGTAGATACCCAAGGTATACTATTCCGACAGTAGCCCCCGAGCTCTGCGCCGTTTGCAACCTCTGTTGAGGCGGCGCTGGGCTGTTCGTCTTCGCAGCTTGTTCTGATCCTACGGGAGCGCGCAAGCGCGCCTGTAGTGTGACATCCTGAATTTAGGAAAAGTCTAAAAACACGTAATTCAAAATTTTTTCTAACTTTCACCCTAACTATTTTCTTTCCACTTCTCACCTCTTCTTTTCTTTCCTATTTCAAAAGGTGAAAACCTCACTAAATTAAACCTTATCTAAATTGAAGATTTCAAAATAATAAAATTTGAGGTGTGTTGAGTGATTGACCCCCTTTTTGTTTTCTTTTTCTTTACTGTTTGTTTTATCGCGTTCTTTTGATTTCTTAGTCCTCGATCCCAAATTCCGTTCAACCAACTTCTTTTAAATTCCAAATCCGTTCAACTCCTTTAAACTCAATCTTTTTGAGTTCCAAGTCTACCGAATTCCTTGATTCCCAAAACCGTCAATTTCTTTGAATCCTATCTGATCTCTTTCAAATTAAATTACTCCTTTTAAACAACTTTTTATCCTCCGAATTTCATAGAATAAAATCCATTCAAAATTTGAAGATAATCCTAAAACAAAAGTTGTTCATCTTAAAAAGTACTTCAACCCTGCAAAATTTTAAATTCATCGGAGCTCGGCAAGTTGACCTTTTGAAAGGAAAAACAGAGGCTGCTGCTGAAATTTCGGAAAATCAGAAAAATGGAAAGAAGTCGTGGTCCCGCCTGTCAGCGTCTTTTCCATCCTTACCTCCTTCCTCCCTGTCTTTTGCGCCGCCAGCGCCGGCGTCGCGCTGTCACCCGCCAGCCACGCGCCGCGCATGCGCTCTCGCAGCTCGCCACCTGCCTCTCCACGC
>BCLF01000143.1:321701-342329 GCA_001602275.1 Zoysia japonica
CATGGGAGCGTAAGCCCACGGATATAGCCCCTGGTTTGGTAATACTCGGGATTGAAGGGGACCAGGAAAAGGCGTGAATGCGGTGGATATTCACGACCCGGCTCCGAGAATGTACCGACGCGTCATCGACGGCCTGGAAAACCCCGAGGGATGGCCCCTGTTTGCACCTTGCGTGGAATCTGTGGAAAACTGCGTAGATGTGGAATAAGCGTTATGCAACTCTAATGATCAGGAGTAGCATAACCTGTGGGTACAGTGTACAACCTCTGCAGAGTTAAAAATCCTTCCGGTTAGGTCGTTGTCACGGTATTGACATGCTACTGTTCGGACGCCCTACGATTAGATTTTTTTTCTATACTGCCTTGAAGCGTGAGTGGGTGTAGCCACCCGTGCTTTGGAAAGTGTCTGGAGGGGATAGTGGAGGCCCTTCCAGTTAAAAATTAGGGAACTGGCGAGAACGGTTTGTACTCCCCCAGGTCCAACTTATTAATATATGGATAATAAATGCTTTCACTCCCTTTTGAAATCTTCTGTAGTGAACCTTGCATAAAACTGGCTTTTTGCAACATGGACCTTGCTGCCTCATCCTTGCTACAACCAATGTGCATCTATATTTATACCTTTGCTTAGTGTTGGAGCTTGCTGAGTACCTATGTACTCACCCGCCTGCATTTGTGGTTTTAGACAGTGAGGATTGCGTAGATGTCGTGCTGGTTTCGTTCTGCTTCCCAAGTCTGCTTGTGGATTTGGGCCCTGGTGTTCGCTGTCTGCTCTGCTTTTAGTTGGTCAACCAGTGTAGGATCGTAGAGATCCTCACGGTGTGGCCACTAAAAGTCCTGTCTCAGGTTAGTTTTTCCTTTCGAAGTATGCTTTCGATATACATTCTGTTGTATTGTGCGTATCAGCTACTGATCCAGAGACTGATACGTGTATCACAGTGCATCTCGGAAACGGGGTGCGCTACATGTAGGGCGTAGCCCTCGAGCGATCCGAAGGATCGGTCGTGGGCTGAAGCGTTGTGCCGACCATCACTCGTTGATAGTTGATCATACAGGAGCGCACGAGCGCGCCCGAAGGGCGTAGCCCCCGAGCGATCCGAAGGGTCGGTCGTGGGCTGAAACGTCGTGCCGACCATCACTCGTTGATGGTTGATCCTACGGGGGGGCGCGAGCGCGCCCGTAGGGCGGAGCCCTCGAGCCCCCCGAGCGATTCAAAGGGTCGGTCGTGGGCTAAAGCGTCGTGAAGGCAATTTCCGGCTGCAGAGGTCGATCGGAAGCTAATTTTCGTCATTAGCTTGGTGCCAGGAAAAATACCTAGATTGGGCCGGTCTGGCCGGCCTCTGCTCATGATCGGCATAACGCCTAGGTTGGACCGGTCGGGCCAGTCTTCCCATGATCAGCGTCCCGGATAGCTGTCGGGGGCTCGCCCGACCTCTCGTTCGTCCCGACCCGTGAATCGGTTCACGGTGTTAGTAACGGATCATTGGTCACGGTCCCAGTGATCGGACGGCTCCGTCGCCTCCAGGTGGACGGCGGATGCGGCGTCTAAAAATTGTAACCGCCGGTCGCTCCGAGCGGTTGGATCGGCCTATCGTGCGGCCAAGAATGCGCGACGGTTCGCGTCGCGCAGGTCCCATCGGAGGTACGGTTGCTAGGCATTAACTGCGCGTTAATGCCGCGCAGCTTTCTTACCCGCTGGAGGGGGTTTCTAAAGCGGCTCACGGACCCGTCTGTCGGTGACTAGGTGCTGTGGCTCTTCGGTGTGCCTTGATGGCGCTTACTCTCGTGATCCTTCTGCACAGAAGGATCACCGTCAAGAGTACTTCAATATACCGTTGCAAGACTCCCTGAAGGGCTGGAATAGAGGGTGGTTCTACATCGAGAACACCAGCCTCGAACTGTCGACGTTCAGTCTCGAGCCGCCGGCGGTCTTGGACTCGTAGAATGCTGGGCTCAGCGAAGCGCAGGAGGCCGGGATCGAGGATCTGCTCGTTCGGATGGCCGAGTTGGACGATGGGGGCCTGACTGGGGCGCGGCTCGTCGACACCTTCATCCGGCATCGTGTTCAACCACTCCGCCTCCGCGCCTGGCTCATGTGCGACTACGCCGGGCGGTTCGACACGATGCGGGAGACCCTCCAGTCGGAGCTGTCGGAGGACGGCGTGAGGCAACGCCTTTCGCGCCTCCTGAAGGGTGACGGTCTTGCTGACGCGAGCAGAGGACCGGCCCCTCTGGATGCCGAGCATCAGGCGGATCGGCTGGTAAGTCGTTTTGCTTGCATTTGTTAGTTTGATACATGATAAAGGTATTGGCGAGATTGAAATGCTTATCTGTGTTTTGTAGGAGGGCGTTCCTCCGTCACATGCGTTGGCGCCTGTGATGGTGTCGGCTGAAGAAGTTGGCGTCCTGGCTATACTGGGCACTAGATCCCCGGATCAAGGGGTCGGCCCTAGTACTGCCATCGCCGGACCTTCGACAGGGCCGGCGTCTCCTTTGATGCCCGTGACAGCGCCGACCGTCTCGGCCGCAGTGGCTGTTACCCCGGCAGTGTCGGTCGCGGTGCTGACCGCTCCGGCTGTTGTGTCGGCTGCTTCGGCTACTCTACCGACTTTTCAGCCGGTGTGCTGGCCACTCCAAAAATTTTTGTTGCTGAGTCTTCGTCGTCGCCGTCCACTGGGGATGGATGGTCACCTCGCCCAGCCCGACGGTCCATTGCTGCAGCTGTGTCGAGAAAGGTTCCTGCCGTGGGCATGGCACGGGCGACTCCGGTCGCCCCTCCGCCAGATTCCGACTCTTCGGACGATGTGCCGCTCACTGAGTGCTTTCATCGTCAAAGGGCGAGGGATGCGGAGAGTGCCGAGGGGCCGCCTGCGAAAAAAGCAAGGACAGAGGAATCTGGTTCCTCTGCTCCCCCCGACTCCGACTGTGCCCGCGGTCATCGGGGTCGGGCAAATTTCGTCAGGCGGGAGCCTGCCCTTCTCCATCCGAGTGTCGCGCCAGTGAGTTTCTGCATTTTGATTTAATCGGATATTTTACCTGATGTTTTGAAGTGCTTGACATTTTGGTCGTATTTTGTAGTGCCCCTTCTTCTCTCGCCGCGCCGCAGGCCTTCGTGGCGGGGAGCACGTCCAAGAAAGGGTCGCCTGCTACGGGATTGGTGCAGCCGGCGGCGCAATCTTCACCGTCCCCGCCTCGTGTAGTGTCCGCGGCCGAGACCGCGGAGGAGCGAGGGGAAGGACAGGTGCAGCCCCGAGCACCGAGACCGAGGGGTATCAGGAGGGACTCCCAAGCGAAGAGGCCGAGAGGGACGAGGGACAACCCTCGGTCACTAAGGCCGGGGTTGTTGCAGAGCGCCGTCAAGGTAGACGCGAAGACGATCGTAAGTCTCTTTGAGAACGGGATTATCGGGTGTGGGAGATTCGTTAAGAACACAGGCCGCCGCCGTCAGATGCTCGTAAGGCGTATCAAAAGCAAACGTGCCACCGTCCATGATCTGCTGATAAACAGTTTAGGCTCGAGCACCACCGCTCGTCGCGGCGACACCCTTACCCTTCGGATCGCACCCGGTCGCAAGTTTGCGCCAGAGTGCGTCCTCAACTACAGTGAGAGCGTGATGGCGCGAAAAAGATCGTTATGTGCTGCCTTACCGGGGGTTTCGTCCTCTGCGGCTTTGGCATGCAACATGAAGCACTCACGGGAAGGGTCGTGGCCCAACACGTTACGAGGCGAGGAACGAAGAAAACGACGACGAGGCGAGCGACGTCTAGGAGAACGCCGCTTTCGCGGGATCTGAAGGTGGAGCTCGCCGCCGTTGTCGACGACGAAGTCCAGGCTCCGAAAGCGGAAGGCCTGACCAGCAGCAAAAGTGGGTATGTTCCACGATCGACCATCACGAGCGATGGCAACCACGAAATCCCCGAAAAACAGTCGAGTGATGGAGGAATCTCCGACTAAGACGAAAATCGAAGCCATCGAAACAACAAACGAAAACGCACCGAAAGCCCCTACCTGGCGCGCCAACTGTCGGTGTTTCGTACACTGCCACAGTAAATTTATACAATCGGACGGGGGATCGTGCATTTTCGGAATCGAATGGCCTAGTCTACAAGCGAGACTCAAAGGTTAACCTGGTTCGGGCCGCCTCGAGGCGTAATACTCTACGTCCAGGGACGAGAGATCGGTCGTAGGAATCTCAAGAACACAAAAGTACAATGCGGAAGGGCTCCGAACGGATCCGAGAGTCCAAACTCGCGTGGTAGGGGTGGTTTACAAGTGTGATGTGTATCTTTTCTCTACGTATTGCCTTTCTGTTCTCTTCTTTGCTCTCCTTTTCTAAAGCTTCTTGGGTGCCCTTTTTATAAGGCCGAATTTGGGTTGTCTTGACTGGACCATAGTTGAGGTGACCAGACCATGGTTTAACATCTTGCCGCTTAGGAAAACGGATGACCCCTTGACAGGTGGGGCCACGGTCTTTAGTGACTCGTGCTCTTTGACGTTCGGGGCAGACGATCGGCGTTTTTCGTTCGTACCTTTGTTCACTGTGAGGGAACAGAGGTTGCTTTACTGTTCAGCTTTATCGTCTAGTGGGTTGTTTCTCCTCTAGACGAGTAGTTGCGGAATCTTTCGAAATGCTTGTCTTCTCTGCGGAACTATACGTCGTTAGAAATTATGAATCGACGTGATTGTTAGAGTAGTGATTGCTTCATTGCGGTCGGTGAGCGGGTCTCGACCGTTAGGATCTCGATTGCTCGGGCCCCGACCCTTGAGGGTCGGGGGGATTGCGTCTGGCTCGGCTTTGGGTCTTGGCAATGCTTTTTGACCGCTGCAGTGGAGCCAGTTTTGTGAATTTTTTGATGGGTCGTTGGAGAATCACGAGCCGCAGGTGAACTGTGGTGTTGAAGGTGATTCGCAGATACCCAAAAATACTATCTCAGACAAGTACGAAGGATTATTATAAAATCGAGATCGGAATGTCGGTGTCGTCGGCCGACACCAGTAATCCAGCCAGGTTGGCACAGTTTGGTCTTGTCGAACAACTCTTTCCGTTTGAAACACCTCACTGACAGGTGGACCTCAACCGATGGATCCCGCCTGTCACTGGAACACCACAGGAGATCTTAACTCACGCCATTTGACGAACCTGGGTCCAGTTAATTAAGCCTCAACCACTTCCCTCGAATGGACAGGGATGAACAAGCATCTCACTCTCAGCTCAGATCCGCAACGCGCTTCCCGACTCCCCTTCCCCCGTCCCGCTCGGCCAGTCCACTCCGATGGCCAGGGGCCGCGCCTTCCGGCCGTCAGCGCCGCACCGCGCGGCATTCGCGGCGCTGCTCACGCTGCTCCTCCTCGCCTCCCTCTCCTTCCTCCTATCATCCGGGCCTCCCTCGCCTCGCTCGTCCTCCTCCTCTTCCCCGCCGTCCGCCCACCTCGCGGCCGTCCGCCGCCACGCCGCGGACCACGCGGCCGTGCTCGCCGCGTACGCCGCGCACGCGCGGAAGCTGAAGGAGGCCTCCGCGGCGCAGTCGCTCTCGTTCTCGACCCTCTCGTCCGACCTCTCCGCGCTCTCCACCCGCCTCGCGTCCCACCTTTCGCTCCCGGAGGACGCGCTCAAGCCGCTCGAGAAGGAGGCGCGCGAGCGCATCAAGCTCGCCCGCGTCCTGGCGGCAGACGCCAAGGAGGGCTTCGACACGCAGTCCAAGATCCAGAAGCTCTCCGACACCGTATTCGCTGTCCGGGAGCAGCTCGCCCGCGCGCGCCGCGGCGGACGCATGTCCTCCCGCATCGCCGCGGGCTCCACCCCTAAGTCACTCCACTGCCTCGCAATGCGCCTTCTTGAGGCGCGCCTTGCCAACCCCAATGCCTTCGCGGATGACCCGGACCCGTCTCCCGCGTTCGACGATTCCTCGCTGTACCACTACGCTGTCTTCTCCGACAATGTTCTTGCTGTCTCCGTCGTGGTGGCCTCGGCCGCACGCGCCGCTGCCGCTCCCTCACGCCACGTCTTCCATGTGGTCACTGCGCCCATGTACCTGCCAGCATTCCGCGTCTGGTTTGCACGCCGACCGCCACCGCTCGGCGTTCACGTCCAGCTCCTTGCCTACTCGGACTTCCCATTTCTGAACGCCACCAATTCCCCGGTGATCAGGCAGATCGAGGCCGGCAAGAGTGATGTTGCATTGCTCGATTACCTGAGGTTCTACCTCCCAGATATGTTCCCAGCGCTGCAGAGGGTTGTGCTCTTGGAGGACGATGTGGTTGTGCAGAAGGATTTGGCGGCGCTCTGGCAGTCTGACTTCGATGGGAAGGTCAATGGTGCTGTGGAGATGTGCTTCGGGGGTTTCAAAAGGTATAGGAAGTATCTCAACTTCACTCAGCCTATAGTCCGGGATCGATTCAATCCAAATGCCTGTGCATGGGCATACGGGGTAAATGTGTTTGATCTCCAGGCATGGCGGCGGGATGGCTGCACAGAGTTATTCCATCAGTACATGGAAATGGTAAGTTGCGCTAATATCTAGTTACACGACCAGTTGTACTGTGGTAGGAGTAGGACCGCAGGAGTATATATGTGTTTACAGATGTTTGATTGTTATGCTTAGTATCATGTGTCCTTATGCCCTTATTAAGAGTTGTCATGTGTGTTTTAATGTTTCCCTCAATATTCTTTGTCACTTTGATTGAGAAGTGGTTCATACACTTGAAGCTTACCCTCAAGTGGTAAAAGTTGCTTTTTATGGTCATCAAGTATGAGATAGTTCAGCCAAAGCACCAGGATTATCCTGGTGAGCTTCCTTATAAGAAAGGAACTTGTCTTTTTTGGTCAATTGTTCTTTTTCACCCTGTTTTCCTAAACATAATTAAACGACCATTTAAACAGTGTCTAAATGCTAGACGACTGCCCTCGTCTAGGCCTAAGTGCTGTCTAGACAGAATTAAACAGCATTTAGGCGCTAGATGTGGTTGACCGACTGCCTACTGTTTACCATTTAGGAAAACATTGTTTCTTCATGATTGTATTGAAAGGCTTGGTGCCAACCATGTAAGTGAATATGCTATTGTATTGTGTGGTTTATGTACTCACCTATTCAGATCTCATGTTAGAATGTTTTTCAACTAAAAGTTTAGCCTAGTTTATGTCTTAGCGAGTTTTTTTGACGTATTACAATTTTTTTCTTCCTTGAGTTTTGATAGGTTTCAAATAACCTTCAGTGGTTGTGTTTAGGTTTATTTTTGAACTGTCTTTTTAGGACAGTGTTTCAGAAGGTCTATGTCGCTTTTGCTATCTCCTTATTTCGGTTAGGTTAAGGGTGCATCTAAGTCGAGGTTCAAATGTTGCTAAGGTCAAATGTATAGGGGGCGGAGGCCCGGAGCAGGTTCTAGTTGGTGTTGGTTGACCTCTACTACATCTTAGAATTCAATGTATTTTGAGTTCTCCAAAAAAAAAAAAACTTGGTTCGTGCACTCCATTTTGCTGTGAACCTAAGCTATTTTACTTTGTCTTCAAACTAAAAAGTAAAAACATGTCATGAATTGACCAAAACTATGTAGCATCTCATAAGTCATAACTTTATGTATTAATGCTCTTAATTGCTCATTCTTTATCGCAAACTGAATTCATCTGCGGTGCACGAAGCCACTGATATTTATATGTCGTCATCTCAGAATGAGGATGGTGAGCTGTGGGATCCAACATCTGTTCTAACAGCTGGGCTGATGACATTTTATGGCAATACCAAGCCACTGGACAAGTCATGGCATGTGATGGGGCTAGGCTACAATCCAAGTATCAGCCCTGAGGCAATCCGTGGGGCAGCGGTGCTACACTTTGATGGAAACATGAAGCCGTGGCTCGATGTCGCATTGAGCCAATACAAGGCTCTGTGGACCAAGTATGTGGACACTGAAATGGAATTTCTGACACTCTGTAACTTTGGTCTTTGAATGGAGCAGTTCAAGAAAAATTCCAAGAGTAAGGGAACAACTGCCACATGATTATTTTTTTGGGGCCGAACCTAGATAAGTGATGTAGTGCCAATATTGGGTATAGTGTGAAGAGTACACCCTACCCCACCCCACCCCCCAGCGATTGGCCATCTGAAAGTGCTATTTCTGTTATCTGTAGAAATGCCACTCCTTTGTAAGAATTTCACATATTCGTGCTGGGCAATAATGCTCATATACATTATGTAGTAGCTTGTTTCTGATAGTAATTATGTTCTCAGCTAAGACATTTTAGATTATTTTAGTGTATTTAGAAGAAAAAAAGAATTGTTATTAGGTATACAGAACTCCAGATTGGCATTTTACTTTGCCGGTCTCATTTACTCTTGTGCGCTAATGTTATTTCAGGTATGTTGGTGTTGCTGAACAGAAACAAATTGATGGTCAAGTATGCCAATTGGCAACCATTACACAGTCTTTGCTGATATGAATTTTTTTTCTGTTCACGATCCCGTCTCCTCTCAAACAACTTTCTTTTTTATTTATCATACTGGCTAAACTGGCACCCATCAAATTTGAAAAGACAAGGGGTCCAAATGGAAATGTATTTAGCTGAACAATGTGGGCACGAATCTGTAAAAAAAAAATTGAAATAGATTAGGGGTCCAAAGAGATTATATAGAGCTGTAAACATAGGTACAAATTTCGACTTAGATCTCAAATACTACAAACATTTCACTTTTAACATCAATTTTTATCATTTGTTTTATTCAAAAAATTTGTTTCAATGTGTAAAATTATTATCTGTGATTTAAATTTCATTAATAATAAATCAAATAATAAATTTTTTTTACACATTTGAATAAATTTTTTAAAAAGATCAAAGTTGATGTTAAAAAACAACAGTGTTAATAATTTAAAATCGAAGGGAGTACATTCATAAAGTATATATGATGATAAATTTTATAATATTATTTATAATTTAATTAATTAAATATTTTAAAATTTATAATAATCAAAGCATAAACAGTAAAAATCAAAATTGCATGTATATGTAAATGGAAGTATGTAGTACGGTTTTTTTTTTTCCAAAAGTAGCCGGGCCTGCCACCGCCGTCCTGGGGTGGATTGTGGCCGAAAAACGGCCCAGTAGGAGTTGCGGGGCGAGGAACTTTTCGGGGAAGGTATACCCTAACCGCCCATCTGCCAGCCCCCGCCGCCTCATCGTCGCCCTCGAGGCCTCGATATTGCAGGCTCCAGCGGTCCCCTCTTCGGCCGACTATCACCGTCGTCGGGGTACGCTGCTGAATCCCCGCTCCTTGCCGCAATTGTGGTTTTTGTTTTGTCCATCGTTAGGACTTGGGATTTTCTTTTGAATCAGTTAGGATCGTAGGCACTGCTTCCCCAAAAAAAAAATTCCCCGCAAATTCCTTGTTTATGTCTTCCGGTTGACACCCCAAAACTGTTTATCCAATCTGGTATGATAGTAGCGCCCCAAGCCCCCATCTAAAAAAATATTCTATGGTCGATTTTCTCCCCCAAATATTTTCTTCTGAAATTGAGTAGAGTCGTCGTTTATATTTCTGAGACTCATTTAGTTCGTATGGTTTCTTATCTATGTCGAACAATCCCAAAATCTTCTCTCTGAAATTGAGTTGAATCATCGATTTTCCTCCCGAAATTGATCCATTAGAGCAACTCCAAAAGTGACCTAAACTTAGTACTTAAACAATAATTTGAGTATTAGAGGTAAAAAACAGTAATCTAACATATACTCCCTCTGTCTCATTTTATATGTTATTTTAAGTCAAGACATGGGAATTAAAAGTGAAAAATGTGAGATGTTCTGAAAATGAAGAGTAAAGATATAGAGTGGACATATATTAATAAGAGAAAAAGATGTATCAGGAAGTGAGAATGACTTATAATTTGAAAAAACTTGACGAGTCCATAGTGACTTATAATTTGGAACGGAGGGAGTACCTAAACCATCTCCATATCCCATCCCCACCAAATCCAGTACCCACACTTACCAATGGTTTAGGTCGACCTGTCCTTCGATAATCTTCCTCCGCATGCAATTTGCTCGCACAACTGCTTCTCTTGCGCCATCTGCCATAGCACTAATGCAGGAAACAGTCAAAACGAAATGATAGCAGCACTGGCCAGATTTTTGCTTTTCTCTAGCCGGAGATGGTCTCGCCACGCAACCGTTGCCGCTAGCTGGCATGTCGCCGTGCGCTTGGGTGCCACCAAGGCGACGACCGATGGCTGTTTCGTATTTTCTCCACCCGAGTGTAATACTATTTAACCTAGATAATATATGAGGCCAACGATTTTAATAGCCCATGAGCCACAAATCATGATGATACGGTACATTTAAACATTTAACCTATGTGAATATAGGTACCTGTTGGAGTTAGTAACTATTTTGACTACCCATATTGATTTAGCTACTACCTAAATGTGAGTTTAGAGCAACTCAACAACATAAATTTATAGCTAAGGAAAAAAAGCGTTAAGCGCTAAGCGAGTGGTGACCCATCGCCTAGAGCTTAAGCGCGCTTAGGCGCGCCTAAGTGTTTTTCTAAGCGCCAGGTAGTAATTACATTTTTGTGTAAAAGAATAAAGCTGAAAGGAAAGAAAAGAAAAGAAAAAAAAAACCGTAGCACACATCTGGCCCATCACCCACCATCTCAGCCCATTCAGCCCACTCCCACTTTACATTATGCTAGAATTCAGGGGCAGCCACCACCCACCAGCCAGCTAGCCAGCACGACCAGCAGACAACAGCCGCCACCACTAGTGTAAGCATCGATGGCCTCTCCTCCCCCTTCCTCCTTTCCCTTCCAACATCAGATCCGGCCAGCACAGAGCAGCAGCAGCCAACGCCCTCCCCCTCCCTCCTCTCCTCAGATCCAGCAGTGTAGCAGCCGGCAGTGGCTGCCACGGGGGTGGCGCAGCCATAATGGTACGGCCATGCAGCGCGGCAAGGCGGTGAGGGCTTGGGCAGCGCTTAGTTGCCGCCTATACCCCGAGGCGGAGCGGAACCCCTTCATCCAGCGCTTTTGCGCGCGCTTAATGACGCTTAATTTTCATGAATTTATAGTACCTAAATCCATATTTAGGTGTTGGTAAATCAGGATTCGTATCTAAAATAGTTTTTATCTCCAACAGATACCCATATTCATCATTGCTCAAATTTTAAATCTACCAAAGCATCCTAATTTGGCGGACGTCAAGAGGCACGGAGTTGGAATTTTGAAATATAGGTCGACCTAGAGTATGGCTATATATGGGTACCTAATTTGGTGGGGATGGAGGTAGCTAAATTTTAGGTGCTTATCTGTTGGACTGCTTTTTTTAACTTCTAAGTACCTAAAATAATGTTTAGGTACTCGGTTTAGGTATTTATTGGAGTTTCTCTTAGGTACTCAAATTTTAGGTCACTATTAGAGTTACTCTTAGGCCGTACTTTGTTAAATCGTGCTCCCAATTCGCGGATACATTATGCTGATTTTGGTGAATTTGATTATGCTTTTGTGGCGTTCCCTAAAGCTGCTTCGAGTAGTAGCCATGGTGAAGATGCCCAAAGGTGTGGCCAACTCTAAGGGCGGCCTTGCCGGCTCTCGAACTGGCGTGGTGTCAGTGCCCTCCCCTGGATCAGTCAAAATCTCTAAGTTTAAGAAGCGTAAGTTCGTCAAGTTCATTGGTAAGAAGACAAGGGAGAACATAAAAGAGAGGGCTAAGGAGAGGGCCATGAATGATAAGGGAAAGGAGATGGAGCATGATGCTGGAAGGAAAGGAAAAGGGAGTAAGGTTGTCACCAAGAAGGAAGGAAAGGTGGATAATAAGGCGGCGGGGTTTATATTTATGTGCAATAAACAGACTAAGCAGGAGTGCTTCCAGAACCGCTTGTTTGGGCTGCCCAGTGGGAAGCTTGAAATGGTCAAGAAGATCAGGCCAGGGGCAAAGCTCTTCTTGTATGATTTTGACTTGAAGCTTCTGTATGGTGTGTACAAGGCAGCATCAAACGGTGGCTTGAACCTTATCCAAGAAGCATTCCATGGGAATTTTCCAGCACAGGTAATTCTAGTCTTTCGTTGATTAGACTCTGTCATGTGCCGCCGGCCTAAAGGGCCAAGGCACAGAAACCAGATTGGCTAAAATTTAGTATTTCAGTTAGGTAAATTAGAAGATTTATTTTTCATAAGTTTAAGAGATCTAGTTGGGCATGGCACTGTAGCAGCCGTATAGGCGTCGGCACCCAAGACTGCAGGCCTTTGGCTGCGTAGCTCGTAGGTAGGATTGGTAACTGGTCGAGGTTTTACCCCTCTGCGCCTTATGGTGAAGGGGATGAGATTTAGAAGAATTGAGGTAACCTAGAGAATTGATATTTCTTATTGCTTGCCTTCCAAATAACAGTCATGCCTTTGTTTATATAGAGGTAGGATCAACCCTAGTCCTAACTAACTGATCTTATCCTAAAATAACCTAACATGACCGCTAAGTAAGCGCGATCTGCTACAGTGCGCGGCTACTACAGTGCCATGCCTAGCTAAATCTCTTAAACTTTTAGAAACTAAATCTCCTAATTTACCTAACTGAAATACTAAATTTTAGGCAATCTGGTTTCTGCGCCTTGGTCCTTTAGGCCGGCGGCACATGACATCAAACCTAACGACAAATTGTGTTAGTCAAGTGACCTGTTTTGCATTGAACGGTGTGTGCATTTTTCACAAATGGTATTGGAGAATAAAATTTACTAGTGGTTTAAGTATGCTAAAATATTGCATTATATTAAGGGTCATATGAAAAGAACTAAATTGCTACTATGCATGGCAAACATAGTAAATTAGATGGATTACTAGAGATGGCGGGTTGTGGCTGCTCTACCCCTCTCGCCTCACATCATTGGAGACTGCATTGTGTATATTTATTGGCTCTTCTTAGACACATGCTTTATTCGGTTGCCAAGGTCAAAACAGGTCATGGTTGAATGTCAAAAAGATTGCAACTTCTTGCGATTATCAGGACTTGTCACTCTTGTCATTGTTGCTTGACCTTGCCAGCGCAGAGCCATGCTAATCCATACTATGCTCCTCTTGGACGGCTTCTCAAATGGAGTAGTCACAGACCCAAGTAGTTTGGGCTCAAACTACCATATGCTTTAGACGGATTTGTGTTGTTGACCACCTGGACGTGAGGTTGCATGCTCATCTGAGTCCACCTCGCTAAGAAGTCATCTAGCCTCTCATTGTTGGCAACTATAGATCCAGTCCAGCGCAGCCCAAGCATGTTCGTGCTCGAGATTTGCCCGGGCTCAGCATGGCTTGAGTTTTGATCCACACCGTCTTTGGCTAGACTACAAGCTCGACTGTCAACTTGAGAACAACCTATTCTGTAATAATTGGGTGATGTGGGTCGTGTTGGACCAGTTACCCTGGCTCACATATCGTGCTTGAGTTTTGAAATTTGTGAGAAATAAGCTAAATGGAAGAAATGCTATTTGAACCTCCGACCTCAGCCTTTAGAGGCATGTGACATTAGAGGCGTGCTTGTTTAAACCGTTGATCCAATCATGTCCCGATGGATGGGCCTGCGCCGTCCTGAGCATCATTCACACCCTGCTATGCCGTGTTTGCGTTGTGGCGTTGTGCCACAAATTACTGGTGTTGCACTAGCCCATATTGCTCGGCCCATATGGCCATGTATGTTGGCATTTGCCTGGTCTTTTATAATGGTGATTCAAGTGCTTTGTGGGCTTTTGGCAAGACGCTTTGGGTAGATGTTAGTTGGCTTAATAGACTGACATGGCTAGCATATAATGTAGGCGAGTAGTTGCTAACATTTTGCTTTGGATCTTCAATGAATCAACTAATAAAGCCTCCAGGCATGAAGGGACCGACAATGTTGTCTAATCTAATGAGAAGGGGGGTGAAGTTCAACTATTCAACCATATGACATGAATTGTGGCTCTATAATCTCATTATTATTTTTCATAACTCTATTCAAGTGATGTGAAATTGGACCCCTTTGGCATTAGCAAGCGCTATATTGTCATTTACACATTTTGTTTTTAGCTTATAAGAGAAATTGGGGTAGCATCTTGTGTTTCTCAATTCAATTCTACCTTTTTAGCTTCTCCACTGCTTCATAAGCTGATAAAGAATCCAACCATACGAGGCCATCTTGGAAGATTGATGTGGTGTGTAATATTTGACATTCCTTCTATGTTTAGATAATGTTACATGTGCAATGCAGGTGAAGTTTAAGATTGACAGAGACTGCCTTCCTCTTTGTGAGAGTAGTTTCAAGAATGCCATCAAGGAAAATTACAACACAAGGAGCAAATTTGACCCTGAGCTCAGCTTGAAACAAGTGAGCATCTTTATATGTTCTAACAAATTGTATTTTAGAAGTGGTTTGGGATATTGCGACATAAATTACAATTTATATCTTAACAGTGACGTCTTTGTTGTTTGAAGGATCCTAGGGTGAACCCAACATGTGGGCCGTTGAGATGAGTAAAAACAATTAGGAGTAGTTTTTAGTTAGCACTTTCAAAATCGATCATATGATTTTGTTTGAAAAAATGGTCATTATTCGCTAGAGAAAAAACTTTTAACAAATTTTCTAACTCTCATCGCTAAGCAATAGAATTGCTAAGGAGAAATGAAAAGAGAATATGAACTATCATCCAAAAAATATTCAAGCATGCTTGTTTGAACAATTTTAGGTCACTAAAATAACAAAAAAAATGTTGCTGTTGTTCATTGGAATTGAACCTACTAGTATGGAACTCTAGTCGGGAATTACTCCCTTCATCCCATTTTATAAGCCGTTTTAGGTCCGGGTATAGAAAATAAAAAGAGTAGAAAAAGGTGGGATGCTTTGAAAATGAGGAGAGAGAGAGAGATGGGAAGGTATTAGGAAGAGAGAAAGCTGTTTCTGGAAGTGAGAATGAGTTATAATTTGAGAAAATTTGAGGAGGCCAGAGTGACTTATAATATGGGATTGAGGGAGTAGCCTTTATGCAATAGTCTATAAGGAAGGAAAAAATAATACAAAACATAGTTAATTAAAGATAAAGAGATGGAAACTCGATCTGAAAAAATATCATGCCACTACCCTTCCTGCCTACGGACCTTCATCCACAAAAGCATAAAACAATTGAACCATGGTCATCAGATTTTGTTTTAGTCAATCAGGCTAAGGCCTCCTTTGGAACACGGGAATTTTTTCCGTTTCCTACATTTTTTTGTGAAATTGAATTGATTCCTGTAAAATTCCTGTGTGATTCTTATGAAATTCCTGCATTCCAAAGGGGACCAAAGTTTTTTTATAGGTGAGTTTGCACTTAAAATATTTTTAATGTAGGAGTAATGGTTATAATAGTATATATACACATCAAAATTTTGGACCTCTACTTGGCACGGGCTCTAGGCCGGCGCCCTCATCGCCATGCCTTAGAGGTGCCACTGTATCTTAATATTATGGGTGCATGCTATTTTGCAGGTTCAAAGGCTAATTGCGCAATTTGAGTCTGCCAGTGTACCTCAGTCTGTTCCAAATAGTCACTTTAATGAAAGGCATCGCTATGAAGAACGAAGGGAGCCATATTATCATTATGAAGAACAACAGCCTTCATTGCCTATTGAAGTACGCCAGCCAAGGTTTGATGAACAAAGGCACCCTGCAGTAGATGTTCCTGTTGAGGATTTACAGAGGGTACCCCACTTTGCCCCCTTAACTGTTGAGTCTCGGTTTGGCCGTTCTTTGGCTATTGCTCAGGATGATCACCACATATATTATCAGCCAGCTCATCTTGCTCCTGAGCCTCGACGCATTCCTCTTTCTTTAGATTCCCACCATGTTCCGCTGGTCTTAGAACATCAGTATATGGACTCTGTCCCAAAGCTTCGACATTTGCCACCTGCATACTATCAAACCTTGGCTCCCTCTGATGATTCATACTATCGATCTGTTGCGAATCTAGGGCCTGAGCGGTAAGTCATGATTTTGGCTATCTTATTCAGTCACGTGCAATATATGGTTCTATCAGTTGCTATTAACTTAACATGCAGCTAGGATGTTTTTTGTCTTGACTAATTTTAATTTTTAATTTCAGTTTTTCTGACAGAACAATGACTGAAAGGACTGCTACTGACCCAATCATTACCAGGGATCGTACAATTCTGCCTGGTGAGTTAACTGCTCGCATGGAACATTTGGAGCTCTATCAGACTAAGGGGACTCATGGTGCTCATGTGGAGGAGCTCTACCATCCACGGGAACTTACTATTTGAGCTGATCATGTAGGGATCTCCACTCGAGCTGATTGTTTGGAGGATCTGTATCACTCGGAACAGCTTGTTACCCGGGCTGTGGACCTACGCCATCATTCAACCTACATTTAAGCCTGGTAACAAGTTGAAAAATGAACTAGATAGAGGGCTGGATCAGATATGACCAGGCTAGATTTCTGTTCATTTTTAACCTAATACTATAATAAGGCCCGGTTTAGATTGTGAAAGGGCCTGTGTGGTGAGCCCTTTTACCACTCCTACTGATATTATGTCTGCTTATGAGACTACCCTTGCTTATATTGAACCAAGCGAAAGGTCTGTCTCTGCAAGGGCTAATGCATCCGGTGAGCCAGTTTCATCTCTCTATTCCTTTTCTGGTGGTCCAGCATATCGGTAGTTAGTTCTTGGCATGTCATTTTTGGTGGAACCATCTTTGATCTGGATGTTGGGCCCTGTAATGGTAACTGCTCCTTAGCTTATCTAGATGTTTCATCTAATTTACTTAGGCTCTATTTGGTAGGGCTCTGGCTTCTCTAAAATGGCTCCGGCTCTGACTTCTTTGAAAAAAAGGCTTTTATGATTCTGGCTCTAACTTCTTAAAAAATATTTAGTAGATTGTTTTTTATAAGATCTCTTATTTTATAGGACTAAATAATATAGAAAAATGCCATGTGGACAAAGGAGCCACATTGAAGTTACCTTTTCGTGGCTCCTGACTTCATCCTTGGCCCTTCCCTAAAAATTAGGAAAAATAGCTACTTTTAAAACCGTTTGGTATAATTTTAGTTGAAGTTGATCAAAAAGCTGGCGAAAAAGTCCGATCAAACAGGCCCTTAGTAACTGGGTAGCTTCTATTCTTGGTTTCCTTCAATAGTTCAATCCTTAACTGGAAGATGGCACTCAGTCTGTAAACCTTTTCATCTAAAGCTGTTTGAGTTATGTAGCATGTTTCTCCTGCCATGCGTGGTACGTAGCTCTGTTGATGGATTGATGCCCCATATTGGTGGCTTGGTGCTGAATTGAGATCGCCTGCCAATCACTGCTGCGTGGCCTCGCCTGCGCTGGTCCATGTGCAGTGATAATGTCCTTGGCAATCGACTGCCCAGTATTCCGGTCCGTGCTACGTGCCTTATCCGCATGATTTGTGATGCACAGGGATAATGATGTGTTCAAGGGCCTCCTTTGTGAATAATGTTGACACTAGTGCGACAGGTGCAGGTGATGGCATTTTTTTTGTTCTGTGGCCGGGACTGCAATGGGAATTTACGGGAAATGATTCCCTTCTCTTGAACATTTATCGAGAATGAGATTGCCCCAAGTCTTGTCGTGAGGAGAAGTTGGTTTGTATAAATTTGTAGAGGTAACTTGGTCCTCAGCATGACAAAACGTAAAATAAAATCTACTGGCATTATTCCATGGCTGCCTCCTCTGCAGCCTGAGGTCCTCTTTACGATTTATTTCATGAGTTCTTCAATTTTTCTAATTTTTTTATGAATTTTCTATATAACTCCTGTAAATTTCATGCATTCCAAAGATGCCAGAGAATTTCTTTCTGGCTAGTGCAGACGGTGACGTCTGTCGTTCGGTTCATCAACTGAACCCAGGCTAGTAGCAGTACAACTGATGCCGGTCAAGGACGCATTTTCCACGGCGAAGCCTAATTGCCGAGACGTCTTATATGAAATCTTAAGCACGAACACACAAGCAACGAACCCGTCAGATTATAGTCTCTACAATCTCCATTTATCGGCAATATTTTAACTGGGTCGTTGCTGAAACAGAGCCAAGCATAGGCTCGTTGACATGTACAACACGAGGTAGACTTCAGCGTGCAAATGCGTCAAAAGAGTCAAGCACGGTAGCTTTCTGTTTCGCCGTTCGGGTCCAAGACGGGCGGCTTCTGGGGATCGGAGCCACATGCTGTTCCGATTCTCTCGTCTCCGCTACTACCTCCTCTAACAGCTCATCTAGTCATGCTCATGACCAAATTGACTATCTGACCTTTTTTACTAGTATAAGTCCAAGTGCTAGGACGCCGATCGGGACTTTTTTCCAGACTCATGAGCCGGTAATCATTTCAGTTAATTCTTGAGTTCTGTATAGAAGTCAATGCAACAGAATTCTTTGAAATGCAAAAAAATATACTCCTTTGTTCTTTAATTGTTGTTGCTATTGATTTTTAACTTCAACTTTGATCATTCGTTTTATTCAAAAAATTTCAATAAATATTATATATTTTGTTATAATTTTATTTATCATTAAAGTTATTTGAATCATAACTTAAAATTTTACACATTTAAACTATTTTTTTAATAAAACGAATAGTCAAAGTTGATATTGAAAGTCAACAGTGATATCAAATAAAGAACGGAGGAAGTATGAATTATATATAAATTTCATATGAAAAATGCATGAACCTATATGTGCAGAGAATAAGCCGTCTCTCCATCGATGCTTGCTTTCAGTTTCGCCGCGGGCTCTTTAATAACCATTCTCTTCCAGCAGTTTTTACTATCCTAGCTCATCAGACATATGGCCATTCAGTTAACAGGACCTTCTCAACTTCTTGTGGCGCAATGGCATTTGCTCATTCCCCAGGGGAACCAACCTAAGCTTACTTTGGATTAAGCTTCCTGCGTTTTTCTATGAAATTGAACTAATTTCTTTAAAATTCTTACTTAATTCGTATGAAAATCCCGCGTTTCAAACGAGCCATAATTGATGTTGTATTCATTTTTTCATTTTTAAATTGTTATCGCAACAATTCTCATTAAATTGAACTAAAGTTATTACTCCTATTATTCTAACGTAGCATTACTAATTAGCCACGACTTAGCTCATTCAACGAATCGAAGAGAAGCTACTGGCCAGCCGCAGCGGACGCATCTCCCAAGGTATGAAATCCAGGGCGATCTCGTACGTTAACGCGTAGCATCAGCGAGATGGAAATCGTCAGATTTCGGGCTCTCTGCCAGGTTCCGTGTCCATGCAAAGGTTTACTGGGTCATGTCTGGCCAGCAGCAGTGGAGCGTAGCAACAGCGAGATGGAAATCATGCAAGAACACCAGTGGATGACAAGAAACAACCAAATCGCTTTCTGTTTTGCCGCCGTACGAGTCTACAATGGGCGGCTATTTTTTAATCTATAGAGATTTGAGGCTGCTACTCTCTGCACTACAGTAGTGCTAGCTGGTATACCTGACTTTTACGGGAGCTTGTACAGAATATCGAGAGGGACTCGCTTGGCAAGCCTGAGCAGGTGATCATCTCAGTGCATGTAGGCTTCTGAATAGCATCAACAAATCTACGGAGTACAATTTATAAGAATTTAAAATGTAGAAGAATACCACCTCCGTCCCATAAAAAAAATCATTTTTTTACTTTCAGAAACCACGTTTGACCTTCGTCTTATTCAATTTTTTTTGCAAATATAAAAACAAATAAGTCATGCTTATAGTATTTCTAATAATAAAACAATTCACAATAAAATAAATTATATTTTTATAAATTTTTTGAATAAAACGAGTGGTCAAACTTGAAGTCTGAAAGTTAAAAAATAATTTTTTTATGGGACAGAGGGAGTATCTAATAGAGTTTTTGGATTTAAGATAGGAAAGTGTGCAAATTTATAGAAGTAAAAGAACATTTTTTGTGATGTTAATAAATCTTTTGATTATTTTTCTCCTACATTTCTATGGATGAGTCCAATCTCAAATGCATATACTCACTTCAGTTATTAATTATCAACACTAGTTATAGTAAATTTACACTAACAAACATAAAAAATTTAAGCTCCCTTTGGATTGCGGCAAAGATTCTTAAATCCTAAGTTTGTTTCTATAAAATTGAATAAAATCTTATGAAAGTCTACGTTCCAAAAGAAGCTTGAATTTGGGCACATAAAGGATTGAATTCTTGTGTAGATGGTCTGGTGCAACTTTTACCAATAGAAAAAGATTGCGTTGGAAATATTTTGAAATGGATATTATTCTCTCTCCATGATCAATTCTACACAAAGTATCCATTTCCAACAGGGCTCAGCAGGGGGCAGAGCGCTATGGAGACCATCCTGCCCCCCCTGTACTTGCTCGATGGATCGTCTTATGAGATCGACTACTCCTGTCTGTCTTCTTCATTGAAATAGTTATAGTTGTGGATCGTATGGCCTACAGCAGCTTCTCTAGCTTGGCCGTGTGGACGAGGTGATGGAACATCACAGAGCCACAGTGGCCGCAGTTGCCATCTAGATTAAGCAGACCGCCACCTCTACCTGTTGTTTCTACATGGCTTCCCATTAAGCATGAGGTAATGCCGCTCGAGCTGGAGGTTGAAGAAGCTTCTGCAGTACTGTAGCAGCGCCCCCCCCCCCCCCCCCC
>BCLF01000143.1:342334-355767 GCA_001602275.1 Zoysia japonica
CCTTGACTGTACTTGATCGATGGATCGTCTTATGAGATCGACTACTCCTGTCCGTCTTCTTCATTGAAATAGTCATAGTTGTGGATCGTATGGCCTACAGCAGCTTCCCTAGCTTGGCCGTGTGGACGAGGTGATGGAACATCACAGAGCCATAGTGGCCGCAGTTGCCATCTAGATTAAGCAGACCGCCACCTCTACCTGTTGTTTCTACATGGCTTCCCATTAAGCATGAGGTAATGCCGCTCGAGCTGGAGGTTGAAGAAGCTTCTGCAGTACTGTAGCAACCCCCCCCCCCCTCTCCATTTGCACGTACGCTCCGCCACTGGGGCTCAGAACTGTATTCACCAGTTACATGATTCAACATCAAACTGCTAGAACTGTATTTAAACTATCAAAGATTGTTCACTAAGATCCGTTATATGTGACAATTATATTAAAAGTCACAGTACATACATTAGAATTCTATCAAAAGTGCATTTAAAATATCAAATATGGTCAATTAACTTAATTGTATTACATGAATAGATAAACTCGTTTTCACCCATTCAATTAAAAAAACGTATCAACCACATTTTTATCAATAGCTGCACACGTGGATGAATTCCACTAATTTCTCAGGGACAACCAGTTTCTCATGTTTTACAAATCTGTGTGCCAGATCTGCCGGCATCATGTCTTTTTACTGCCCTGCGATTTCGTTAGTCCGTCGCAAGCACAAAGCCCACAACAGAAACACATGATATCTTGACAGCGTAAACCCGATGGCACCGAGTAGAAAGCACGAGGGAGCCGTCTCCGGCCGTGGAAAAGGCGTCTCTAAAATAATCAAAGCAGCATGGCCGCAAGAGTCCGCGACTCGCCTGCTTCTCCTCCCCCTCTCCACTTCTCCAGCATCCTGTGCTCTCCTGTCTCCTCCCTCCCTCGAGTCGAGACACGAGGAAAAATCTCCTCAGGACGTTCGCCGGTCTCACCGGCCGTCTCAGACCACCTGCATTGCCCTGCAGGCTATAAGTAGCCGCTGGAGGAGCCGGCCACTCATCCCATTCCCATCCATCTCGGAGCAGAGGCTGTCCAAGAGAGAGCGCTTCCTTCCCTGTTCGACGGCAAGAGGGAGAAAGAATCTTTGGGTCTTCTTGTTTTTCCCCTGGTGAGAACAAGATCCGTCCTGATTCATTAGATTCCTCGTTGGGAAATGCGTCCGCGAGGTCTCGGGCTAGGGAATCCTGGCCGGGCCTGCACATTTTGCGGCGGCGGAAAATGCCGTTCCGTTTCAAGATTTCGGATGTATCTTTCGTTTCGCCTGTCATCTCACTGTTTTTGTGTTGTTACTCACGGTCATAAGGTCGTCGACGGGTGGGAGCTGTTGGAGTGAGGATTCGAGCTTTGAGCTGTTGGGGGAGGGCGAGCGGAGATGGCTTTCGCGGTGTCCGACGAGCTGCTGGGCACGTTCGTGCCGATTGCTGTGTACTGGCTGTACTCGGGGCTGTACATCGTGTTGGACGGGCTGGGAATGGACGACTACCGGCTCCACCCCAAGGGGGAGGAGGAGACCAAGAACATTGTGTCGAAGTGGACGGTGGTCAGAGGCGTCCTCGTCCAGCAGGCGTTCCAAATAGCTGTCTCGCTGCTCCTCTTCACGGTAATTCCTCTTTGCCACATCTGGTTACCATGAAAAATTCTTAATTTTCTGATATTGAATTCAGGAATGAGTGACTTGTCAGTAGTATCCTGTTAGCTTGTTATTCAGATGTGTAGTTGTAAGTACGTTGTAGTAACCTCTCTTCAAGATTGTTTTAGTGCATTTGGTTTACAAGGCATGTCATTGCGAGGATTTCAGGGGCACAATTCCTGAATGTGTTTCGCATTGATGCGTTACTATTACTAACTGATGAAGGTAGAATTAGTAAATTCAGTCTCTGGATTGGACGTTGACAATCACTGCATCTGCTGTTTGTGCGCAACTACATGGAAGTATCAAAATCTCTGAGGTTGACCTAAGGTCCTGGTTATTGACTGCAGCTTTTGCCTATTGAACAGTTCTGAAACTTACTGGTTAAGTAAACAGAATAAATTTGCTATTTGCATGCTAGAGAAATGTAACAAGGGGTCCTGGACTGTTGCCTCCTGTGGTAGCATATACCAATATGACTATAAAAATTTCTAGTTTGAGTAATATTGGCTCTAGATGGTCCTTGTGAAGGCTTTGAAATTTCATTTGTGACAGCTGTTTTTACAATATTGGAACTTCCTTAAACTGCAGGTCCTTGCTGATGAAAGTGGGACCGTGAGGAGGCAACCTCATGTTCTTGTAATTGCGTTGCAATTTATCATTGCGATGTTCGTTATGGACACATGGCAGTACTTCATGCACAGATACATGCACATCAACAAATTCCTGTATAAGCACGTCCACTCGAAGCATCACACACTTGTTGTCCCTTATGCCTTTGGAGCTCTTTACAACCATCCACTCGAGGGACTCATTCTGGACACCATCGGTGGTGCTCTCTCGTTCCTCATCTCTGGCATGACTCCAAGGACAGCCATATTCTTCTTCTCCTTCGCAACAATCAAGACCGTTGATGATCACTGTGGCTTGTGGCTTCCTGGGAACATCCTCCACGTATTCTTCAGCAACAACAGCGCTTACCATGACATTCACCACCAGCTTTATGGCAACAAGTACAACTTCTCGCAGCCATTCTTTGTCATGTGGGACAAGATCCTCGGAACATATATGCCATACACTCTTGAGACCCGCAAGGGAGGCGGGTTTGAGGCCCGCCCGGTTAAACTGAACCAAACACAGCAGACCAAGACTGATTAAACAGTGTTTTCCAGTGCCTACTGCGTGCTCTGATTTTATTCTAACACTGTATTTTTGTTGTAATAATCTTTTCCTGTCCATATAGTAAAATCAATTAGGCAGATGCAATCTTGTACCAAGATATAGCAAATAAAATATCTTATTTATGAAAATCCACTCAGATTTGCTGCTTGTCTGTTTTGCCTTTGTCAGCCTTTGTCCGAGAGCTGATAGCACTATATGCAACAGTGTTCTGGCCATCAAATTTCGAATGTTTAGCTTTTCTTTGCTATCTATGGAGATTTGTTCTCTGAGCGATGCTGATGCTCTGGCTTTTAGATTTTTTATTGAGCTGCCCTTATGGTCCAGGTTGTCTGTTGGGCAGTGCCAGCCTGCAAAAACATGGTGCTGCCTTCCCGGCAATATGAAACCAATACAGCGATGCCCACGGAAAGTACCCTTCAGACTTCTGAACACAGATGATACGGCAATATTTAGACTTGCTTCTACCATACGTGTTGGAGTACACCTTTCGTTTTTTAATTCTCGCCGGCTAGTCGATAGGCACAACCTTTGTGCGTGTCCATGGTTGGAAAACAACTATGTGACGCCGAAACTAATTGGTCGAATTCTGTGTCGTGAACGTGTAGGACTGGCTCAATTATCGTCTTTGCGACGCCATGTCTGTACACGACTACGCCTCCATTCACCGTTCAGGACACGGGGCCGAATCCTCAAACTTTGTAGCAAGGGTTGGCCCATCGGCTCGAAACAAGAACCCAATCGTGTCATGCAGCCTGTGATAGTATTTTCAGCCCAGAAAAGTAGCGCAGCAGGCCGGCCAGGTCCGAAGCTTCAGGCCGGCCACGGGCGTGAAGAAGAAGGATGGAGTGATGAGTATAAATGTTCAGGCCATCGCCGATCCGCGATCCGGCCGGGAGGCCCGGGACCCGGGAAGCAGCACGCCAAGCTGTACGCCCGTCGCGTGATCTCTTTCTCCGCACCACCACGGCTCCGCGTTTATGCACAAGCCACGAGTAAAACAAAAGGACGGACGTCCGTCCGAGCAGCGTACGGCCGCATGCCGCTGCTGCCGAGGCCCCACACACCTGGCCCCCCACCTTGCAAAAAAAACAGCCGCGCGGTCAGCCGTCCAAGCGAGCCATCGGACGACGCGGCACAGCTTCCGTCCGCCACAACTGGTGGTCTCATCCATGCATGTCGTCGCTGTTCGACCGTGGCCAGCAGGCAACGGCCGACGCGTGTGAGCGTGTCTCGCGATTCCAGACCCACCTGATCCGATCCGTCGGCATCGACGGTGACGCGGATCCACGCGCGTACAGCGCCAGTGCGTCAGCACGTCGACGTCCGTCCGTGTCGATCCCCGCGCGCGCGCCCCCCGTACCGTGTTCCCGAAACGGCAACGTACGAGCCGCGCGCTTTCCGTGCTCTCGCCATCGACACTTCCGGATCGAGCTCCAACAAGTGGAGTAATCGCGAACAGTTAGTTCCTCTGCTGCTCCTACCTGATAGTTAGGGGTGTGTTCAGTACTGGGTGTGTTTGATCATCCGTGATCAGAATTACACCTGGGGTTACTGTTCACTCGGTTTATTATGCCGGCTCTGCTTACGGTTTAATCAAGCCGGTAGTGAGCAGGCCTGTCTGATAGGACTACTTGGTGCATGTATCATGTTGCATCGGTTACCATCTAATATTTCCGGTTTCCCTTTCTGAGTGAGAGACCGCGTGAACACGCAAGCAATCGCTACCAGTAGGAGTACATCTTATCTCTAGACAAACCTCTCGTAGGTCACTGTCATCACCTGAGGTCATCACTCGATCAAGCCCGCACTGATCATCTATCCGCTATCCCCAGCTGCAGTCAGCACGCACTACCCACCGATCAAATGGCCAGCTGGACCGACCACCTGAACCCAAGTTTTTTAAACAGCAATTAGAGACTTCTAATCGGATTATACAGTTGCCTAGCAAGCAAAATAGTACTACTAGTATCATGAAGCTACCAGGCGTCGACTAGCTTTTAGCGCAGACGGTAGCTAGCCACCTGCTGCCTGCATCGGCCACAGTAGCAAATTAGTACTATATCTTAGACTAATCTACGCATGCTACTACATTTGATCAATAATTATATTGTTAGTGGGCAGTATCTTACTCGTTCTCGTTCCTGTTAGGGACAAGAGAGAGGCAACCGAAACCGCACTAACATCCATGGTACTTTTCACCCCCGGATCTTGAAGGTGTAGGAGCAGGTCTCCGTTGTCCTGCCACTCCACCACCGATGGTTTTGCGTCCGTCGTCTCGTCACTCGTCAGTGAAAGGCGCAACACAGCTTTGTGCTGCAAAGCTCTCCGTTTCACGACGGTACGTAGACCATCATCGGCGCATCGAACCCAAATCATGCCACGGAGTGGACTGCTCGCTCGCTCGGCCAGGCGAGGCAGAACGGACGAGCGGCCGGCGTTCGTCCAGAGCGACAGAGAAGCCAACAGCCCGGGGAGGATCGATAAAAGCTGAGGATGAGCAGCGTCCTTTACTGAAAAAGCTAGTGTACCGCGCCAAAAGAAGATCAGCGACAAATCCATCGCGTGCGCTAGGCTATCTCGCTCAAGGTGTATGATTTCGTTTGAACAGCTAAAACCAGTTGCGATTGGTTCAACAAAAACCGTAAAAACTGTAAAAATCGATCGAAAACCGTTTCAAATCAAAATTCAAAATTTGAACGAACTGCTACAGTAAATCGTTCGGTTTTTACGGTAAGCCGAGTAGTTTTAACGATTTTCGATATTCCGAAAATTTTCAAATTTTAAAAATTTTTTAAAACGACAACTGGTCGTCTGGTGAAACCGAACCGCAGCGGTAAAGTCGAAAACCGTAAAAACTGAGTAGTTTACCGTGGTTTTGTGAACCTTGATCTCGCTACGACGAAAAAAAAGAGGAGGGAGTATACTCCGATATATACCATCTCGTTGTCACAGCAGGGTTTTGAACACCATTACAGGATCGGTTTTGATTTTTGTCAAAAACCGGCTGACTAGCCAACCAAACCGACTAATTTACTTTTTGCTACAGTGCTCCGATATCGTTTTTAGCGAAAGCCGGTGCTACGGTAGTGGACCGGTCGCTGCCCGCGCGCACAACCGCGCATAACTCTGACGGCGGCGTAGGAGCAGCACAAAGGATAAAGCTGCCGCGCGCTCCTCCACTCCACCCAGTGCCTCGGCCGGCCCCGCCGCGCCCAAAGCCTGGGATGACGACGACGACGGCGACGCGTCCTCCCGAGCCGCGAAAGCGATAAAGGGGATAGGGGAGGGAAAGCCGACGCGCGCCAGTGTGCGCCGCGCGCTGCTCCTGCATGTGTGTTCGTGTACGCGGGTCTCCGTTTCGCGCCCGTGGCCTGTGTCCCTGCAGATTCCCTCCCTCCACCTCCTGTCTCGGTGTCCGTGCGTGAGAGAGCGCGGTGGAAATGATGCAGGGTGCAGGAAGAAAGGGAAGGATCCCAATGACACGAAAGGAGTACTCCGTGCCGGTACGCGGCAGCGAACGTTGTGTTGCCGCGCGCCTCGGTAGCGACGCACACATGCGCGTGCCCTAGCTTTTGGAAAGAGGAATGCGCGCATCAGTTCGGTTTAAACTACTCGTAGGAGTACCATGTCAAAATCTCAGATTCAGAGCCGGCTCGCTCGCTCAGGCAAGTACGGCCTCGTCAACCCACAGATAACACTGCTACGAAGAAAATCCTTTTCTTCTTCGCAATGCAAAAACGGGTCCAAAAATTGCTTTGTTTCACCAAGTATCTATCTACTCCCAGACAGTGGTTGCAGCTGCGGCAGCTGGCACTAGGGCAAGCAAGCCAGTGGACGCAATTGCGAGCCAATGAGCAGGACATGTGCCGGGCTCCGACCCGGGTCAGCGAACAACCGACAGCGCCAGCACGTTACTCGTTGGCCCCATCGATCCTGCAGCTAGGTAGCGCGGCGCTCCATCTCTTTTTACGTACCCGCTGGCCTGCTGGGCGCACCGCACTGCGCAGTCTCCTCATCATGTGGCCATGCTGCAATTATACGGAGCAGCGTGTGTGTTGGCAGCAACATAGAGTGTTTGCAGAGAAAAGCCCTTGGCTCGGATGACCTCATCGACGACGAACGAAGCTCAGCTCCGCTCAGTCGATCGACCTGTGTCCTACCAAATTGTGAGCTCGCCGTTGGTTAACCATACGCTCCGTGACTCCCATTCGAATGCTCCCTCCGTGTCAAACGTTTCCCAGGGTGATTCACATCACGGCCCCCGTCTCATTCAGGGTCCACTCTACCCTAGCCAAGGGCCCAAGGCGACCACTTGCATGCGGACACATCCACATCCATCGTCCCGTGCTGCCACAGTACTGCTGCTACTCTACGTCAACGTGCCCAGTTGCCATTCCGCAACTGACCCTTCGCGTGGCTCCAGAGGACGGAAACGTGCCGCCGCGCACCGCAGTTACGCCGCGATGATCATCGAGCGGCCGGGCCCCCGACGCGCGCGCTGGGGGGGGAGGAGAGGGGACACCGACAATAAGGGCAACCCTGGCGCGCCGGGCCACCGCGGCTCTGCTCTGCGCTGCACGCCCTGCCTGCTGCTTTATACGGGCAGGAGCTGCCAGCCACGTACAGCCAGCGCCCCCGCGTGGGCCAGTCAGCGCTCGACGCGCACGTCCTCCTCCCCCTCCCATCATCCATCATCCATTCCCCGCCCGCCGAACTCGCCTCTCGCGGTCGCGGCAGGTTTCGGCAGGCGGACCGGCGCCGCGCGGTAAAATCACGGGGGTTCTACGCGTCCGCGCCGTGGTTGTCGAGTTGGGGAAAGGGAAAACTTGGGAACGGGTTGTGGCTGGTTGGTTGCTGTTGGTGCAGCGCGTGGATAATACCAATACGCCGACATGGCGTGATCGCTACCGTGTTGGATGCACGCTGTTGGCGCGTTTCGATTTCGAGAACTTGGGGCGGAGGAGGAGCAGATACGGTTCAGATGAAAGGCGAGCTTTGATTGGTGGTGGCACACAGCACGGGTTCATTATTGGATTTTTGGAACCCTAGCTAGCTACGACTTCGATCAGATTGATTATTGAAGTTTCTGTTGTCTTTGCTCTCCGTGCTCTCGGAATAATCAAGTGCTGGGAGCGAGGAAGACTGGGTACTACTTTGGCATAAACATTCACCTATGTTGATTAAAGATGGAAACGGTAGTGTCAATGTCTACCCAAACCAGCCTCCTGGCATTTCAAGCCCTAATAAACTTCACTATCATGAATCAACCTCCCTTGTTGGTTTATGGTAGAGGAAGAATGGATATCTTCTAGGAGTACAGCAGAAGACCGGAAAAAAAATGAAGAAGATCAGACCCAAGAATCCGGATGCCACAGAATGCAGCTGATTGATCCTTCTGCGAAAGTTACAGCAAGAATTCGACGAAGCAACTGGCGCCGTGGAAGCGCAAGCAAAGAATGATGCCGTGGTTGTGCAACTGCCAACTATATGATCCATTGCAAGAATTTTGAAGAAGCAACTGGCCGTCGAAACACAACAAAGAATGGAACAACCAGGTTATCATCAGGTAGCTAGACATGAACAGCAAATTTAAAAGACGGTGGAGACGGAAGAGGGGCTACGATGAAGCAGACCGGTGCTGCGCGCGGTCATGAGGTAGCAGACGAGCAAGTGCCCTACGACTCGCTGCCGCTCACGCTCTCCTGCGGCTCGCCGCCGCCGCCGTGCTGCTACTGGTGTTGCTGTTGCTGTTGTTGGTTAGACCCTTCCGCTCCGTTCTGTGCCGCCACAGTCACGGCCTGCGCCCTGGACGCGTTGAGCGCGGCGAGGACGCCCATGTGGCCCTCGCCTCCTCCGCCATTGTCGGTGCCGCTGCCTACGGGGGCGGCGAGCCCCAGCTGCTGCCCGCCGGGAATCAGCGCCATCGGCGCGGGGAAGTTCATGAAATGTAGCCCGCTCGGCACGCCGCGGTACACGGTCGCCGCGCCGCCGCTCCCGGATTGCGGGAACGTCCAGATCGACTCGGTCCCGCCGCCTGCTGCTGCTGGGCCGGCCTGCGCGGTGCTGCTCGGCATCATCCACACGGTGCCCGGCATTTGGCTTTGCATGTACCCGGCCATCTGCTGTTGGTATTGCTGGTGCTGTTGCTGCTGCTGTATCTCCTGCTCCCACCGCCGCTTCCTGGACAGGTCGGTGTTGGCGGCGGCAGACGAAGACGACGGTGACACGTCGAGACCCACGCTGCCGGAGTGGAAGCTCAAAAGCAGCGGGGACGATGCGGAGGAGGTAGCGGACGCGGGACCCTCGGCGCCACCGCCACCGAACCCGAGGCCGACGACGCGGTCCCACGCGTCGCCCCGCGCGCCGCCGAAGCGCGAGCCTGGGAGGCCGGCGGCTCGTAGGTGCGCCGGGATGGAGAAGGACGACCCTGAGGACCGGAGGGAGATGTTGAGCGAGGTGAAGTTGGCCGGGATGGTGCCGGTGCCCGTGGCCGCGATCACCGCCGGCTCCGCCTGCTGCAGAAGCCACTCGATGGTCTCGCCGTCCGTCTTGTGCCCCAGCTCCCTCGTCAGCTGGAACACCCGCGCCGCGCAGATCGCCGGCATCCGGATGCGCCGCCCGCGCCCGTCCACCTTCGTGTGCCGGTCTTTGGTCGAGCTGCGCTTCGGTGGCGCCACCTTCCTCACCTGCAGCTCTCCCCCCTGCGCCGCCGCCGATCCATTCGGCCGGCCAGCCGCTGCCGGGGACGTGGAGCTGGGCTGCTCCTCCTTCTTCTCCAGCAGCTGCAACGGGAAGTTCGGGCGGCGGCCCCCGCCGGTGTCTCCAGTGATGTCCATCGCTGATTAAGCCATGGTATATATCCACTCCACAAGATGGAAGCTTTCTATTCGGGGAAGGTGAGTGATGGATATGGTGACCTACGGACTGTTCTTGTGGGGCTGATGAGCTGATCCGGTGACTGGTGTGATGATGCGGGGCGGTGGAGACACGGCAGCGCCGGCGCCGGCGGCGTTGGAGCGGCAGAAGTGAGTGAGATCAATCACGCAAGGCAAGGGCAAGGTGCTAGGGGAAACACCGCTATTCGGCGCCCATTTTCTCCTACACAAAGAAAGAGAAAGAGATGCTTGAGCAGATCAGACACTATTTTATGGAGTTCTGGACCTTCTGGTTGGGTTCGTCGAGCACTCTCTCGTGCGTTGCAGGGAGGACGATGGCCGGACAAGGAGCTCCGCTGCGCATATGATAGGAGAGGAGGGAGAACGTCAAGGCAGGAGACGATGGTGTACTTTGTCGGGATTGGAGGAGAGGGATCACGACGCAATAAAGGTGCAGAGGGAGAGAGACAGAGGGCTGATGAGGATAAGGCCGAAGAAAAATTATCAGTCACACTTTGAAATGTTTCAAGGAAACCACAGAGCCACCTTCAGGCACACTGCGTTGAAATTCTCCTGCTCTCTGATAGTCACTCTCTGGTACTGTACATCTTACTAAGGTTGAAGTACTCTCTTCGTTTCAAAATATAAGCATTTTTAGGTTTAGTCAAAGTTCAATTTTTATCACTTTGACCACTAAAAATATATAATTAATAATATTTTATCATATAAAATTATATTTTTTTAATTTATTATTAAATAAACTTTCATAAAAAATATTTTTATATTAATAATTATGTAATTTTTTAGAAATTATTGATAGAATTTATAAGATTATGACCTTATCTAAATTTAGAAATGCTTATATTTTGAAATGGAGGTAGTATTTATTTTTTTCTAGCTTAAGTAGGAAACAAATGTAAACAAAAATTGCAAGCAGGCTAGATCCTCGTTACTAAACACAAGTTGGTAACGAATAAATGGGCCTTGGAAGAACCTGGATCATACTCCTATAAGACACGAAGAGTTTAAACTGAACATAATAATCGAAGATATAGTTATCATTTGAGACAGGCGAGGCACGATTTGAAGATAGAAACAGCGCCTCCATAAACAAAAATGGCGATAGATCTTATCAACTCAAGGTATAAATCTACTTGATTTGTCAACAGTGAGCGGGTAATGTGTATCTCCTGCATCCATTTATCTCGTGTTTGCCAGCCATCAAATCCATTAGGGCCATGCACAAAGAAAGAGAAAGAGGTGCCTTTGGAGGAGAAGCCAAACTGCATGTACAGTAAAAGCAAGAAATGTACAGTCGACCATGCACGATTCTCTCGGGGTGCTATGTTATATAGGTTCGATCGGTCCGACTTCAGAATAACCAGAATAACTATTCCATAGTCAGTTTTATATATATATATATCCAAATCGGTTACACCAAACCAAACACCAGACTGTCTCCACTTGAATACGCAATCGTGATTTGTTCTACCGGCAAAGATTTTATTATACCTTGCATGACCAACGTGATTCGCTCCTTTCTATCCGGTTGATTAGATATTTCCTTCCATCCTGCACCCCTATTTCCCTCTGGCAGTGATTAGCCATTGCGATTTGCTAGCGTGTTTCTTTCCATCCGGCTGCTGTAGCTATTTCAGCCATCTCGACGACGGAGGTAGAATGCTCATATTTCCATTCGGGCGGTGATTGAAGCTGCAACCCCGTTCGAGGTATTTCGATGATAGCCAGATTTACCACACCATATGTTTCGACCATCTCGACGGCAGCGTGACAAGCGGCAGCACTGATCCGGATCCTAGTTTTGGAGTGGCGCGGCCATCTTGAACAGCAGTAGCTGCATCTCAACTAGGTAAAAAATCCCACCATGGTTAATTCGTTTCCTCCATGAAATAGTGTTCATTTTCTAATTATGTTGGTTTTGTGGATTCCACATTTATCAGCGTGGAGGAGAACGAGAACCATACAAAAGTCTCCCGCACTCTGGATATCCCCGTTTCCATCACAATGCACGAGCGCATGTGGATGTTCTGTTGTTCTTGCATTGCGCCCTTATGCGATGCATCTCATGATGGCAGATCCCAGTGTTGCCAAGTAGGCTCTTTTATGTGCAGCACCTTGCTTCTGTGTTTGGTACGATGTAATTCTAGTTTTATAAATGAACATGCATCAACTTGAAAGATTTGTTTTTTTTTCCAGATGAGCACGTAATGAAATCAAGCACAAATACTTTAGGTTTTGTGATAACACGACCGTGAGATATTTGTGCTCCAACAGGGTTAATTTAACATGCACGCAAATTTTAAAAAATCGAGGTGGAAAACATTTATGAATAAACTTACTAAAAATTTATGCTCAAGTTTTAAAGTTTTTGCGACTAACTGAATTATTTTCTTATCATCAAAGGTGAGTCATTTTTTATGCTCATAAGTGTGAGAGTTTCTACTGTCAAACGTGATTAGATTTTGTCCTCACACTGGTCAAATGTAATCAGATTTTTATCCTCAAAGTGTAAATCATATTCACGTGCAATTAAAACCTGGCCTTCCATTTTTCTACTTCCGTCCCAAAATAAGTGTCGTTTTTGAATTTTTGAAATCGACGTTTTACCATTCGTCTTATTCAAATTTTTTTTAAAATACAAAAATAAACAAGTCAAGATTAAAGTACTTTTAATAATGAATCGGATCACAATAAAATAAATATTTTTTAATAAAATAAATGATCAAAGAGAGAAGTTTGAAAATCTAAAACGACACTTATTTTAACACGAAAGGAGTAGTAATTTCTTAAAATGTGGCTCAATCCGTGGGAGCAAATCAATACGTAGCAACTAATAGCTGGAATAAATAATCATGTTTCCATTTTGTACGTGGCCACCAGGGCACCCATGCACGAACGTTGCTGCCATGCAAACAATTGCATTTGCGTGGAGGCACAAAATCCGGATCGATGCATGCATACGGCGCACACCTGAGACCCGGTCGAACTAGATTTTGCTTCCGGGTCTGGTTGGGAGTGACTTATTATATAACATATGATTGAAATTCACGATCACAGATTATCAGATCACCATGTTTTTCTACGATCAGATCACATAGGTTTTTTGATTGCAACATAATTTTACTCTCACAATTTTTGTGATACGCCATCAAGTCTTCTGATCACTTCCCTAAAATTAATTAATTTATTGTAATAACTTATTCTTCACCCAGACCCAATTAACCAGCTAACGATCAAGCCAACTGACCAAAACTCACCGGCGCGCCCCCGCGTCTCGCCCGAGCGCGCCTGCGACCCGCGCCCCCCCATGGACCAACTTTTTTTTTCATAAAATTATCTTCAGTAATTTTTTGTTACGAGCGTGTCAGTATTTTCTCGACTTCGTCAGTAACTTTCCCCTCTTCAGTAATTTTCTTCGATTTCTTCAGTAATTTCTTCTCCTCGTTGTGGATCACGCCATTGCATTTAGTAATTTCTAGGGTTCCGGCGAGCTCGCGACGCAGCCGCCGCCGTTATCATCACCGAAGAATCCCTTAATTGAGTGGGTTTGTACCCCGAGTTTCTCCTCTCCACCACCGGAAATAGAAAAATGGAGGAAGGCTGGCCTGGCGGTGGGGTGCACCGTGCGGGCGAGGCAGCGAGGTGCCGGGGGCGGCGTCGGCCGCAGTGGTGGTCGCCGGCAGTGG
>BCLF01000143.1:356797-367629 GCA_001602275.1 Zoysia japonica
AGAGAGAGAGCTAGCTATCAGAGATAGGAACAGCTAGCATAATATACCAAAAAACATACTTGGAAGAAAGAGTTACTGGAGGTACGTCCCCCTCCTCAATTAATCTCAGCCGTTGATTTTTAAAAATTAGTATCAGCCTATCATTTTTTGTGCCAGTTCGTAACTTAAAAGTCCTTTTCGGTAGGTAAGAGTGTGTCTCTATTTTTAACTGTTAGATCTAATAAAATGAACAGTTATCTTTAACTCCAAGCATTATAACAAACCTCTTTTTTTAAAAATATGTTCGGTCTACATGAATTGTTTCGTGAAGGTTGTTAGCAAACCTTCGAAGTGTTGTGTAAAAAACGACAATGTGTATTTTGTCTCTGGAGCTGTATCGTCCAAGCAAGAACTCAGACTTCAATAGCGAAAAGATCAAGGACTTCAATAGCAAAAAGGATCAAGGGTTAATACATAATCAACACTTCTATTATGGAACTTGGGTAATAATGCGGATTTTGTAGCTTTGATACACCAAACCTAATTTCTAAACAAACTTTAAACGATGCATGGCTCTGATGCTATGAACCACATGAATTGCTAGTGTGGTCCAGCTCCTGAGCTGGATAGATTAACGGTCCAAATGATTATCTTTCTTCTTAGGTTCAATTTAAGGACGTCTCATGTCCCGGGCCCAACGCTCCTGCCAAATCCCAATGTTTTGGCTGCTCTAACCATCCTCCTTGGCTACCCACCAAAAGGGGTAGATGTTCTTTTGTTCTGTTTGATGTCAATGATGTGTGAGTGAGAGAACGATACCTATCTAGAGAGAGATGGGATCACATTACTCACAGCAAACCAACACCTTGCTTTCCATGGACCAATGACCAAGTCGATCTCCTTTCCCGACCCACTTTGAAATGTTTGTAATAAAAAGCTGCCAAGTATATCCTGCTAGTGATTCAGTTCGAACAAGTTGTAGCAACAGCAAGTGCCAACTAGCTTGTTCTTGTTTATGCATGCCCACATTCAGCTAAACTATTTTGCTGTATCGGAATCACCATGCGAATGCTTAATATGCATCTTTTTATACTCCCATGAGGCCATGAGGAATCATTGTTGATGTGTTCATAGAACCATGGAAAGAATATTGACCATAGTGAAATAGTTGAATATTGCACACAAAAGGAAGTTGCTTGGATATCTACATTTAGTTTGGAGGACGAACATATACCTGGTTTGTGGCGTAGTGGGTGGGTGGACAATATTTGACCTTATTAACTAACGTATAGAATAACATTTCATAAAGTAACACCAAAAGGTAACTAGCAGCATATTGCTCGTTGCAGCTATCCTGATTACTGCAACCAGTCAACCACTACCTCTGTAACCAAGACATCTATTCGCACCCAATAAAATTAAGATCTTGCATCATGTAAGTGTATTAGAATAATTCGCTCATCCTAAAAATGAGCACTGAAAGATTCTTTGAAATAAAGGCAGTTGAAATGATACGGTCTATTCTTTAAAATAAAGGCATTTCTTACGAAAAGCATCCCCTATAACATCATCAAGATGTCCTATATTTCCCCAAATTTCAAGCAATAATATTCAGTGGTACAGGGGCGATTAATTAAACATTGAGCATCTTTTATCAAATGATTGATGCTAGCTACCACCACAAATTCAGCAGTTTATTTAGTGGGCGAAAGTACGTACCTGAGCGCAAGGATTAAAATAGTTCCACTGCCCTAATGAGTGTACATAATGACATGTGTTGGTACGGTCCGGGAAGATAATCTAATCAAATACAGTACATTTTTTATGAGGCCTGATTAAGCACTGCTACAAGTTGCACGATGCTAACAATAATCGCACTGCTGGTTAAAAGGAGCGGCCATTCCGATTATTCCAGCAAGTGGTCGTCAGGATTGGTAATGATCGTCCACACTGGTTCGTGGATCGCGTTGTTGTTGATGATAAGAACACACTTGGATTTTGAAATTCTGCGTTGTCAGGTTTGCTTTTCTTATGTTTTTGTATGATGATTGAATTCGTTTGAGATTCAGGGCCTAGCTTTCGATTTCGGGACCATTTAGTAGCAACAATGATTCGTTGTTCCGTGGTGACGATCGATGCTGGTAAAGTTCGAGTTCTATCAGTCAAACACTATTAATTTCATCTAAGCTAATTATCTAAGTGGAAGAATCCAGGATTGAGAGTTGTTATTGTTTAGCACTTGCTGATGCGGGATGGCTGTGTTCCACTGCTGAATGCCTGGAATGTGGCTTATTTTTCAACAGCACTCAAACACGATTTGGGGTTTGGTGGTATGCGGTTTTAGGAGAGCAAGATACTAAAAAAACAGTGCTGCCAGAAAAATTGAATCGTAATTATAAGTATCCTGGTCAATTTGCTTTGGTTTCATTTTTTGTCCATAAATTCTTACTAGTAGTTAGGATTGACCACTGACTTCAGAGGACTCTGAATATTGTAGGAGTATGTTATTTTAGCTGTTGCCAAAGCATGCACAAAGAGGAATAATGAACAGCACCTGGTGCTGCATGCATGTGGCCCTTTGTTACGCCAATCTGCTCGCAACTTTTGTCCCCTAATTAATAAAGCACTTGGATACAAAACTAAAAAAGATATAAGACGTTAACTTAATCAAATCCAAGTGACACCACAGGGTCAAGAGCAGGTTAGTCATCACCACAAGAACGTGCATGCACACAGGAGATGATCCAGCGCAACGCAACACGGCCGGGCGATTTCTTATTCTGCATGCCTCTGCGGTTAAAATATTCGCAGCGTTGTTGTCTCCTGTTGTTAAGTTCGCCAGCGTCGTTGCAGGTTGGACGTTGCAGACCGAACCCGGCGACCGGCTGGACCTGGACGACGGGTGGGTTGGACGCGCTGTGCCGCGCCTCAGAATAATCTGCCAGTTCGCCAATGGTCAGAAAGGCAAGGATTCGCTCTCGTAGTCTCGTGTCCCGACCACCAACTCGTCGCACTCACTCACTCCCTCCCTCCATAGTCGTCCGTTCTACTCTGCAGCGCTGACTGGTCCCTGAAACCCGTGGCAGCCCGTGCACGGCGGAACAGGGAAACATTGTGTAAGTGTCTATGTACGTGGAGGTCGATCGTACGTGTGAACGAGAACGCAGAGCCCGGTCATCGTCGCTGTAGCACACTGCTACCGCTAGTCGGCTCCCCAACGAGGCAGCGGCGACATTTGACTGATCCATCCATGTCACCTTGAGACTAACCGCGCGACGACGACGCCAGGTGTCCACTCCCCCACGTCTCGGTCAGGGAAAGCCGGAAAGGGACCTGGCTCCGTCATCGGCCGTATCCGGACGGGTGGGAACGGGTGCCCCAGCTCCAACAGTGACGAAGCTGTCTCTTGCCCACGTCGTCCCAGGTGTCCTGCGCTCGCGGGGCCGTACGTACCCTGTGGCCTGGTGACTGGTCCGGTCCGCGCGGTGGGGGGGCGGGCGCCGTCGGCGTGGGTGCGTCGCCGGCCGTTCGCTGTCTGCCGCCGCGATGCTGGTGACAGCCGCCGTTGCGGTGGACCGGAAGCACGTGTTTTTCTGTATCGCACATGCCTGCTGAAAGGTCTTGGCGGATTTGCCTTGGGCGGGCGCCTGCTGCTGCGCGTCACAGCGCGCGAACGTAGCCTGCCGTGTCCGTCCTCACTGGGCACCGCCGGAGGCTCGCACGCGCGCCACTGAAAGAGGGAAGATTGTGTCCCAGAATCGAACGAAACCCGTGGGCGCCATCGCTAAATCTGACCGCGCCTGACCTGAGCGGTGACGGCGGGCTTTCGTTCGTGCGTAGACGGGCACCTACTGTAACAAAGATCACCGTGGGAGCACCATGATGCAACGGCCCGCCACGCCAGAGCTGTGGCTTCGTGTTGGAGGTCCAGTTACGAACACAGGAAATCCTGGGTCGCTCAAGCCTTCCGCGAGGAATGCAAGCAAGCCCGTCTCAGTATACAAACAGGCCGAAACTATATTCGGCCTTGAAATCAGCAGTTCAGCTCACGTAGCATGGACTGGATGCATCGGCCCAACCTACAGAACCGGGCTCTACTTTTATAATGGGCCTCATACCCTAAGCACGGATTACGAGCTCTCTAGGAGCCCAGTCGCCACCACGCGTCGCCAAACTCGCCATTCCGCGCAAGACAAAAAACCCAGGCCACAAGCGGCGTAGGCCGCGGAGCGGTCGGTGGCCGCTAATTCCCGCAGCCGCAGGTGGAGGTGGGCCGCGGAGCCAAACGAGTGAAGAACACAAAACTATGTATTTTATAAATATTATTATAAAAATATAGATTTAAATTATAGTTTTAGAAAATTATAAATTTACTACAGTAAATTTTAAATACATTGTATACGATCTGTAATTTTATGATAATTTGAGTATAATATCTGTAGTTTTGTGATAAATTAGATATAAAATATGTATTTTTTGATAAATTTGATTTAAAATATGTAATTTTTTTAAATTATAACTTAAATTTATAATTTTGTGATAATTTTAATAAAATACTTGTAGTTTTTTAAAATTAACTCAGGTAGCGTTTAGCTCATTGAAAATGAGTTTAAAAATGGGTTAGAAAAATCTGTTTGTTCATTCACTTCATTCTATCGTATCTTTCTATTCATTTCTCAGTTCCAAAACCCTTTTCATTTTCTGTTACCCAAACTGCTCGAAGAAAAGAAAAAGAAAGGGAGCCCTCCCCTCCCGGCATTCTCGACCGAACGGCTCGCGCACGACGTCGCGACCGAGAATCTCTCCGCCATTTTCTTTTACGCACGCGCTTCCAGGGTTCGAGCCGCGGCAGCACCACACCACCAGCGAGAGGGAGTGAGCGGAAGGAAGACGAGGAAGAAGTACGCTGTGCAAGATGGGGTCCGGATCTTTCCTCAAGGTGCTGGTCAGCAACATCGACGTGCTCGCCGGGTACGTACGGTGTCCTCGTCCCCCCTCCCTCTTCTCGCCCTGTGGCGTCCGCTCCCGGCGATTCGCCGGTTCTCGGGAGATGCGATGTGGCGTGGTTTCTCGGCGATTCGCGGTAGGTTTGGTCGTCTGTTTTCATTGCGAGCCTATCTCAGTGATGTGGGGAAAGTGTCCCGGAATCTCGGGATGGTCGCTTTGCTGCCCGTGTTAGGTTGAAGGTTGGTGAACGCGTTGAGGGCACCCTGCTCGACTGCTGGGATAGAGCTGTGGACTCGGTACCTCTAGCTCGAGATCTTGCTTTGTATGATGGGATTCGGATTTCAAAACCTCGGTCGATTGATTGGTGGAGCTTAGCGTCGTGGTTTACTTCGAATCTCTGAGCGGTGAGAGTGGTGAAACGAAAGGGTCCCTTTCTCTGTGGTAGCTAGAGGATGCAGCAACTAATTTGGAGACGACGGGAAGCAGGATTGCGATCCTTCGAATTTATTGTAAACTTCTAATAGCATCTGTACATTATTATTCCTAAACCATTTCCCTCTCATTTGAGCGTGCTCTTGGCTCTTGTGCCACTGAGGTTTATATACTGGGCAGTTTAGCTTCTGTATACTGTGTACGTTAGTGCTGATCAATATCCTGCTCTGTATTTTTTTTTTCTTATGTTTTGTTTGTGATGTACTGCTTTCTATGCTTTTGTCATTTAAAGGCATTAGGCCTATGTTTTCCTTCTGTGATTGACTTGTTTTTTTACTGCTATATTGTTGCTACTCTGCGTGCCATGGTACTATTGTTTTTGAGGCACATCTGTACACTCCATGTGTAAGTTGGCGTGCCTGCAGATAGAATGCTCCATAAGTAATTGACTTTGTAGTGTTGGAGACCGAATTTGAGTTCTCATTATTCTGCGCAGTGTAATGCATTGAATTATTATTTGGCCTGCTGTCATACTAACTATTTCAATCTAATCCAATTGTTATTCCACCGTGCCCATATGCATGTCTTTATTGTAGGGTTGTAGCTGTCTTTTATAGAATAAAGGCTATTATTTTAGTAAGTAGTAAACAACATTGTTACATACTATCTGGAAAAAATCCAGAGCTTACTCTCGGGTGTAAATCTGGCAATTGTTAGCTATATGATGGTTAGATCTTATAAATGTGTTCTTTGTAAGTCCTTTCAGTTGTTACTGAATTGCTGTTTTTTTCCTTGTCTGCAGGCCACTGATCTCACTTGCTTATCCACTGTAAGTATACTTGTCGTTAATTGGATGCTTGCTCTCTTGTTTTTGTCCTGATACGATGTGAATACTCATGTTGGATTTATTATCATTTTGACACCTTTGCAGGTATGCTTCAGTTAGAGCAATCGAGACGAAAAATCCTATAGATGATCAGCAATGGCTCACTTACTGGGTGTTGTACTCGTTTATCACATTGTTTGAGCTAACCTTTGCTCCAATCATTGAGTGGTGAGTGGCAGCTCCCCTAGGTCCAATATGTTCATGTTTATGTGTTCTATGGATTTCTTGTGATCAATATGACTTATTTGCAAATGTTGTTGGTGATACCTTTGGAGCTGTGTCTAATGCTTCAAGTGGTGAATAGAGGAATAGAGATGCTTACAATTGTTTTTTTGCAGGCTTCCTTTTTGGTCATATGCTAAGCTGTTCTTCAACTGTTGGCTGGTCTTACCTTGGTTTCATGGTGCTGCTTATGTTTATGACCATTTTGTGCGGCCAATGTTTGTGAATCGTCAAATAGTAAACATATGGTATGTGCCAAGGACAGAGAAGCTAAGTAGTAAACCTGATGATGTACTCTCAGCTGCAGAGAGATATATTCAGCAAAATGGGCCAGAGGCATTTGAGAAGCTCATCAGCAAGGTACCCATGTGTTGAATTTATATCATTCCTCTTGTCTAATGCCATGTCCTTTTCTGCATATGGAGCACATTTTAGCTGAGTTGTGATGTAACATTGTTAGTCAAATTGATCCGTTATTCCACTAATGCCACTGCTATCAGTGTGTGAATGGTATATGTCCACATGCATTGGATAAGCTTCAAGTACTGTTTTACCCCTGTCTTGAGCACCACCATTTGATCACTCGTGCAGTCCACAAAAGCTTCAAAATCAAAGGGCACAAGACGATCAATCTTGGAGGAGGCAGAGGCTGAAAATGTAGCCAAGGCTGAACGAGAATCATGGGGTGAAAATCCATTCTATGACAAAAATTATCGCTATTGAATAACTCGGTGTCTACCCAGCAGGATTCTCAGCAGTATGTGTGGACTCAATTTTCTTGTGTTTGGGTTTGTGTTTTGGATTTTGCTTACTAAGCTGATGTCATTTGCTTAATGCAGCCTTATTGGATCAGCCTGAAGACGACCTTTCCACATATCTGACTTGAACATTGTACCTTGTTGCATTTCCCACTATTAAGCTGCTGAGTTATGGACTGCTGAAAATAGCTGCTACTGTTGTTGATGATTCATGCGAGCTGTCGGGTGGTGTAATATCGTTGCTACTCGGGTTAGTTACTCCTTTATTGGACTAAAGTTAGATACCAGAATCAGTATGCTGTGGTAGTACCAGCCCTTTTCTGTTCTACATGAATCAGTAGCAATTCGTAAGAATAGGGCAACTTTGTTTTTGGGTTCTGTTCGCACGCTTTCAGCATTTTATGCGGATCCAAACTGGGTTTTGGTAGCCTAGGCTTTTACAAAATTCTGGGTGGACCTCTATTCTTAAAACAGGCCTCATCCGCAAGCTCAGGTGTGCCTAGCCCGGCCTTTAATTGCATTTTTTGCGTCTCGTCGAGCAGGGTTTTGAAAACCGATTAAACCGATCAGTCGGTTTTTGCTCAAATCGGTCTAGTTTGGTATACGGTTAGGTTCGATTTTTGGTTGAAAATCAGACCTAGTAATGTATTAGTCGGTTGATTTTTGGCCAAAGCGAAAACCTGAGCAGAACCCATTTTCAAAACGTTGCTCATCATCAGACGCTACGGTTCGTTCCATTGATGCGCGGGCTGAACCTCCTCGAAACGGCGTACACCTGTTCCACGAGGACCCTAGTTTTAGACCGCAATGGTTTTGTTTTGAACTGTCTTAGGTTTTGAACTGTCTTAGATTGGTGGATGCCAATTGGACGAAACGTCAATGTGCGTATTGTTCGGCGAATCTGCAATTTTCTGTTACTGATCCATCGATCTAGATGCTCTGCAACTCGGCAGTGAATTATCAGCCTCGTACAATGTCGTCGTACTCCAGAAGATTTTCTGAAGCAGCTCACAGGATGCGCTCCCGATCCTCGTACATGTTACCTGACCGTAGGAGACAAGTCGACGCCAGATCGAATCTTTGGCTGAAGCATCCAGCTACAGGAAAAGTTTCCGTTTAGATCGCAAGAGCGATGGGAGAAGATTACGTGCCCATTGTGATCGCTGATTCCTTTGTTGTCTATTCCGATTTGCTCATTCCAATTCCAACGACTGTGATTCGTGAGATCTGATCGGTGGTTCACTGGCGTCAGTGGCGCTCCACATGGCCTCTCGGAAGTTTAGTCCCGGCTCCCACGCTGTCTTTTTGGGCGCATTCACCTGACGTCTAACGCGTTCCGGCGGTGATCTGGAGCCTAGAGATACCGCGTGCCCTGCGACCAGAGGGACTGATGAGGGAAGCAGACATTGCCTTTGTTACTCCGGCGCAAAAGACAAGCAAAGCTTTGTCGACACAAAGAACGGTTCACCGCAGCAATGAGTGAGGGACAACGCGCCGCTGCTGTACCCTCGAAATCACCGCAGCAACAACAATACTCCTCCGACACACGACACGAGACGTCCCATCGCGGCATGGCGGTCGTCGGAGCTTTCCCTCGCGCGGACTGCTGCGAACTGTGTGTTCTGCGATCGACCGCGGACCCAGCAACGAAGGCAAGCTGACAGATAGAAGTAGTCCACGCCGAAGCCATGGCGACAAATGAGACGGCACGGACGAAACTAATCGGTCGTCGTGAGTGAGCCTTTACCGCGCCGCGCTCCTCCGGTTCACCGGGACAGACGCCAGACGGCCGGAACTTGCGACTCTCCGAGTGCATGCTGCAAGGAAACCCTGTCGTTTCGGTGCAGCACGGACGGGGCTGCGGCCGTGGCGCGCAACCTATGCAATGCACGCCGAAGCAGGCGGCGACTCGTGACGCGGGGTCTCATTTCGTGCGGCAAGCTGAAGCAAACCAGCTACTAGTAGCTAGTAGTAGTAGTAGTAGTACTGAACTGACTGATCGTCGGAAACCGAAGCTCTGCGGCGGCGGCGGCCGGGAAAGGGACGCTCCCGCCGTTGATCTGGCTGTGACTGTGTTCCTAGTTAATCAAGTGATTCCGGAAGCAGTATTATACAGCACGCTTATAATAATCAGGTATCGCTGTACGTATATAATTAAGGACCGATCTAGATCGGAGTAGTCGAAGCTGCTGGTAGCTAGCTTCAGCCTTCAGTACACAATTAAGACGGCGACGACGACCGTATAATTTACCGGTACATTTTGCTCGGTCGGTAGCTCGCGGTCGGTCGGTTGTCTGTGCAGAGGAAACAACTCCCCCCGGACCACACAGATGCTTGAACGAAAAGCTAGTTGCAGGAACCGGAAGGGACACAGCTTGGAGAGCTGGAAGAAGGAAATTAACGATCGAACCATATACAGAATACTGATCGATCGAGGAGACGATATGGAACGGGTTCGATCGATGGAGCTACATATAGGTGATTAATTAAGATTTAAGCAGCTATATAACTTAGGAGGACCTAGCTAATGCATGCCCTAATAACAAAGTAGGAGTACTCAGTACTCACTCTCTCTACTCTTAATTACAACCGTCCTTAGTCGTCTTCCTCCTCCGTAGCTGCGTGCTAAATGGTAGTACACCACCCAGCAGTGCTGGGAGATCTTCCTGATGATGGATCATCAGAGCTATACCTAGGTACATCAGACACGTAAACTAGAGCAGAGAGAGAATGGATAATCGTGGGGTGGAGAGGCCTTCGTGGGCACCAACGATCCACGGTTGGACTCCAGCTAGACGTGCCCGGCCATCATCTAGCTAGCTAGCTAGCGGAGGAGGCTGCGGATGATCTCGGCGCCGGGGCTGTTGTGGTCCATGGTGGCCATGAGGTCGGACAGGCGGTCGCTGAGGTCGTCCACCTCCCGGTGCAGGCTCTTGATGTGACTGCACGTCTCCTTGAGCAGCTTCGTCGTCGAGGCCTGCAGCACGCGCATGCAATTCACATCACAATTAGTTTCGGCGCTTCGATGCCATAAATAGCTACGCAAATGTAGCTTCATTTGTGCGTTTGATCATACTCGGAACGCAATGCAGTTACGTACCTGGCTGCCACCGCGGCGGCCGCGCGCGCTGGGGAGCAGGGTCTGTAGCCTGGAGATGAGCTCGTTGATCTCCTCCTCCGACACTCCGCCACGCGACCTCCGGCTCGACATCGTCTTTGTCGGCGAAGAGAATGCCAAAATCGATCTTCGCGAGAGGCGGCTAGCTAGCTAGCTGATCGCCGAACACCGACAGAGCTCAGAGATAAGCGAGAGGTGGCCGCTAGCTGTGTCCACACGATCGTTCCACCCCAAGCTCGCTCGCTCGCTAGCTAGCTGAAGGCAGAAGGTTGGTGGCGCTTCAGACCGGAGATGGGAAGCGGAAAGGCAGACGGGGTCTTAATTTATAGGGAGAGGTCGACGGGGGAGAGTTGTTGGTTAGCCAGCCGAGAGCGCGAGCAAGAGACACGACACGACACGACACGACGGTGCGGCATGGTGTGGTAAAGAAACCGGCCATGGAGCTGCCGGGGCTTGCGCGCAGGCGCAACTACAGGGAAAGTTGGAGGGG